>JZKD02S1605997.1:455264-501429 GCA_000966675.3 Picea glauca
TGCTTTGTCTCTGATAAACAAACACAATGGTTCAAATGGTTATCCTTGGCAGAATGGTGGTATAACACTTCCTTTCATACTGCAACAAAAATGACACCATTTATGGCACTTTATGTATACCACCCTCCTTCCATCACTTCCTCTCTAAAAGAAAAATCTAAGGTTCAAGCAAAGGAAGATCACATCGAGAATCAACAATAAATTCTCCAAATCTTAAAGGACAACCTGACCATGGCACATAATCGCATGAAACAACAAGAAGATCAACATTTTAGTGAAAGAAGTTTTGAAGTAGGGGATTGGGTGTTTTTAAGACTACAACCATATAAACAGATGTCCCTCAAGAAATCCAAGTAGGATAATAATTTATCACCAAATTACTATGGACCTTATAAGGTGTTGCAAGAGATTGGTACTATGGCATACAAATTGGAGTTGCCTGCATATTCATGAGTACACCTAGTTTTCCATGTTTCATGCTTAAAGAAGGTTATAGGTGACAAGATCCCAGTTAAAACTATATTTCCAGAACTTGACGAGGAAACAAAAATCATATTGGAGCTTGAAGTCATCACTGACACAAGAATTCACCAGCTAAGGAATAAATCCATTTCAGAGTATCTCATTAAATGGAGGAAACTACCAGCTGAAGATTCCACTTGGGAAGATGAGCCTTTTATATAGAAGCATCCAGAGTTACTCAAGTGTTGTGGACAACACTTGTCTCAAGGGGAGGGGCATGTTAATTCCTAATATTGGTTCTTAACACCTTTCCATTTATTGATCAGGTGTTGGATACCTTCTCTGGAAAGAAGTATTTTTCATTCCTAGATGGGTTTAGTGGTTATAACCAAATACAAATAGCACCTGAAGACCAGGAGAAGACCACTTTCACCTGCCCATGGGGAACCTATTCTTATAGGCTTACTCCTTTTGGACTTTGCAATGCCCCAACCACTTTTCAAAGAGTTGTCCTAGCCATTTTATTTGACTTGACCAATGATTGCATGGAAGTCTACATGGATGACTTTACAGTCCATGGAAAAGACTTCCAAGAAGATTTTACCAGTCTAGAAAAATTCTTGATTAGGTGTAAGGAAACTAATCTTTCCCTAAGTAATGAAAATTAAAAAATGTTTCTCACTGAAGGTATTGTTTTGGTACATCACATATCTGGTTCTGGAATGAGAGTTGATCCAACAAAGATTCATATTATCACACAAATCAGAATACCTTCCTCACAAAAGGAAGTTCGTAGCTTTTTAGGGCATCCTGGCTACTATAGAAGATTCATTTTGAATTTTACAAGCCTAGCTACCCCTTTGTTCAAGTTATTATCTAAAGAAGCCAAATTCAAGTGGGATGATGAATGCCAAATATCTTTTGAGATTTTAAAACAAAAATTGTCAACTACCCCTATATTAAGAGGACCAAATTGGTCCCTTCCTTTTCATATCTGTACTGATGCCTCAAACATAGCTCTTGGGTCAGTTCTTAGACAAAGGGAAAATCAAATGCCTTATGCTATTTACTTTGTCAGTAAAAATCTGTCTCTAGCTGAAGTTAATTATATGGTCATAGAAAAATAATTGCTAGTTGCGGTCCATGCTATCAATAAATTTAGACACTATATTGCAGGATATCAAGCTTTTGTACACACCGATCATTCATCCATTGAATTCTTAATGAAAAAACCTGTAACAAATCCTAGAGTTACAAGATAGCTTTTATTATTACAAGAGATTAATATCAACATTATTGATAGACCTGGTAAGGATAATCTTGTGGCTGATTTCTTATCTAGAATGATTCATCTGGGAAATAATGCACCAGTAGAAGATAACTTTCCTAATGAAATTTTGTTTTCTATTTCTACATTCACTCCTTGGTATGCATATGTAGCTAACTATCTTGTGACAAGGAAGATGCCACATAAATTATCTTCTAGAGAAAACCAGAAAGTAATTCAGCTAAGTGAAAACTACATGTGGCACGATGATTGTCTCTACAAAACAGGACCATATTTGGTAATTAGGAGATGTGTAAGGGAAGATGAAATTCATGATATTTTGCAAGCCTTCCATGATGGTCCTTGTGGAGGACACTTTTCAGACAAGAGGACCCCTTATAAAGTTCTACAATCTAGTTATTATTGGCCTCATATTTTCAAAGATGCTAAAACCTAGGTATCCAATTGTGATGAATTCCAACGAATGGGTAAGACTACTGCACGAGACCAAATGCCACTTCAAGCCCAAGTAGGCATTGAGCCTTTTGAGAAATGGGCATTAGATTTTGTAGGGCCCATTAACCCTGCATCTAAAAATAAAAAGTACATACTTGTATGTACTGACTATGTGACTAAGTGGGTTAAAGAAAAATATTTACCAGCTACAAGTGAACAATCAGTAGTAGATTTCCTTTTTAATGACATATTTACTAGATTTGGTGTACCTCAAGAAATTGTGACTGATCAGGGAACTCAATTTACCTCTAATCTCGTCAAAGCTATTACAGAATAGTACCAAATTAAACACAGGAAATCTACACCCTACCATCCATAAACAAATGGACAAGTAGAATCTACCAACAAAATTATTGAGTCCATTCTTACCAAAATAGTACAAGTACACCACAAGGACTGGGCTGACAGATTAATAGAAGCCTTATGGGCTTATAGAATCACCTGGAGGAATACAACAGGACATACACCCTATGACTTGGTGTATGGGAAGAAGGTATTGCTCCCCATAGAATTTCAGATCAAAACCTTCAGGACTACAGTACAAGTTGGCATGAACTTGGATGAATCCTAGCAACAAAGACTCTTGCAGCTTAATGAGTTGGATAAAATTAGGTAGTAAGCACTTCAAATAACCACCCTCATTCAAGAGCAGAGAACAAAATGGCATGACAAGTATCTCAAAAAGAAAAATTTTCAACAAGGAGATTAGGCCCTGTTGTATGATAGTAGATTCAAGAACTTCAAAGGTAAGTTAACTACTCATTGGATGAGACCTTACAAAATTGACACTGTCTATGAAAATGGTTCAATCAGAATAAATACAATTGACGAACAACAGACATCACTACATGTGAATGGTCACTGATTGAGAATTTATAACAACCCCCTATCAAAAGAGGAATTTTTGACTCGTATACTACATAATTTAGATATGAAGGTGATAAGTAAGGAAGAATACCTTCCTACTGATCCCCATTGATTGATTGGTTTATTTTTAAAACTTTTGTACATAGGTTTGGATTGTGTTTTGTTAATAATTTGAAGGTAACAAGGGATTCTTACCTCCTTTTGTTTTACTTTCGCATTTTACCTTTGTAAGTAGATTTATATAATTTATTTGATCCTTCAAGAACTTTCTAAACATTAGTTTGTAGGCATCAACAATACTTCGGTACCAGAAATCCTGCTCTGGTCTGGTACCAGTAATCCTGTGTTGGTCCGATACTAGAATTTTGTCATTATACGGTACTATTAGGACACATCACCTAATTGACAAGGAATGTTATGCATATTTCAAAAGATTATGTCAATTAATATGAAGCATGAAGCCATGCAACAACCACTTAAGTTGGAACCAAGAAGCCGAATGCAACATCAAATGGCAGCTCTTATGAAGCAATAATTTCTTTTGGTTCTGTTTCTAAAAGGAAAAATTTTTAATTTCTTTTGGTTCTATTGCTAGCTAAAAGGAAGTATTTTAATTTCTTTTGGTTGACAAAGAAGACATAATCTTTACCTATTATTTTTAAAAGAACCATGCTTAATCTTATTTAAAGTCTATAGGTTTCCCTTATCTAGTATTTCAGCATGATTAAAGGGATAAAAACTATATTAGCCTACAAGTAACTATCTCACCCTAACTAGACTTCAATAGTATTCATTGGATTATCTTTTCTAAAGAGTAACATATGAGTATGTGAACACTCTCTATCATGGGAACACTAGGAAAACTTTTATGGAAGAGGATGTATCAGTACCCTAAGGTAACTTTAGGTCATTCTCTTATGGACAAACACAAACACAATTATACATATGGATCCAATGTGCAATACAAAAGCTTATTTTTCCTTCAGACAAATCTTTAAAGAAATCCAAATAAGAGAACACAACTTCCAACCCAATACCATCCTCGCCTGTAAAAGGGTTTCAGACGAGCCTCCCCTATCACCATGCAAAATCACTCTTTAATAAAATTGAAATAGGTGACTATGGACAAGAATCCTCTAATGAAAAAAGGGTTTAAGAGGCTAACCCACTGGGATACTGAACAGGTCTGCTGGCAGCAGGTACCGGTCTATGGTATGACTAGGCAAACCCATCAGGGTATTGAACAAGCCTGTTGGAAATGGGGCATTCTACCTGGGGAAGGGATGTCTCTCACTAATTATCACAACTACCCCATAGGAGTACTGAACAGGCTTGCTGGCAGTGGGTTCTGGTTGAGAAATGTCTCATCTATACTTGTCTGAATGAAAAATCCACTTTTGTCATCTAAAAGATGAACACTACAAGCAAAGATCATTGTTAACAATTATGAGATACAACTCCATATTACTAAACAAAGATAATTATTACAAGCAAATGTCCATTTAAGAATTATCCTAACTCAACCTTACCGGTCTGACATCTAAAGCCTACATTACCTAAGAAGGAAACTTCTTAAGAGTGGAGCCCTAACTAGGGAGTCTAATCTACTTATACTGTGAAATTTATCCATAACATCTAATGATAGTAAATCTATTAAGCAAGTTAGTTTGGATCTGTTCTTCTGGAAAAAATATAAAAACCTCCCTATTTTCATTGTTGAATGCTACCCTTGTTAATAATTCATCAAAAGAAAGGTAATTTCAATTTTTTTTAGGCATGTGACCATATGCTAGGTGATAAATTTACTTTTGGAATTTGATTTGGTTTCCTTTCTCTTATCATATTTTATCCATTATGATACAGAGTGTTGAATCTTCTTGCATAAGGATATGCAACATCCTTGGCATAGGGGAGGGTCAAAGAGCTCCTTCAGAACTCCTTTTCAGACTCACATCTCATCTTCATAACCTAGCATGATCACCCTACAACCTTGCAGAACCAGACACAAAATAAGATAAGCACAAAATAAAGAAGTTTCATGAAGTACATGAAATTCTAGTACCAAGATTCCAGAAAACTCCAACCTAAAAAGATGAACTCTGATAATCTACAAGCTTCAAATACAAAGGCAGTCGCATATGCTATGGGTATTGATCATACAATGGTAAAAGAAAAGGTAACATAATATTATTTATTTTCCTTTGCTTATAAAACTACAATAGGCATGAAAATGTATACTAGATCTTATGACCTTAGTGTTAAAACCATGCACATATCCCTCATACCCATATGCCTAACCTTAATCAATCCTCTCATCACATAAGCACTCAAAAATGATTCAGGGAAAAATCACATCAAAAGTATGAATATGAAGCATGTCTATTAATGACGGGCCATGAACGTGCTTCATCCTTAAGCAAATCACAAACTTATCTTGTGTCATGAGCCATGATTCAACATCAAATTCACCGCTCAGAGGTCCAATCACCTATCCCAAACAACAATGATGCTTCGACACCCAACGTTCCATCCCCATCATTATGCTAAACATGCATAAATGAAATGACTTATGTAGGTGGTGAAGCCATCCAGATGAGCCTCATCTTGTCTTAATTTTCCTTTGCGGCATATTTTCTTAAACTCACCATTTGATTTAGTGACGCCATCACCATAGTTGTTTTTCCATTATCAAATTTTCTCTAGTTTTGAGCTTACTCCTCTCTGCGATCTTCGGTACCAAACCCTTACCCTCATCAGTTGACTAAATCCTGGTGCTACAACCCAATTTTTCTCACCACTTATAAAGATGGTTGTAAGTAGACATGAACTGGTCTTCCAGATTTATAGAGAGACCAAGGAGTTCCAACTGTGTAGAGAGAAGTATGCTAGAGTGGGATGGATTCCATTTTTGGAGAAATTCATAGGTTGGCATGAGAAGGTATCTCATGCATTTATTCAGGGTTATGATGGAGAGATTGCGCACATAGGCAATCTGCAACTAACAATCAATTAAGAAACTTTAAGGGAGGCCAAGGGATTACCTAACAGAGGAGCCAAGTATTTCAAAGGAGTAGGAATCGACAAGGAAATGTGTCAACAATTTTTGAAAGAAGACCATAAGCACCCTGATTGGAAAAAGGGGATCCCTAGCAACTATACCAAGGAAGAGTATCATCCAATACTTGCTAGTCTTCAACGATTCCTCACTTGTGAGGGAAGGTATGTTGTAACCTTCATATATCATCTTAGGATTCTATTACATTTTGAAGGAGGCCCTAAAATCGATTTCCCATATTTTTTATGGATGAGTCTGAACAAGATGGTAAGAGGTGTCAAATCCCTATCCAAAATTGAGAAGACTAGCATTTACCATCAAGGTCTTATTAAGATGTTAGCTTTACATGAAATCAAGAAGCAAAGGATTAGCTGGAAAATCCTCATCACTCAACACCTTCCCACAGAAAACAAACCTATAGAGGAAGCCCATCTTGCTCCAGAGAAATATAAGGAACCTCAAAAGAAAAAGGGTAAGAAAGATAAGGCAACTCCATCATCATCCATAACAGTGAGACAAAATGAAAAAGCTAGTAAACAAGTAGGGCTCTCTTCCACATTCAATTATACTTTTAAAAGTCAAGAATCAAAAGGTAAAACCAAATTAGTAGAGGAGACTTCAATAGTAGCACTTGAGGAGAAGTTTCATAAGACAAAAACTATAAGGAAAGGGAAGAATATCTCAGAAAATAAAATTGAACAGTCTATAGAACAATCCCCTGTAACCATTCCACAAAAGGAAGCCTGTGAAATGAAGAAAAGGAAGCCTGTGAGCACCCCTGATCTAGTACCCCATTCTAAAAGAACCACAAGGAGCATGGAAAATAAAGGAAAAGCAGTTGTCAGTCCTCATACACATGAAGATCCAATAGATCTTACCTCCCCTTCTGAAGACCTATCAGTCCAGGATGACATCCCTAGTTTGACTGAGGAACAAGTCACTATTAATTTATGTGGGATGAGGGATGAAGTGGAGGAAAGAGAATACATCCAACCATAAAAATGGAGTCAACAAGGACCTTAAAAAAAGAACAAATGAAGAAAAATATTGGGGAGCTGCAAAATCAAAACCAAGAACTCAAACAAGAAGTGAAAGAATACCGACTATTGGATAGGTTTATCAAAATGGAAAATGAGAAATTGAAAGAAACTATGCAACAACTTCAAAATGAACATGAAGAGACTTCTAATAAGATCAAGAAGGTAATAATACTCTTACAATACATTAGGGTCATAAAAAGAGAGCTGAAAGCAAAAGCCTCAACCATCAACATCATTGATCTACAGAAGTAAAGAATGGAGTCTCAAATTTTGAAAAATTTTGGGTTTGTTTCAGTTGCATGAGAACATGCAATGGTTTTGGCATGGGGGGACGTTGAGCCTCTAAATTGACATCTCCACTACCCTATTATACTCCTAATCTATACCTTCTTGGCTTACCTAAGCTTGGATAAATGACAAAGAACACTACCATTAGCCATTGATGAGGTCATAAGATAAAGTATAATTAATTCACACATTTTTGTGGTTTATTGATCTAGGAGACTAAATGTTTCATGTACTAATGTTTTAATTTTCCATGTGTAACCTTTGACCTCTAGATGAGACCAACCTTTCTGTACCAGATCAACCATCCAGTACTTATGCGCCATATTACCACTATCCGAATATGGTACAAAGCACACCTTCCATTCAGATCTGGTACCGAATCTCACATGTCACGATCCAGTACCAATGGATGTAGACTCTTGTGATCTAGTACCAACCACTTGTGCACTTTTTGGATCCGATACCATTTACCGAATCTCACCTGTCACAATCTGGTACTGATATAGGAAGCATAATATACCAAGTTTAGCTCCAGATCGTACTAAAGATAATTGTTGGATGTTTGCTGAATCATTAAAGCTCTATCAAGGTTATGTTAAGCTAGTTTGTCTATTGCTTCATCCTCATACACTTTGTTTCATGAGGATGAATATTAAAATATGTAACCAAATATATAAATTTGACAATTGACTGATTTGCTAAAGATTTAACCTCCTTGTGTTTCACAACTAAGACTGTTTAAATAGTCATGGCAATGATGGTGGAGAGAGTAGAGAGTTAGTATAATCCAGCATGTGAAGTAGTGTTACATATCGTAGAACACATTATGAGTTGAAGTTTAATAGAAGGATGTCATTTATTTCTAGGTCTTGATCATTTATGAATGAATGTGAGTTGAGTTGTTAGCATAGTTTAATTCTATGTTTTGAAATTTAAGTAAGAGGAATGTGTGGATTGAAAGAAATCTTATTGTAGACTCCAGTCGCTGACCTGTTGAAGTGGCAAGGGCCCACCGCCCAAAAAAGGTCAACATCCTTATAGATTAGTGTTAGTAGTTGATTTCAATAGTATAGATGTTAGATTAGCTGAATCTTAATTCTTTCAGATGATATAAGTATAGTTTAGACTAGGATTTCGATCATACGATTGTTTGGAGATCTTTACTTACTCTATTTTGCATATGCTCTATTTTTGTTTTTATGAATTTGATTTTGTTTCATGGAAATAAATGTTGGTAGCAGTTGTTAGAAATATTTGAAGGAGAGCTAGTGAAGTTTACAATAGCACATTGTGAACCACAACATACTCAGTATATTGACTATTGAACTACCCATGCTATGTCTTGATGATTGATGTGTGATTTCCTTTCCAGAAGTGTGATTGCATAGTTAGTTTTCTGGGTCAGATGGTAGAGTTGATCTGTCAAAAGAACTCCATCTCATACTTTCATTTTCCATAATGGAGTAGATAGCCTCTCTGTGAAAGACAACCAAAGTGTGTTTTGATTTGCCAGCATGCATAATCTAGAATAGTTCTATACTCATGACATTAGAATTACCTTTCTTACTGGTGTCTTGTAACTCTGTTGATTACGAATCCCAGATCGATAATTAATGAGTACATTATATTACACATATAAGTAGCACAACAATCTCCATCACAGATCTTATTTCCTCCTAGAGTTAAGAAGAATTGAAGTAGGTGAATTCACTCTGACTATGACTGGAGATAGATCTTGTCCTATCAATCATTTGGCTACGCACATAGTTATGTTAAAGGAAATATGGAAACCATCGATAAAACGATACCTATTGATATCTCTAGAACCCCTGGCATCGTGGAGAATGTCTCTGTTAGAGCAGACTGCTCCCTCAAGGAGATTCAAATCTACAAGGATTTATTTAAAGAATTTTGCGACGTGTTTTTGGTCTTACAATGAAATGCCAAGCATACATCCAAGAATCGTTGAACACAAAATCACGACATATATTGATGCTAAGCCAGTCTGGTAGAAGATTTGTCCAGTTAATCCTAAGAAAGTAGCAGCTATTAAGGTTGAAGTAGAAAAAATTCTTAAAGATGGTTTCATATACCCCATCCAATTGACTCAATGGGGGTCAAATCCCATTCCATTCAACAAAAACAGGGTACACTTTGTGTATGCATGAACTTACATGATTTGAACAAGGCCTATCTAAAAGATAATTTCCCCACACCATTTATTGACCAGATCATCGATGAATGCACAGGTTGCAAGGTATTTTCTTTCATGGATGGTTTTTTGGGATACAATTAGATACAGATCAAGCCTGAAGACTAACACAAAACCACTTTCATTTTTCCATGGGGTACATTCTCTTATTGGAAGATGCCTTTTGGTTTGAAAAATGTTGGAGCTACTTTTCAGCGGGCCATGTCTTTTGCTTTCCATGATCTCAAACACATAGTCGAGGCTTATCTCAATGATTTAGCATCATGATCTCGTAATAGAGATGATCATTCCACACACCTCTAACTTATCTTTGAGTGATGTCGCTATTACCAGATTCACTTGAATCAAAACAAATGCAGTTTTTGCATGACGTCAGGTCATCTTCTAGGTTTCATAGATTCAACAACAGGGATCATGATCAATCCTATAAAGGCAGAGGCAATAGTTCAGTTTCTCCCTCGTGCACAGTCCCTTAGCTTCAGAGTACTTGAAACATACCCTCACATTTGACCCTCTGGATCGACCACCCAATTATAATAAATATTTCTTATTGTACTTGGATGCGGTGGAGTCAACCATCGGTATGATATTGGTTCAGGAGGATTATTTGCTTCAAGAATACGTGATTAATAACCTGATCCGACACCTAGTTGGACCAGAACTCAATTATTCACACGTTGAAAAACTTGTGTTGGTAGCAGTTCATGCTATCCAATGGTTCTGTCATTACATTATGTTTAGTAGGACCACCATCATTTCCATTGTGAATTAGTTTCAATATGTGTTGACACAATGTGTAATCGACAGAAAAATCAGTAGATGGATAGTTATCCTCCAAGAATTTGACTTGGATTTTGTTTCGGTGAAATCCAAAAAGTTGTTGGTCTTCGCAGAACTCATATCGGAACTTCCAGTTGAATCAAGTGATGTTATACCCAAGAAGTCACCTATTAAAGGAGATAGGTTTTTGATCATGTCTTCGAACCCTTGGTATGGATATATACTAGTCTATCTCCAAAATTTGAAGTGCCCCACCTCTGCTTCTCGTGATGAGGGTTGTCACAGATGCCATTAGGAAAATAACTATCTCATACTCAAAGACACTTTGTATTGTCGAGGTGTAGATTGTGTCCTTCACCGATGTCTCACTCATGAAGAAGCATAAATCATTCTTAATGATTGCCACACTGGAGCATGTGGCGATCATTTGTTTGGGTTGGAAATAACCCAAAATATTCTACGAGCCAATTACTTTTGGCCGACATTAATCAAAGATTGTGTTGAATCAGTCAAGAAGTGCCACTCGTGTCAGATATGCTCTTGGAAGATGAGGGCACACCCCACTCCCATGTTTCCTGTCATCACAATTGGTCCCATCACCAAGTGGGGGATTGATTACACTACACAGAACCCCCCTTCAACAAGGGGGTTCTGTTATATCATCGTAGCAGTAGACTACTTCATGAAGTGGGTCAAGGCTATGCCAAAGTTTAGAGATGATGGCGAGACAACAACTCTCTTTTTGTTTAACAAGATAATAGAAAGGTTTGACATCCCGAGAGAGATTGTCACTGACCATGGAAGTCACTTTTAGAATAAAATGATGTCTGAGTTAACGTTAAATCTTGGTTTGAGGCAGGAAAATTCGTCACCCTACTACCCACAAGGGAATGGTCAAGTGGAAGCTATGAATAAGTCCCTTAAGACTATTCTACAATGAACGATCAATTCAGCCTAGTCAAATTAGCATTTGATGTTGTACTTGGCATTATGGGCTTACCAAACATCTGTTAAGACTGCAACCGGTCTCTCACCTTTTCAACTCATCATGGGATGGAAGCAATCTTGCCTATAGAGTTCCATATCCCGTCTCTAAATTTGGCAGTACATTTATTGCTAGACACTTCACCTCTTGAAGAACGCTTATTATATATTGAGCAACTCGATGAGCAGTGTCAGGATGCATCCTTGGCCAATGAAGCTCACAAAAAAAAATTCAAGTGTCAGTATGATCAATACATTCATCCTCGGATTTTATTAGAAGGTGACCTTGTTGTGCTCTATGACCAAGATAAGGATCCCCTGGGGGTAGGCAATTTCAAACCCATGTGGTTCGAACCTTTCATCATGAAAGAGGATCTAAAAAGGGGCTCTTATTATCTGGTGGACTTTGAGGGAAATTATTTGGTGGAGCCTAGAAATGGGCTCTACCTAAAGAAGTATTACTCATAGGTAGGTCACCTTGGATGACTTCTTGTACATATGTTTAGTTCTTATACATTTTTATTTTAGTGTTTGTCTTGTTTGTTTTATGGACATGTCATTATTGATGTCATCTTTTTCACCATGGCAGATGTCAAGTGAATCAGAGGTGTTTGATGGGTTTGTGGATGATGCTAGCCGGCAAACTTGGAGGCTTGCTTCTGTAGCTTGGGTGTTTTTCACACCTTGGGGCCAATTGCTATCTTCAGGAGGTATTTGTTTAGGTGACGCCACAAACAATGTTGTCGAATACAATGGATTTTTAGAGTTTATTCGTGATGCTTTGTCGCATGGTATCTATCACATCTGGGTCTACTTATACACTCAGCTAGTTGTGTCTCAGTTAAATAGGTTTTACCATGTTTACGATCTTACTCTACACCAATAGTTCCTTAGGGTATGTATCTTAGAACGAAGATTTGATTACATTACGTATATCCATGTTCCTAGGAGATTGAATCAAATCACAGATACTCTAGATAATCATGTATTATATTGGCATATTGCACACATGTAAGAAAAATAAGACACACTCACATGTAAATACATTTGTAAATAAATGTAATCCATAATACATAAAAGGATGTAAATACACATATATATATATCGAAAGTATCAGAGTACATAGGTGGGTGCAAGCACCTCAAAAATATATGTCCAGTAAGAGTCACAGGGCTTATGCCATAAAAAATATACAAAAGTTCCCTCGGCACATAAGTAGTCCAGCCTAGATAAGGGTGAGGCCTTTTGGCCCTACTGAAGTGAACAATGGCGTTTTCAAAATGCCAAAAAAGTTGGACCCGGGTCCATGGCACCCCAACTACATGATTTTGCATCGATGGTGGCAGATCTTCGATCTCTGCCATAGGGACTGTGCGAGTGAGTATAGTGAGGTTCCACTCCACCCATATTAAAACTCTCTGAGCCTCTCTTGCTGGAGGTCCCCCTACTGCTGGTCCATTGACCGCAGCTAGTCTTGCCTCTGTTCGAGGATGCCGCTAGTCTTGCCTTTGATCGAGGACGCCACCTAGTCCTCGAAAAGTCTATTGGACACACTAGTCCCACATTTGTACATAACAAATACATAGTTGTCAGATACTTTGATACACATAAAAATGATATATATAAAAATAAATAAAAAATAAATAACTTTGAAAAACAAACATAACTATCTCTCCTCGTTCTACTCCAGGAGGTACGGGCATATCAGGATCCCTGGAGAAGTTGATCCTGACATAGGGGTATTCCTCTATAGCTGGAATCTGTTGAGACCACCAGTCGAAAAATTTATCATAGAAGGCCTCAATGGTCCTCCCTCCCCCCTGTCGCAGAAACAAAACCACCCATCTACACACTGTTGGAAGAGAGGTTATGTGTCCTCATACTGTCTCTCATGGAATGAGAGTGGGTACCCTCTCGAAGAAAAAGAAAGACAAAATAGTCCCAAACCCGAAGTTTTTGTTTCTCCATACACGACACTCTGTTAACTGTCTCTTCATGCAATCGATCATGGTTGTGCTCCAATTGAAAACTTGTGCATTTAAGCACTAAACCACACAATGCATATGCACTCGAAAGGCCTGATGTAAGGCCACAGATCCATTGATCCTCCTAATAAGTAAAACTATCACTTTCAGTGATAGGTTTTAAATCTTGTGGATCAACACCTGAGAACCCACTTTATCTTTGCTACCTTCGCAATGGAGTCCAATAAACTCCTTAATGTTGTGAGGCCTAGGAGGAAAAAATGAAGGTTGGCTGGTTCCCCTCTCCTTGAGAGGCTAGTCATAAAATAAATATCCTCATTCATTGGAGTCAATGACTATCCTTCAAGCATAAATTCCTTCGCGTCAGGGTGCTAGTAATATACCAAGGCGTTCAACAGCTTGGGTTGTCCCTGCATGAATGGACAATGGAAGAATTTCAACAAACCACATTGTGCTAATGAGACGAGAGAAGAAGGTTCTTCTGAGACCAAAGAATCAATGTCTTCATGCTCCCTTTCTCTCCAATGAACGTACATCCTGCAAAATGACAGTTTCAAAGGGGAGATAACTCTTTCTTTTTAATTTTTTTCTATATGTTTAGGGGTGTACGCAGGCTATATTGAGCACAGTCACATATGCATGTGGGCAGGTTGTTTTCTCCCCATGAGCATATGCATGTTGTCCTTGGATAGCCTGTGTACACACAGGTCCAAACCTTTTTTAGATTGTGTGCCCCCCAAAAAAAATAAAATGAACTAAAAGAGAAGTATTGAATTGCAAAAGGGGTTGTTTTATACTTTCTTGGTCCAATTAGAAGTTTGTTTCATCCTTTGAAGCTCCTAGAATCAACTCTTTTGGCAAGGAGGTGTTTTTGAATTTTTGGTCAATTCTCAATTTACAATGGTGATAATGAGTTTCCAGGTTCTATTTATAGATTTTTTGGCCCCTTTTGTCATTTTTGGACCCTTTTGTCGTTTTTTTCTAGCTTAAAAATCGTTTAGTATGGTTCTTGAGTTTCTTATGGGATGTTACAATACGTGCTACTTTTGGTATTGGGAAATGTTTAGAGAGTTGGGTCTTTTTTAAAGGTCCTTTGGTAAAAAGTCATTTTTCCAACTTTTTGCATCCAAGTTAGGTTTCCACCTCCACTTTCTGCATCTCATTATCTTTTTCTCTTTGTCATACAATTGACCCCACTGAGTTGCAACACGGAACCCCCATTGCTTCTTTAGAAGTGTCATAATTTAGTGGTAGAGCCTGCCTTTACATGGATTCCCTAGTTAGATCCTCGTTACTTTTTGCATCCATGTCGTTGTTAATGACTATAGGCTCGAGAGTCATTTTTAGATTTTTACTAATTATGAGTTTTGAGACTCATTTGCATTGATTCATCATCACTCTTGAACTCACCCTCGGGACTCCCAAACAAAGATGAGTCTTCTTTAAGCCGTTTTCAGAATCTTTAAACATGAAAAGATTGTTGAGTGAGCTTGTTTCCCTTCACGCTCACTAAACTAAAATTTGAAGGCACGCCTGTCTGGCAGTAGTTTGCCCCTTTTTCAGGCTAGACGACTAATTGTATGAACAAAGGTATACTCTAGGAGCTTCGGTTCAGTAGAAGAGTATTCTCAGGTATAATTTTAACCCTTTTTCGGCCCTGAGGGACTAAATTTATGAAAAATGAACCCCCACAGAGTCCATAGTTAAGCTCTTTCAAACTCCCTAAAATTGAAAAGATGACCGAGTGACCTTGTTTCTTCACACTCATTAAATCGGTCCAGAAGAACATCCCTTACAGAGTCCATAGTTAAGAACTTTTCAGACTCCTTAAATATGAAAAAATTTCTGAGTGATATTGTCTTTATCACACTCGTTAAAATGGTTTTGAATATATGTCTTTTTGGTTTTATTTTACCTCTTTTTCGAACTGACTAGACTACCTTCGAAAAAGGTACCCCAATGGAGTCTCCTTTTATACTTTTTCAGACTCTCTAAAAAGTGAAAAAACGTCGATCTTACCTTATTTGGGCTCGTTAAAATTACATCAAAGTATGTTATCATTGTGTCTTATTAATCACATTTGCATTCCTGTGTCTTTGGCCTAATGCCAACTCCATGTTTCTTATGACTGAACCATCTGAAGCATTCCTTATACGCAAGCCTTGTAGCACTTTTCCTCTACATCTTGACACCTTGACCCATGGAGGATTTTTCCCGAGTGTCCTTTTCCTGCATATGTATCCTTTCTCTAAGCATCAATGTGTTCCTTGTGCTTGGAACTAGTATGTCTGCAACACTTGTTCCTCCTTTGTAACATAGAATTCTTTTATTCTTTTTCAATCTTTCCAAAATTATTGAAAAAGACAAAAAAAAGCAAATATACCCCAAAAAGAGAAAAGGAAAAGTATTTTCTTTTTTGTTCAAAACAAAATGAGTCTCCCTTCAAAAAAGCACATCCTTCCATTTGTTCATCAAGATCTGGGATTTAATATGACCTTAGGAAGATGTTCTCACTACATAGAGCTATGTCGTTCCTTCCAAACATATGGTGAGTTTTTGTTGCCACCTGCATCATGAAATTATGTCAATTCCATGCTGCATGAGTCTCATCATTTGTTGTTATTTTCTCAAGGGGAAGTTTTACTAAACTTGAGTTGGCCCTTCTATAGTTTGTCTCTTTTCCTCATGCCCAGCCACCCCGAAAGACCAATCAAGTCCTTGTTCAAAATCAATGAAGTTCTCTACCTGATCATCGAGATCCTCTTGTCTGTTCCCGATGAGCCATCAAAGACCTCTGGGTATTGAAGTCATACACTTATATTAAACACCTATCTAAGTTTTGAAGATCTTGAAGTTGTTTCCTGAGCTGTGAAGGCTTCATCTCCATCCATCAGGGATCATTAGCTTCTTGAAGATGGATACTATACATGTATATGTTTCGATTTTGAGATGTAGATCCATTGTGTATTTATCGCGACTACACTTTATATAGTTATATGACATGGATCTGTAGTGTATTTGATTGGAAACAATGATTTTATTTTATCTCGAGTGGGGGTATGCCCGCCTCGGTGAGACAAATTATTATTTTGTAGATGGCACGTCCTAAACTCTAGTCTTTGGCCTCACTCGCTTTGTACATTGGTGAATATTTGTAATGTATTTCGACGATCATATTCTCTTCTGACCTCACACATTAGGGGGCATCTGTTATAACCCTAAATTGCACCAGACATGCATGCCTGGAATCAGGCCATCTTACTTGCTATTTTTTCCAAGACATCATTGAATAACTCTTCTAAAAAATCATTTTTTTGAATATGTACGTGCCTTGCACCACCACTACCCATGTACACATTCTTTCTGCACCATTACAACCTGCGTATACTCACAAAAAGTGCGAAAAATAAAAAAATTCAAAGGGATATGAGTTTTCGGGAGTTACCTGACCATTTGACCGCCCATAGCCAATCACCCAACTGAATAAATATATTTTTTGGCCTATAAAAGAAGGTGTTGGGGTCCCTTTCTAGAAGGAAGCATGAGAGAAAACAAACTTTTCCCATTTCAGTATTCCCCCTTTTCCCCAATATTTTGCAACCACATTGTGAATTTGAGCCAAAATTCTTTTTTCCTCCATTGCAAACCCTTGCCATTTCCCCAGAGAGAATTGAAGAGGATAATAATACATGGAAGTAGTCGTTGCATGGTGAATAGAAGCCTAGGACCGAGTTTGGGGAGAAATTTCCCATCTCATATTGTAAGCGACTTTGTGAGATTAATACAAAGAAATACTTTTTCTGTCCTGCCAAATGATGTCTTCTATCTTCACGATTTATTTGTATTTTTGTTATGATATATAACCCACCAATCCATATATAGAATTCATGCTTGTAGTTTCTTGTTTTTATTTTGGTGAATACGGGTTGGCCTTGGGAGGATATCTTTAGTCGAGAAACCACTGAGCACAAAGGGATCGACATCGGATGCAGGGTTTAAGGTAAGCTTATCAGATCCTTATACTTTGTTTTTTATGTATGATTATGGGGTAATGTCGGGATAGTTGTTAAAAGTAGGAGACTTTAGACAGTTAGATCTTCCTGCACTTTATAACCCTAGTGTAGTCCATAGGGGTTTTCCCGCTATAGCAATGAATTATTGACAAGCACAACATTCAGCAATGAAAACAGGGAGGTTTTTGTATTTTTCCATAAGAACAAATCCAACCTAACTTGCTTCAGAGATTTACTATCATTAGATATTATGGATAAATTTCAAAGTATAAGTATATTAGACTCCCTAGTTAGGGTCCCACTCTTAAGAAGTTTCCTTGTTAGGTAATTTAGGATTTATATGTCATATCGATAGAGTTTACTTAGGGTAATTCTCAAATGGACATTTACTTGTAGTATTCATTTTGTTTGTTAATATGGAATTTGTATATTATAAATGACAAAAGTGAAATTTTATTGTAGTATTCATTTTTTTTTAAATGACAAAAGTGAATTTTTCAATCAAACAAGTATAAATGAGACATTTCTCAAACTAGAACCCACTACCAGCAAGCCTGTTCAGTACTCTGGTGGGGTAGTTGTGTTATTTAGTGAGAGAAATACCTTCCCCACGCAGAATGCCCCATTGCCAACAGGCTTGTTCAGTACCCTGATGGGTTTGCCTAGTCATACCATAGATCGGTACCCGCTGCCAGCAGACCTGTTTAGTATCCCAATGGGTTAGTCTCTTAAACCCTTTTTCTATCAGAGGCTTCGTGTCCCATAGTCACCTATTTTAGTTTTTGTTAAAGAGTGTTTTTTCACATGTGATAGGGGGAGGCTCATCTGAAAACCCTTTTATAGGCTAGGATGGTATTGAATTAGAAGATATACTCTCTTATTTGAATGTCTTTAAAGATTTGTTTGAAGAAAAAATAAACTCATGTATGTATGTTATTCCTTTAGAATATTTTAGATGTATGGTCTATCTGAGTTTGTCCATAAGAGAATGACCTAAATTTACCTTAGGGTATTGATGCATCCTCTTCCATAAAATTTTCCTAGTGTTCCCAAGACAAAGAGTGTTCATATACTCATATGCTACTCTTTAGTAAATATAGTCCAATGATTACTATTGAAGTCTAGTTAGGGTGAAATAGTTACTTGTAGGCTAATATTTTTAATCCATTTAATCATGTTGAAGTACTGATGCTATTTGTAATCGAATTTTTGATGAAGGAAACCTCTATAATTTAAATCAGATTAAGCATGGTTCCTTATCAAATAACATAGGAAAAATAAATTATATCTTCTCTGTCAAGAAACAAAACCAAAAGAAATTAAAATAATTCCCTTTAGTCAGCAATTGAACCAAAAGAAATTAAAATACTTCCCTTAAGTCAGCAAATTAACCAAAATAAAGTATTGCTGCATGAAAGATTCCATTTGATGCTGCAGTCAGCTCCTTGGTTCCATCTTAAGTGGTTACTGCATGGCTTCACACTTCATATTAATTGACATCAGATATTGAAATAGGTATAACATTAATTGTCAATTATAAAATAGGTGATATGTCCTGATAGTACCCGATCAGGACAGTCTTCTAGTACTGGATCAACACAAGACTGCTAGTACTAGACCAGAACAAAGTTTCTGGTACCAGATCAACATTGTTGGACCAGAACAAAGTATTGTTGATGCTTAAAAAAAACTGATGTTTTAGCAAGTTTGTGAAAGATCAAATAATTACAGAAATCTACTAACAAAAAAAAATGTGAAAGTAAAACAAAGGAGGTAAGAATCCCTTGTTACCTTCAGCTTATTAACAAAACACAACCCACACACCTATGTAAAAAAATTTATTTTTAAATCAATCAATCAATCAATGTGGATAAGTAGGAAGATCTCCTTCATTACTGATCACCTGCATATCTGAATTCTATAGCACATGTGTCAGAAATTCCTCTTTTGACAAGGGTTTGCTATAAATTCTCAACCGGTGACCATTCATGAGTAGGGGTGTCTGATGTCCATCAATTTTCTTTATTCTGATTGAACCATTATCATAGACAATGCCAATCTCGTAAGGTCCCAACCAATGAGTAGTTAGCTTACCTTTGAATTTCTTGAACCTGCTGTCATACAACAAGGCCCAATCTTCCAGTTGAATTTTTTTCTTTTTGAGATACTTGTCATGCCATTTTGTCCTCTACTCTTGAATAAGGGTGGTTCTTTGAAGTGCTTCCTTCTTGATTTCATCTAGCTCATTAAGCTGCAAGAGTCTTTGTTGCTGGGCTTAATCTAAGTTCATGCCAACTTGTACAATAGTCCTGAAGGTATTGATCTGAAATTCTATGGGGAGAAGCACCTGCTTCCCATACACCAACTCATAAGGTGTATGTCCTATTGTATTCCTCCAGGTGATTTTATAAGCCCATAACGATTCTAGTAATCTATCAGCCCAATCTTTGTGGTGTAGCTGTATTGTTTTAGTAAGAATGGACTCAATGACTTTGTTGGTATATTGTACTTGCCCATTCACCTGAGGATGATAAGGTGTAGATTTCATGTGCTTGATTTGGTATTGTTATGTAACATCTTTGACCATATTAGAGTTAAATTGAGTCCCTTGATCAGTCATAATTTCTCAAGATACACCAAATCTAGTAAAAATGTCATTAAAAAGGAAATATACCACTGATTGTTCACTTGCATACAGTAAAGATTTTTCTTCAACCCACTTAGTCACATAGTCATTACATACAAGTATATACTTTTTCTTTTAGATGCAAGATTAATGGGCCCTACAAAATCTAAAGCCCATTTCTCAAAAGGTTCAATGACTACTTGGGCTTGAAGTGGCATTTGGTCTCATGCAATAGGCTTACCCATTCGTTGGCATCATGGTTGATTTTAGGGGCTAAATTTCACTCATGGGATAATTTTCCATGGTTTTTCCAAAAATGAGATTCGCTATTTAAAAAAATGATTCACCCAAATTCTATAGGATAAAATTATTTTACCTTAAAAATCGCCAAAATTTTATAAAAACTATATAAAATCCTTATAAATTTGAATATTTTTACAAAACTATTGCCAAACATTTATAGTTTTCATATGAAGGATTAGTAAGATTCGCCAAGGTTTCTACATTTTAAAACACATTTCCATCCTTAAAATCATCCCTGGTTGGCATTCATCACAATTGGATACATAAGTTATGGCATCCTTGAAAATATTAGGCCAATAATAACCAGATTGTAGAAAATTATAGGCGGTCCTCTTGTCAACAAAGTGGCCTCCACAAGGACCATCATGGAAGGCTTATACAATATCATGGATCTCATCTTCCCTTACACATATTCTGAATAACAAATCTAGCCCTATTTCATAAAGACAATCATCATGCCACATGTAGTTTGCACTTAGCTGAGTTACTTTCTGTTTTTCTCTAAGAGACAATTTCTGAGGTATCTTCCTTGTCACAAATAGTTAGCTACATCTGCATACCAAGGAGTAAATGTATAGATAACAAACAATTGTTCATCAGGAAATTTATCATCTACTGGTGCATTATCTTCCAGATGAATCATTCTAGATAATAAATCAGCGATAAGATTATCCTTACCAGGTCTATCAATAATATTGATATTAAACTCTTGTAATAATAATAACCATATTGTAACTCTAGGGTTTGTTACATATTTGTTCATTAAGAATTTGATGGTTGAATGATCAGTGTGTACAAAAGCTTGATATATGGTAATATAGCGTCTAAATTTATTGATAGCATGGACTACATATAACAATTCTTTTTCTGTGACTGTATAATTAACTTCTGCTAGGGAAAGGTTTTTACTGACAAAGTAAATAGCACAAGGCATTTTATTTTCCCTCTATCCAAGAACTGCCCCCAGGGTTGTGTCTGAGGCATCAGTACAAATATGAAAAGGAAGGGACCAATTTGGTCCTCTTAAAATAGGGGTACTTGGCAATTTCTTTTTCAGAATCTCAAAAGATACTTGGTATTCATCATTCAAATTAAATTCAACTTCTTTAGATAATAAATTGAATAAAGGGGTAGCTAAGATTGTAAAACTTGGAATGAATATTCTATAGTAGCCAGCATGCCCTAAAAAGATGTGAACTTTTTTTTGTGAGGAAGATATTCTAATTTATGTGATAATATGAATCTTTGTGGGATCAACTTTAATTCCAGAGCCAGAAATGTGATGTCCCAAAACAATACCTTCAGTGAGCATCATCTTTGACTTTTCATTACTTAGGGATGAATTGGTTTCCCTACACCTAATCAAGAATTTTTCTAGACTGGTCAAAGCTTCCTAGAAGTCATATCGATGGACTGTAAAGTCATCCATGTAGATTTCCATGCAATCATTGGTCAAGTCAGAGAAAATGGTTAGGACTACCCTTTGGAAAGTGGTTGGGGCATTGCAAAGTCCAAAAGGAATAAACCTATAAGCATAGGATCCCCATGGGAAGGTGAAAGTGGTTTTTTCTTGGTCTTCGGGTGCTATTTGTATTTGGTTATAACCATTAAACCCATGTAGGAATGAGAAATACTTCTTTCTGGACAAGGTATCCAACACCTGATCAATAAATGTTAAGGGAAAATAATGCCTATTGGTGGCTTTGTTCAACTCCCTAAAGTATACACATATTCTCCACTTACCATTTTTCTTGGGAACTATAATAAGTGGAGACACCCATTGACTATCTGAAATAGGGTATATGAGATTTGTTGGAAGGATTTTTTTCAATTCCTCTTTTACAATATCTTTGAGGGATGGATTCATCCTTCTCTAAGGCTACCTAACTAGTCTAATTTGGTCATTGATGTAGATATGATGTGTGCATGTGTCAGGTTGAATTCCTTTCATGTCTTCATAATCCCATGCAAAGGCATCAAATTGTCTGTGGAGCATTTCAATTACTTGCATCTTTTGTTCTGGTTCCAAACTAGAGTTGATATACAAATTTTTCCCAGACTTGTCTCAACAAGTTCAGTACTTTATTCCTTATCCGAGGAATCTGGTGATAGAGTATATAATTGGGTGATATTAGGATGCCAAGTTTGTTGAAATTTGGAACTGAAAATATGTGAAAATTCTAAAAAATACCTAGGATATTGATGCAGGAGCATCGCCCACATCAAACGAGCCAACTCGGAAGCAATTGGACAGCTGGAAAGTGCCAGCCCAAATTTTGAAAGTTTCTTGAAGTTGTTGCGCTATCTTAAATGAAGCCATTAAGATGAGGTGCACTTGTGTAATGTAACGGGACCTTGAGCAACTCGCTCTCATCCTTAGTAGATAGAAGGCATTTAAAGTACTTAATGCAGGTAGATAGAATTTAATTCTAGATTAGACAGTTTTAGAACGCAAGAGAGAAACGAAATATAGACACCCTCATTGTGCATTGTAACATTATTTTGAAAAGGAAGAAGAGCAAGAGCATGTAGAGAGTTTTGTAAGAACACCCATGTACATATAGTTGAATTAATAGAAGAGTTGATTCAAATTCATGGTTTTGTGTCTGTTCTCTGTGTATTGATGTTATGCTCATGAATGTTTGCTTCCCGTCATACATTTGATTTATATGCTGTGTATATGATTTCATGTTTGAGTTTGAAGTCTGAAAGGGTGAAGGAATGAGTTTCAATTGTTTCTCTATCTGAGCAAGATTTCCTGCAAGGAGTGCAGTCGAAGTTGTCCGCAAGGAGTGCATTGGTAAAAAGGCTTAGGTAGTTTAGCTTTTGTTCTCATTCACCCACAAGTGCAGACAGGAATAGAAGCTGTGCAAGGAGTGTGGAGACCAAAGGAAGTTCAAGGTTGTGAACCTGAGTAAGTGTTGAAGGGTCGTTGCTTCAAGTGTGCGCAGAGTCAAAGTATTCAAGCACTTGAAAGTGTTTGAAGGTTGCTGCAAGAAGTGCGAGCAAGAGGTTTCTTTTTGAGAACTTGAAGCCGTGGAAAATCTCAGGAGG
Source organism: Picea glauca (assembly GCA_000966675.3). Taxonomy (NCBI): domain Eukaryota; kingdom Viridiplantae; phylum Streptophyta; class Pinopsida; order Pinales; family Pinaceae; genus Picea; species Picea glauca. The sequence goes on from JZKD02S1605997.1 coordinate 478,717, forward strand.
TATAGAACCTTCGAGTAAACACCAAGACAAGAACAGGGAGATTATGTTGGGAAGTGTTTAAACAGATGTTGCAAGTTTGCGTGCAGGTAGACGTGTTCCATAGAGGAAAACTTGAGCCTTTTCGCATATTTCATTAAAGACAGACGGATGGTTGGTATCCTCTGAAGAGGATTCGCGATATCCCGTGAGTCGTCATATCTCAAGGAGGTGCAGGGGAGGTACTGCAAGTATCCTCGAGAGGTTAAAAACTTAGGAGGGGCAGGGCCATTGATCTGAGTCATAAAAGGACCGCCATATCTGCTCGTGGATTCGAATATTGGGGTTTCAGGGATTAAAACTCTGTAATATTGCAAAGGGATTCGCGAAATCATGATATTCGATATCCCGATGACTATGAGAATGGTGTGGGGCCATAGGAGTCGGCAAGCAGACAGGTGTCACATCGTATGTCAGGATTTCGTGAGTAGAAGGACTAAGAACTTAGTGTCAAGGGTCACGAAGCATGAGGACACGAGAGGTGGCGAAGTGGAAAGAATACCAGGAGCCATCCATTTGAGGAGGACAGGTGGCCGAGATCGAGAGATCTCACGGACTCAAAAGTTTGCAAGGTGAGAGACCAAGCCTTGACTACTCCAAGTCGCGAAGATGCAAGGAGCGGGGAAGAAGGATAACCATTGGATATGGGTCGTAGGAGGACCATTGGATCAGAAACCCCATCTCCTATCGCGCATTTGGGGGTTCGGAGGTTGATAGGGGTCACTTTCGACATCAGAAGTCATGAAGTGCCAAGAGCCGAGGCTTGTGTGGACATGTGGCAGAGCCATAAGTTGAGACCCGTGTGGTTGACGGGTGGAAATGCATTGGCTGGAGAAAGGAGTCAACACTCCGTTGAATTCTCGCATCTCAGGGATTCACGGGATAAGAGTGTGAAGGCTCGATGCTTCAACCTGCGAGGTTGTGAATAACGAAAAGCGTCAAAGGAGGAGTCAACCTGGAATTGACCTATTGCATCTCGGGAGATCATAACAGGAGGGAAAGAGAGTTCAACTCATGAACTCACGAAGGTGCGAGTTGCGAGAGGCGCTGACATTTAAGCCCTAGCCTATGGTTACATGTGGGGAGGGCACTGACAAGGAAAGGAGCCATAACCGTTTCACCGGTTCGGGTATCACAAGATTGGGAAGGAAGAGTCGGAAGCTTCGACTCATGAACTAGCGAGATCGTGAGAATTAGTCTAATCTCCTGATTGTAAAGAGGAGATCCTGTGGAGAGGTTGTTGTGGGTACAGATTTCCCAATAGGGAAATAGAAGAGCCTTAGTGTTCTTTGGGCCAGTAGAGAAGAGAAGATCATGTGAGTGGACGTTCTTGCGAGAGCGCCTGCGTCAAAGTGGTATCAGAGCACAAAAAGGTTCTTTGCCTTCTGTAGCAGAGAAGAGGAGAATTCACCATGCCGCTGAGAAGATATAGACAGTCACCCGATCCAGAGGATAGGGAGATGTCGTGAAGAAGAGGTCGACAGATGGCAGATCTAGCCATAGAGAGACAAATGCGTGATCTTTGAGCTAGACTCAAAGACATGGAGACAACGCAAATACACACAGCTAGTGCAGGGTATCTGAGTGATTCTGAGAGTGAAGTTGAGGCTGAACGAGAAGAGGAAGTTGCAACCGAAGATGTATCAAACGAGCATTTGATCAGAGCTATTGAAAGGATGGGTGCAAGAGAAAAGATGGACATTCCAGTTTATGAGGGAAACTTGGATGCAGAGGAGCTTCTAGACTGGATCAGAGCTATAGACACATACTTCGACTATGAATATGTCGAAGAGGACAAGAAAGTTAGGCATGTTGTCACTAGATTGAAGGGACATGCAACATTGTGGTGGGATGAACTACAAGCTGATAGACGTTGCAAAGGTAAGCAGAAAATTAAGAGCTGGGATAGGATGATCGCGAAGATGAAGGAGAAATTCATCCCGAGGGACTATCAAATTTCTCTGTTTAGGAGAATGCAGAACCTGAGACAGAAGCTAATGACAGTGAAGGAATACACTGAGGAATTCTATAAACTGAACATCAGAGCAAGTCATTGGGAGAGCGATGATGAAAAAGTTGCCAAATATATGAATGGCCTGAGATTTGATATCCAGGATGAGATGAGCATAGTAACCATCCGAATAGTGGAATATGCTTATCAGATGGCTTTGAAAGAAGAAGAGAAGTTGAGTCGAAAGCAGAGTTAGAGGGGTCGAGGCAGGATCCAGCCCAGAGGAAAGTCAGTTGCCCAGGAAAGAAACTAGAATCCCAAAGAGGAATGGAAGAAACCTCAGGGTAAAGTTGAGAGAGGTGGAACCTCACAGAGAGGGCCATATGTTGAACAGATAGGGAAACATAATGAGAAGAGAGGAGATTATGCTGACAACAACACTTTTCCTCATACTAGAGGCAGAAAAAGAGGAAGAGGTGGAGTAATCACATGCTTCACATGCGAGAAGAATGGGCACAAGTCTTATGAGTGTCCAGAGAAAAAGAAAGAAACTGGAGAGGTTCACATTGCCGAGGCACAAAGGCGAGATGTTGAAGCAGAAGGCACTAAAGGCGGAAGATCACTCATGATGTGAAAAGTCCTTTTGACACCCGAGAAGGAGGTGGAAAGTTCAGTCCAAAGGAACAGACTTTTTAGGGCTGATTGCAAGACCAAGGATAGGGTATGCAAGGTCATTGTGGACAATGGTAGCACAAACAATCTCGTTTCTATAGAGATGGTAGAGAAGCTGGAGTTGGAGATGACTGATCATCCAAGCCCATATAGAGTTTCGTGGCTACAGAAAGGACACCAGGTAACTATCACTAAACAATGCTTGGTTGAATTCAAGATAGGAGGATATAATGATAAGATCTTATGTGATGTCATTCCTATGGATGTTTGTCATCTATTGCTGGGTAGACCATGGAAATATGACAAAAATATGATTCATGATGGACGGATGAACACATACACCCTGGAGAAGAATGGGAGGACACACATGTTGCTTCTGATAAAGGATAAGGAGGTGAAGCTGGAAGTAAGAAACATAGTACTTCTCATGAGTGGGAAGGAACTTCTTACAGAGGTTAAGAAGAAGGAGGATCCACAGTTCATTGTGGTCAAGAAGCCGAGGATTGTTTTGACCAACACAAGAGTGGATGATTTTCCAGAGGAGATTCAGGAACTGCTGGGAGAGTTCGCTGATATAGTCATGGATGAATTACCTCATTCGTTACCACCGATCAAGAGTGTGATTCATCATATTGACCTCATACCAGGAGCCAATTTTCCAAACAAATCCGCGTACAGATTGACACCACAAAAGAATGAAGAAGTTAAAAGACAAGTCCAGGAGCTGTTGGACAAAGGTTTGGTTAGGGAAAGCTTGAGTCCATGTGTTGTTCCAACAATACTCAGTCCGAAGAAAGACGGAGGTTGGAGGATGTGTACTGACTCGAGGGAAATTAACAAGATAACCATTAGGTACACATTTCCATTGCCAAGAATGGATGATCTGATGGATTGCTTGAGTGGAGCAAAGTATTTTTCAAAGATTTATTTGAAGAGTGGATATCACCAGATTCACATGAGAGAGGGTGATGAATGGAAGACAACATTCAAAACCAACGAAGGGTTGCATGAATGGCTTGTTATGTCATTTGGATTAACAAATGCACCAAGTACCTTTATGTGATTGATGAACGAAGTCCTGAGGGAGTTCATCGGGAAATTTGTCATCATGTATTTGGATGACATACTGGTTTTCAATAAAATAGCAGCGGAGCATCTGAAGCATTTGGCTACAGTGATGCAAAAATTGTAGTAGGAGAAGTTGTTGATTAATATGAATAAGTCCTCATTCATGAAGACAAAACTCATTTATTTGGGGCTTTTTATTTCGGTGAATGAGTTGAGTATGGATCCAGATAAGGTGGAGGTAATCATGAAATTGCCATAACCGAAGAACATATTTGAGGTGAGAATTTTTCACGGTTTGGCTAGTTTCTATCGAAAGTTCATTAAGAATTTTAGTGGAATTAGCGCAACAATGATGGATACAGTGAAGAAGAGGCATAAGTATTTTCACTAGACTGAAGAGGCCGAAAAGAGTTTCAACCTATTGAAGAGGAAGATTACGGAACAACCAGTTTTGGTGTTGCCAGATTTCCAGAAAACATTTCAAGTGAAATGTGATGCAAGTGGATTTGCAATTGGGGTATTCTTGAGTCAGGAAGACAGTCTGATAGCGTACTTCAGCGAGAAGCTAAATGAGGCGAAATTGAAGTACTCCACATATGATAAGGAATTCTATGTTTTCATACAGGTATTGAAGAAATGGAGTCATTACTTGATCCCGAAAGAGTTTGTTTTGTACAGTGACAATCATGCACTGCAGTTTGTGACTCAATAGGAAAAGTTGAATCAGAAACATGTCAAATGGGTTGAGTATATGAAAAATTTCACATTTGTGATAAAACATATTTTTGGTACTGCTAACAATGTTGTTGATGCTTTGAGCAGGAAGTGTTTGTTGTTGCAGGAGTTCCGAGTCAAAACATTGGGTTTTGATGATCTCAGGGACATGTACGCAGATGATCAGGATTTTGGATAGGAGTATGAAGTAGCCGAGAATCCAGTTCTTAGAGATAGAAGCAAATGGGCTGAATACATGATCCAGGAAGGATTGCTATTTAAGGGAAATCAACTAGGTATTTCGAAATGCTCCATGAGGGAGAACTTACTGAAAGAGAAACACAGTGGAGGATTGGTCGGACATTTTGGTCATGAAAAAACATTCACAAAGCTGAGAGAATCACACTTTTGGCTAGGGATGCGAGCAGATGTCAAGAGATTTGTGGATAGATGTAGAATTTGCCAGCATTCGAAGGGAAGAAAGAAGAATGCAGGGTTTTATCAACCATTGCCCATACCTGAAATGCCGTGGGATGCGATTAGCATGGATTTCGTATTGGGGTTGCCAATAACTCAAAGAGGTGTTGATTCAATCTTTTTGGTGGTGGATAGATTTACCAAAATGGCACACTTCATTCCATGTCAAGAGACCAGCGATGCAACTCACATCCCAAACCTGTTTTTCAAAGAGGTCATTCGACTTCATGGGTTGTCGAGGAGTATAGTTTCAGACAGAGACTGGAAATGAGCAGCCAATGATCCAGTGGACAAAGCAGATGCCGGTTGTGGATAAGCCATAGATGGAGTGCATACTGGACAAGAGAGTCAGTAAAAAGACCAAAATAAAAGAATACTTTGAGTATCTGGTCAAGTGGAAGAACCATCCAGTTGAAGATGCCAGCTGGGAAAGGGAAGCAGAGATACAGAAGTGTGGACAGACCATGCGTGAGCTCATGGATAGGAGCCCATGAAAATTTTCAAGCAAAGGAGTATAATGCAGGAGCATCACCCACATCAAACGAGCCAGTGCGGAAGCAATTGGACAGCTAGAAAGTGCCAGCCCAAATTTTGAAAGTTCCTTGAAGTTGTTGTGCAATCTTAAATGAAGCCATTAAGATGAGGCACACTTGTGTAATGTAACAGGACCTTGAGAAACTCGCTCTCATCCTTAGTAGTTAGAAGGCATTTAAAGTAGTTAATGTAGGTAGATAGAATTTAATTCTAGATTAGACAGTTGTAGAACACAAGAGGGAAATGGGATATAGACACCCTCATTATGCATTGTAACATTATTCTGAAGAGGAAGAAGAGCAAGAGCATGTAGAGAGCTATGTAAGAACACCCATGTACAGATATTTGAATTAATAGAAGAGCTGATTCAAATTCATGGTTTTGTGTCTATTCTCTGTGTATTGATGTTATGCTCATGAATGTTTGCTTCCTATCATACATTTTCTTTATATGTTGTGTATATGATTTCATGTTTGAGCTTGAAGTCTGAAAGGGTGAAGGAATGAGTTTCAATTGTTTCTCTATCTGAGCAAGAGTTCCTGCAAGGAGTGCAGTCGAAGTTGTCCACACGAAGTGCATTGACAAAAAGGCTCAGGTAGTTTAGCTTTTGTTCTCATTCACCCACAAATGCAGACAAGCATAGGAGCCGTGCAAGGAGTGCGCAGGCCAAAGGAAGTTTAGGGTTGTGAACCTGAGTAAGTGTTGAAGGACTGTTGTTGCAAGTGTGTGCAAATTCGAAGTATTCAAGAACTTGAAAGTGTTTCAAGGTTGCCGCAAGGAGTGCGAGCAAGAGATTTCTTTCTGAGAACTTGAAGTTGTGGAAAAGCTTAGGAGGTATAGAAACTTTGAGTAAACACCAAGACAAGCACAAGGAGCTTGTGCCGGGAAGTGTTTAAACAAACGTTGCAAGTTTGCGTGTAGGTAGAAGTATTCCACGGAGGAACACTTGAGCCTTTTCGCAGATTTCATTAAAGATGGACGGACGGTTGGTATCCTTCAAGGAGGATTCGCGATATCCCATGAGTCATCAGATCTCAAGGAGGTGCAGGGGAGATACTGCAAGTATCCCCGAGAGGTTAAAAACTTAGGAGGGGCATGGCCGTTGATCCGAGTCATAAAAGGACCGCCGGATCTTCTCGTGGATTCACATATCAGGGTTTCGGGGATTGAAAATCCGTAATATTGAAAAGGGAGTCACGAAATAGCGATACACGATATCCCGACGACTACGAGAACAGTTTGGGGCCAGAGGAGTCAGCAAGAGGATAGGTAGCACATCGTATGTCGAGATTTCGTGAGTAGAAGGACTAATAACTTAGTGTCAAGGGTCGAAAAGCGCAAGGACATGAGAGGTGGTGAAGTGGCGAGAAGACCAGGATCCGTCCATCTAAGGAGGATAGGTGGCAGAGATCGAGAGATCTCATGGACTCGGAAGTTCGCAAGGTGAGAGACCAAGCATTGGGTACTCCAAGTCACGAAGACACGAGGAGCGAGGAAGAAGGATAGTCGTTGGATCTGGGTCATAGGAGGACCGTTGGATCGAAAGCCCCAGCGCCTATCGCGCATTCGGGGGTTCGGAGGTTCATAGGGGTCACTTTCGACATCAGAAGTTGCGAAGTGCCGAGAGCCAAGGCTCGTGTGGACACGTGGCAGAGCCATAAGGTGAGACCTGTGTGTTTGACGGGTGGACACGCATTGCCTAGAGAAAAGAGTCAACACTCCATTGAATTCTCGCATCTTGGGAATTCATGGGATAAGAGTGTGAAGGCTCGATGCTTCAACCTGCGAGGTTGTGAATAGTGAAAATCATCAAGGGAGGAGTCAACCCGGTGTTGACCTATCGTGTCTCGGGTGATCATAATAGGAGGGAACAAGAGTTCAACTCATGAACTCATGAAGATGCGAGTTGTGAGAGGCACTGACATTTAATCCCTAGCCTATGGTTACATGTGGGTAGGGTGCTGACAAGGAAAGGAGCCATAACTGTATTGCTAGTTCAGGTATCGCAAGATTGGGAAGGAAGAGTCAGAAGCTTTGACTCATGAACTAGTGAGATCGCGAGAATTAGTCTGATCTCCCGATTGTAAAGAGGAGATCCTGTGGAGATGTTGTTGTGGGTATGGATTTCCCAATAGGGAAATAGAAGAGCCTTAGTGTTCTTTGGGCCAGTAGAGAAGAGAAGATCCTGTGAGCGGACGTGCTTGCGAGCGCGCCCGCGTCAGATATTCAATGTAGTTTGTATCAACCAAAAATAAACTTAATACTTGTTCATTTGATTGTTCTTGCAGTCATTTTACTTATTCAAGTGTTAACAGGGGTTTGATGCAATCTTCCTCTCCATAAGGGTTTTCTAGCCAAACAGGTATTTCTTGTGTTGGTTGAGCAGGAGGGAAGAGGACAAGCTTTTGGCTATGTGTGCCATTGGATATAATCATCTCTCTAGACCAAAAAATGATAAAGGCATCTGATGTGGCTAGCCAAGGGCATCCAAGAACCACAAGGTGTCTTGGTTTGAAGGATGATTTATAATAGATGACTAGAAAGTCTATTGGATACTCCCAAGAAGCTAGTGTGATTGTGACATCATCTAAACTTCCTGCAGGGCTAATGATTGACTTATCTTCCAACTCTATTATGGTTTGGGTTGGCCTTAACTAGTTTATTTGGAGTTTTTTCATAGTGTCAAAAGGCATTACATTAATTTCTACACCCAAATCAATGAGTTTGTTCGGTAAGGAAATACCATTAATTTCAACAGTGACTACTGGGTTCCTAGGGTCATTATATTTATATGGCATTTCATAAATAAATTTATAGAATTGTACTACCACTTGAACAAGGGGAGGTTCCTTCTTCTTCTTTCCTGGTTTGTTAAGGAAAATATCCCTTATGATTTTGGCATATATCGGGATATCCCTAATGGCTTGTAGTAGTGGTATTTTTACACATACATTTCGTAACGCATCCTCTATATCTTTGTGCAAGGGTGGCTCAAGTTTCTTCTCTAATAGTCTTTCAGGGTAGGGTGGAAGATTAACTTGTTGAGGTACTCCTACAGACTGAGAAGTGGGTGGAATATGAGGGGAAGTCTCTCCTTCTACAGGGGTGGTTTGAGTATTTTCTTATTCAGAATGATTATCATTTTCTTCTTGAATTATTACTCTAGAATTTTATTGATTTACAACTTTCCCAGATATTAGTTGAATTTCATAGGTGGGAAAGGTTTGGGCTTCTTCATTCTGTATAGGGTGGTTGGGTTGATTACTGGGATTAGGAATTGGCTGCGCAGGAATTGTTGTTGGTCTAGAAGGGCTATGGGCAAATTGGATTTGTGGTTGTTGATTGACATTTATAGGTACTTGTCGCTGTTGGTTAGGGTTCAAGGGTACTATGAATTGTTGTTGTACAGGAGGTGGAGGTAAATCTTGTATCTGAGGTGGGTTAAATCCAGGTAGTATTTGGAAATGTTTGTAGGGTACTATGGATATGTCAGGTAAGAGGGAATCCCATACACAGGTCCCCTCCAACCTTTTTTGCAAGGTTGAGTTTGAGCTTGCTGAGGTGTCCATTGGGAATAGGGAATTGGAGAAGGACCCCATTGTTGTTTTTGATATTGTGTATTAAGTTCATAAAATGCATTAGGTTTTTGTTCTCTCTAAGGCCTCCTAGAAGTGTATGGTTATTCTTGTGAGACTGCTCCTCCCCTATAAATTGCTTGCATCTCAAGAAAAGTTGGGCATTCAGATGTGGGGTTCTTTTCTGTACATAGGCCACAGACCACTATGAAATTTAATGGAAATTCTTTGTCAGGGATATTTCTACATTTAGGACAAAAGATTGCAAAAATAACATCTTCTTCTTACTTCGTTTTCAATTTTAGGGTATCTAACTGGTTACTAATTGTGATCAAGATGTTTGTTTTAAAGTTTTATAATAAGTTTCCTAACTCAATTCTGGTGATAGTCCCTGAGTTTTGTATTAAATTTGTGCTAAAAGGATCTCTTGGTCCTTTGCCAATTTTAGCTTGTACTCTTGAGTATCTCCTACAGTAATCTGCAATTTCTACAAAGGGATTTTGGTGCACATATCCTGAACTTAAAAAATTTAAAAATTCTATGCAGTCATCTCTAAGACCTTTAAAAAATACTGTTCTTACTATAGCTGGGTCTGTGGTGAATAATTTTGAATTTTGATAGTTGTATAAGAACCTTTCTAAGTAGTCTTCAGGGAATTCATCTTTGGTTTGCTGCATTTTAAAAATGTCATTTTTAGCATTATCCTTACAATAGTCTTGATATTTCCATAAAAATGTGTCTTTCATCTGATCCTAAGAGAGAATTGTATTTTCTCCTAAGCTCATGAAACATCTTAAGGCCGAGTCCTTTAATGTGGCTGGAAAGAGCTTAAGTTTTTGGGCATCATCTAAATAGTTATAGCTTCTACATACTATGTCAAACTTGAATAAAAATAAGTTTGGATATTCAGTTGACATACCTCTGAAAGTGGGTAATGATGACAGTGGGATGTTCTTCATGCTGATATTTTTGGAAATATCCAATATTGGAAACCCAAAGGCCTCAGTCTCGGTGGCTTCATTTTCATTTCCTTCTTCTTCTACCATTTCGCTAGGTATTCTTCCTCCACTCATAGATGGTTCAGAAACTAGATTTTGTGTCTCTTCTAAATGCTCAGCTTCTACAACATATTCATGTTCTATCTACCCCAATACTGACTCTTCATTTGTAGGTCCTTCTTCTGGAGCCTCACTGGCTTCCCTTGAACTTCCTCCTGGTGGAATTCTTCCTGCACCAATGTCAATTGAATTAGTGTGGGGGTTTGTTTTTGAATCTTTAGAACTTACAAATCTCCCCTTATTATCTCTATATCTATGCATAAAATAAAAATTTGATACTTACCTAAATTAAAGTCCTAATTCTATATGGAAGGTAAGAACGAAACCTAGCTTTGGAGAACCCCACTATAGTGGCAACATATCTCTTCACTCACGTCTTAAATGTTTTATCCTCCTCCCTCAAGTATCCCTTAAAATCATTCAAAAAATATGCAAACAATCTAAGCTAAAATCACTTCCTATCGTTTGCAACTCCCTGGCAATGATGCCAAAATGTTGTGTTTCTTATATCATTAGTATAATGCACACATTAATCATCAATCTAGGATTCATGATCAATAGAGTTACAAGACACTAGTAAGAGAGGTAATTCTAATGTCATGAGTATAGAACTAATCTAGATTATGCATGCTGGGAATAAAGAAAACTGTCAAACTAAAACACACTTTGGTTGTCTTTCATAGAGGGGCTATCTACTCCATTGTGGCACATGCAAGTATGAGATGGATTCCTTTGGTATATAAACTCTGTTATTTGACCCAGAAAGCTAATTATGCAATCACACTCTGAAAAGGAAATCACACACCAATCATCAAGGCATAGCATGGGTAGTTTAGTAGCCAGTATATTGGGTATGTTGTGATTCACAATAATCTATTGTGAATTTCACTAGTTCTTTTCTAGTATGTTTGACTACTGCTGCCAATGTCTATGTTCACTAAGAGAAATAAAATTCATAAAAACAAAAACAATGCATATGCAAAAACAAAGTAAGTAAATATCTTAAGCAATTATATAATCAAAATCCTAAACTGAACTATACTGCTAACATATGAAATTGTTAGAGATGATGAATTAAATTGAGAAATCAAAGCTACAACTAGTCTAATAGTTATAGTATCTAAATCAACTCCTAAGACTAATATACAAGAATGATGACCTTTGTTGGGCGGTGGGCCCTTGCCACTTCAATAGGTTAGTGATTGGAGTCTATAGTAAGTTAGTCTTCGATCAACACATCACTCTTACTTGGATCTCAAAACATGAAATTATATTATGCTACCAACTCAATTCGCATCCATTCATTAATAATAAAAACATGGAAATAAATGAAACTCTTATATTAAACTCAAACCCAAGATATGTTCTACAATATGCGATACTTATCTGACATACTCTACTATGTATGCTCTCTATGTTCTCCTTAGCCACCATCCTTTCCATGACTATTTAAATAGTATTAGTCGTGAAACAAAAGGAGGTGAAATATTCATTATATCATCGATTGTCAAATTTACACACTCGGTTACATATTTTAATCTTCATCGTCATGACACAGAGTGCATGAGGATGAAGATCTAATAAACAGTCAAAAAATATCTCAAGCATGATCTGGAGATTAACTTGGCATACTTTGTTTCCTCTACTGGTACTGGATCATAACAGGAAAGACACGACATATATTACCGGATCCAAACAATGTGCAATTGGTTGGTACCGGACCAAAACAGGTTGCAAGCATTGGTACCGAATCACAACAGTGAGTGATTTGCAGATATCAAATCTGAATAGGAGGCTGGATGGATTAGCTGACATAAGAGTTCTAGACTTGTCCAAAGGTCAAATGATACATATAGAAATTTCAACATTAGCACACGAAATATTTAATCTCCTAGCTTAATAAACCACAAAATGCATGAATTCAAATATACTTTTCTTCATGACCTTAAAAGTGACTAGAGATAGTGTTATTTTTCATTTATCCAATCTTAGGTAGGAAAAAAAGGTGTAAATGAGGAGTATAATATGGTGATGGGGATGTCAATTTAGAGGCTCAACAGGGACTTCAGGATATTTTTTTGTCCAAAAAAAAAAAAATTACCAAAAACTGCCAATCCATGACCATTGGTCATTGATGATCGAAGATTTTCTTTGTCCAGAAAAAATAAAAACTTCACCAGAGTCTGTCGATCCTCGACCATTGGTCATCGACGATCTAATATTTTCTTTGTTCAATCTTCAACCCTTCACCAAACTTTTCGATCCATGACCATCTGTCATAAACGATTTTTTTTGGTGAACTTCCACACTTAGAGTTTTTTGACAAAATCCCAGGTGAATGTGGGATGTTGATCTCTCACCCAAGATGATATTGACCATTGATTTTATCCAACTACCCAAACAACCGAAATGAATATGAACTATCGATGTTCCTCATTTTTTAAATCGTTGAATCAATCCCACCCGTCAATTCTCCAAACTCTACTCCAAGAATCATTCAAACTTTGGTACCCATTCAAACTTAGATCGATTCACAAATTTGGGGGATTTCACTCAAATGTTTCCACTGTTTTTCCCAAATTCACGCGTGCACACACACACACACACATAAAATCTGTGACAACTAATCTTCCCAATTCACACTTGTTCTGGCCCGTAACAATCCGGTGTTTGAACCAGAATCTATGATACCAATTTGTAACATACCCAACCTCCCATAAGCCGAGCATGCCACACCAAGAACACACCTCTTGGCTGATTCTAAATTTCTGATAAAAATTAATTAATAAAGAAGCATGAAATACATACATGCAATGATCAAGATTCATACTACAACATAAAAGGAATGCACAATATACCATGAACAACATTAACAAGCAAGCATGCATATTATAAGTACAAATCTCAAGTATAATAATTTAACACACAACAAAAATAAATACATAAGAAATGAAACCATAACAGTGATCACTTATCTTTTATATAAAAGAATACACCAACTGGCTGCAGATTAAGGACATTGCACTGAATCGTAGACATTGTTGTTCCAAGTCTAAAAAACAATGTCACCCGTGATCCAGGGCTATGATTCCACAAGAATGGTTCTAGAGTTTTACTCAACTTACCAAACCAGTCAACACCCAAGCTCTCATAGGCTTCTCCAGCGCTCACAACAATCCAAGTACCCAACTCTCTTCCACTCATCCTTCACCACCCAAGAGAATGGACCTCCACCCTTCTATTCCACACAGTCCCTCAAGCATTCCTTCTCCTTCCAGGGCTCCAGTGAAGTTGGTCCATAATATCCATGTTGGGACTCTCAGGACTCGCAACTATGAGAAAATATGGAAACATGCCAAGCATATTAGACATGTAGGCCTAAAATCATGGCTATATTACACCAACAATCTCTACAACCAATTTTTTTTTGGATTTCCTTGATGTGAGTGGGAAATCCTGCTTACGGAATTAGCATTTAAGGGTTCTAATCATGCATGTAAAAAATGACCATTTAAAGGCCTCTACCTTTTCCTACCCTCCCAACACAAAACCCCACATTCAAGCAATACAAAGGTGCAAACAAGATTCGGTAAATCTACCTTAAATCCTTCGTTTGATGTTGATCCCTTCGCTTTCACTCACTCCTTGACTGCAAGCCTCCTCCTAAATCTAATATGCATTCACACATGGACAAACAGAGAGCTGCAAACATGCATTTTATATACTAATTGCTGGGTTAGATGTGACAATATCATAAAATAAATAAACAATTTGAACACATGATATGGTGGGAAGAAAAAAGTATTCCTTTTTGTATTAATCTTCACAAGAGTAAACTTACAATATGTGGCCAACACTGCTCCTCAAACCTGGTCCTGGGATCCTCTTCAGAATGCACCAACTACTCAACCTCACAATACAATTGCAAGAAATTGGAGCAAAGGGGGGATAAATTTGGGTAGAGTTTCTATACTCTTCTTCTTCTGTTTTAAATGGGACCCCTACCCCTTCTTTTATAGGTAGTTATCCAGTTGATTAATGGGCCATAGGCAGTCAAATGGTTTTAGCAATTTATCGAAACTTTGTTTCCCATCTGCAACTTTCCATTTTTCATGCTTTTGTCAGTATATGTAGGTTGTAGAAGGCCTGCAAGCATATGGATGTGTTCATACCTAGGATGTAGAAGGTCAGGGTGCATGTGGATAGAAAAAGAGGGATTTTTAGAAGAGCTTGGCTCAAGAAATTGGCAACTAGTAGGGCTAGAGGCCAGGTATGTAGGCTAGGTGCAAATTAGGTTTATAACAGATGCCCCCTAAAGTGTGAGGTTAGAAGAGAATCTGATGGCTGAAATAATTTACCAATCTTCGTCAATGTTCTGAGTGAGTGAGCCCAGGGACCAGTATGCAAGAACTTCCATATGTAAAATAACAATTTGTCTCACCGAGGCGGGCATATCCATGCTCAGGATAAAAACTAAAATCATGGTTGCCGATCAAATACACTGCAGATCCATGTCATATAACTATATAAAGTGTAGCCATGATAAATACACAATATATCTACATCTCAAAATCAAAATATATACATGTATAGTATCCATCTTCAAGAAGCTAAGTGTCGTCTGATGGCTGGAGATGACACTTTCAGAGCTTGAGCAACAGCTTCAAGATCTTCAAAACTCAGGTAAGAGTGTAATATGAGTGTACAAATTCACTACCCAAAGGTCTTTGACAACTCTTCGTGAATAGACAAGAGGATCCCGATGATCAGACAAAAAACTTCATTGATTTTGAACAAGGATTTTGATTGGTATTTTAGGATGGTCGGGCATGAGGGGAAGAGACAAACTGTAGAAAGGCTGACACGAGCTTGTTAAAAAATTCCCTTGGAAAGTAGCACAACAAATGATGAGACTTAGGTAGCATGATATTGACATAAGTTGACGATGCAGGAGGTAACTCCAACTCTCCATATGTTTGGAAGAATAACCAAACGGAGGAGGACACAATGCTATGAGAACAAATTCCTAAGGTCATACTATATCCCATGTCTTTGACGAAAAAATAGAAAGATGTGCTTTGTCCAAGGGTGACTCATTGTGCTGCCAACAAAAAGAAAATACTTTTCCCTTCCTCTTTTTGGGGTATATTTGATTTTTTTGTCTTTTCTCAATATTTTTGAAAATGTTTGAAAAAAGAATAAAATAATTTTATGTTACAAAGGAGGAACAAGTGTCACAATCATACTAGTTCTAGGCACAAGGAAAACACTTATGCTTAGAGAAAAGGGACGTATGAAGAAAAGGGACACTCGGAAAAAACCTCCATGGGCCAAAGGTGTCAAGACGCAGAGGCAAAGTGCTACAGGGCTTGTGAATAAGGCATGATTCAAATGGTTAAGTTGAGAGAAACATGGAGCCAACGTGAGGCCAAAGATGCGTGTATGTGAATGCATTTTAATAAGACACATAATCGTAACATCCTTCGATGTAAGTTTAACGAGCCTAGAGAAGGTAATCTCGACGGTTTTTCATATTTAGAGAGTCTGAAAAATTGTAAAAGGAGACTCCAATGGGGTACCTTTTTCGAAGATAGTCTAGTCGACTCAAAAAATGGGTAAACTAGCACCGACCATATGTTTGCTCAAAACCATTTTAACGATTGTGATAAAGATGAGGTTACTCGGAAATTTTTTCATTTTTAAGGAGTCTGAAAAAAGATTAACTATGGACTCCATAAAGGTTGTTCTTCTTGGCCATTTTAACGAGTGTGAAGAAACAAGGTCACTCAGAAATCTTTTCAATTTTATGGATTCTTAAAAGAGCTTAACTATGGACTCCATGGGGGTGCCTTTTTAGTAAATTTAGTCCCTCAAGCCCGCAAAAAAAGGGGTAAAATTATACTTCAGGATACTCTTCTAGATAATTGAAGTTCCTAGAGTATACCTTTGTTCATACAGTTGACCATATAGACCAAAAAAGGGGTAAACTACCACTGAACAAACGTGCCTTCAAATTTCAGTTTAACGAGCATGAAAGACAACAAGATCGCTCGACAATCTTTTCACGTTTTAAAGGGTCTGAAAAGTGCTTAAAATAAGACCCATTTAAAAATTTTGGAGTCTCGAGGGTGAGGTCAAGAGTGATAAAAAATCATGCACATGAGGCTCAAACTCATAATTAGGACAAGACTAATAGGGACTCCCGAGCCTATAGTCATTACCAACAACATGGATGCTGAAAATTCAAGAAGGATCTAGCTAGGACATCCATGGAAGGGAAGGCTCTACCATGGAATTACTACACTTATAAAGCAACAAATATGGTTATGTGTTGCAACTCGGTGGGTTTGATTCTATGGAAAAGTGATAAAGACAACTAGATACAAAAAGTGGAGGTGGAATACTAACTTAAATGCTCAAGTTGAAAAAATGATATTTTTACCAAAGGACCTTCAAAAGTGACTCAAATCTCCCAAAAGGTTCCTGATACCCGAAGTGACCTCTATTGTAACCTTCCCAAAGAAAATCCCGAACCATACTAAATGATTTTCGGTTTAGAAAAAAAGACAAGGGGGTCCAAAAAATGACAAAAAGGGGCCAAAAAGTCTATAAATAGAAGCTAGCATCTCATTATCACCATTGTTGCTTTGGGAAATTGACTCTAGAGCCAAAAACACCCCTTTTATAAAAGTGTTGATTCCAGGAGATTCAGTGGATGAAACGAACTTCTGATTGGATCAAGTAAGTACAAATTCACTCCTCTTGCATTTCCATTTTTATTTTATGCATTTTATTTCATTTTTTTGGGGGGTGTCGACCTTTAAAAAGGGTCGGACCTAGGCCTACGTGGGTTGTCTTGGGACATGACACATATACACGCGTGCATACACAATTGTCACCACTAAAACCCACGTATGCCCTCAATTTTTTGAAAAAATTAAAAAGAAAGATCTAATTTCCCTCTTGAACTGGTACTTGCAGGATGTATGTTCACTGGAGGGAAAGAGAGCATGAAGACATTGAAATTTTGGTTAATGAGGACCCTAGTGTGACTGTTGCATTGACTCAATGCGCGCTATTGAAATTCTATCAGTGTCCATTCATGCAGGCACAACCGAGGCTACTGAATGCCTTGATAGTTTATTGGCACCCAGATGAAGAGGCCTTCATGCTTGAAGGTTAGTCATTAACTCTGATGATAGAGGACATATACTTCTTGACTGGCCTCTCGAGGAGAGGGGAACCAATCAACTTATGCACATTTCCTTCAGGGCCTCATAACATAGCAGAGCTAACTAGGCTCCATTGTGAGGCAGGGACTGACAAAGTTGGCACACAGGTGACGATCAACAAGATCTCTAACCTATCACTGAAAGTGATAGTACTGTTGATTGGGTGGATCACTAGATCTGCTACACTCCAACAAGCATCCCGGGCACACATGCATCATGCGGTGCAGTATTTGAATGCACACGTGTTTTATTGGAGCACAACATTACTTGACTGCATGAAAAGGTAGTTGACTGAGTGTCGCATGTGGAGGCACAACAACTTCAGGTTTTGGACCATACTTTGTGCATTATTCTTTGAGAGGGTGCCCAGTATTAGCCATCGAGATATAGTATGAGGGAACATAGCTACATTCCTAGCCATATGTAGATGGGAGACACTATTTCTGCGATAGGGTGGTGGAAGGACCGTGGAGGCCTTCGATGACAAGTTCTTTGACTGGTGGTCTCACCAGATTCCAGCGATAGAATACTATCCATATGATGGCATTGAATTTTCCAGAGACCCGAATATGGTTGTTCCTCCTAAAGATGTGTAAGGAGAGTTGGGTAATTTTTTAATTTTTATTTTCTTTTATATATATCATTTTTTTTTTGTGTACTCGAGTATCTGACAATGATTTGTTTGTTATGCACAGACGTGGGACCAGTGCATTCGGCTGATTTTACGAGGACTAGATGTCATCCTCATCCAGAGGTGGGAGCAGTCAGACCAGCAGGAGCAGTAGGGGGGCCTCAACTTGGGGAGGCCGAGAGAGTTTTGAGGTGAGTAGAGTAGAACCTTACCGCTTTCACTCATGTTGTGCCTATGGAAGAGATTGAGGATCTTCCACTCTCTATGCAGCCTCACATAGTTGGGGTGCCACGAAATTGGGTCCAACTTTTTCTGTGTTTGACAAATGCTTTTGTATACTACGGCCGAGACAACAGGCCCCACCTTTAGCTAGGTTAGATTTGTTTATGTGTTGTGATCACTTTTGTACATTTTTGAGGGCATACGCCGCGTGACTCCTACTATGTATATTTTTGAGGCATTCGTGCCCAAACTATACTCTGCTACATTTTTGACATAGATATATATGGATCTTTTTGTATTTTATGCTTTATGGATTATGTTACAAATGTATTTACATGTGCGTGTGTGTTTTTTCTCTTTACATGTGTGCAAAATGCCAATCTAATATATGATTAGCTAGAGTATCAGTGGTGTGATTTAATCTCCTAGGAACATGAATGTAAGTAATGTAATCAAAACTTCGTTCTAAGAGACGTACCCTAAGAAACCATCGGTGTAGGGTAGGGTTGTAAATGCGGTAAACACCATTTAATTGAGACATAACTAGATGAGCATCTAAGTAGACCCAGAGGAAAGAGATACCATGCGACAAAGCGTTAATTAGAAACTCTATGACTACGCTGTATTTGACAATGTTATTTGTAGAATTACCTAAACAGATACATCCTGAGGATAGAAAATAGCCTTGAGGTGTAAAAATCACACAAGCTGTGGAAGCAAGCCTCCGAGTGTGTCGACTAGCACCATCTGAAAACCCCACAAAAACCTCTGATTCACTTGACATCTTCCACAGTGAAAATAATTTCATAAAAAATGACACATGCATAAACGCAAAAGACAAAAAGTAAGAAAAACAAATGTACAGAGACTATACATATGCTACAAGAAGTCACTAAAGGTGACCCACCTATGAGTAATGCTTCTTGAGGTAGAGCCAATTTCTAGGCTCAGCTAAAACATTTCCCTCAAAGTCTACCAGACGATAAACCCCTTTTTTAAGAACCTCTTTAACAATGAATGGTTCGAACCACATGGGTTTGAACTTGCCTGCCCCTAGGGGATCCTTATCTTGGTCATAGACTAGGACAAGGTCACCTTCAAAAAAAATCCGAGGGTGAATGGACCGATCATACTGACACTTGAATTTTTGTTTGTGAGACTCGTTGGCCAAGGCTGTGTCTTGACGCTGATCATCGAGCTGTTCGAGATGTAATAACTGCTCTTCAAGCAGTGAAGTGTCTGGAAATAATTGTATTGCCAATTTTAAAGAGAGGATCTAACATTCTATGGGTAAAACTACTTCCTACCCATAAACGAGTTGAAAAGGTGAGAAACCAATTGCAGTCTTAACAAACGTTCGGTAGGTCCATAATGCAGAGTACAACATCAAATGCCAATTTGACTTGGTCAAATTGATCATTTGCTGTAAAATAGTCTTGAGGGATTTATTCACAGCTTCCACTTGACCATTCGCTTGAGGGTAGTAAGGTGACGAATTTTCTTGCCTCAACCCAAGCTTTGATGTTAACTCAATCATAATTTTATTTTGGAAGTGACTGCCATGGTCAGTGATAATCTCTCTCAGGATGTCAAACCTTTCTATATTGTGATTAAACAAAAAGAGAGTTGATGTCTCTCCATCATCCTTGAATGTTGGCATAGCTTCAACCCACTTTGTAAAGTAGTCTACTGCTATGATGATATAATGGTGTCCCTTCATTGAAGGGGGGTTGCATGATGTGTAATCAATCCCCCACTTGGTGAAAGGAACAACTATAATGACGAGAAACATAGGAGAAGGGTGTGCCCTCATCTTTCAAGAGAAAGTTTGACAAAGGTGGCACTTCTTGATTGATTCAACACAATCTTTGATTAATGTTGGCCATAAGTAACCGACGCATAAGATCTTTTGGGTTGTTTCCAACCCATACATACGACCGCCACATGCTCGAGTGTGGAAATCATTAAGGACAATTCCTGCTTCTTCATGAGTGAGACATCGACAAAGGATGGAATCTATTCCTCGACGATATAATGTATCTTCGAGTATAAGATATTTCTTGGCTTGATGGCATATACAACAACGCTCATCACAAGAAGTAGGGGTGGGACACTTCAAAGTCTAGATATAGACAAGTGTATCTCCATACTAGGGGTCTGAAGACATGATCAAAAACATGTCTCCTTTAATAGGTGACTCTTCAGGCACAACATCACCTGACTCGACTGAAAGTTTTGATATGAGTTCGTCAAATACCATTGACTTTTTGGATTTTTCCAAAACAAAATCTAAGTCGAATTCTTGGAGGACAGCTATCCATCTACTAATCTTTTCGCCAATTACTCGTTGTGTCAACATGTATTGAAATGGATTCACAACAGAAATGATGATGGTCTTGCGAAACAAGATATAATGATGGAACCATTGGACATCATGAACTTTTGCCAACACAATTTTCTCAATGTGGGAATAATTAAGTTCCAGTCCAACCAGGCCTCGACTCGGATAATAGATCACATACAAGGAAAGCACATCATATTCCTAAACCAATACCATACCGATGGTCGACTCTGTTGCTGCCAAGTACAATAAGAAGTCTTTATTATAATTGGGTGTCCGAAGTAGAGGGGTAGATGTGAGGGAGCGTTTCAAAGCATCAAACAAGCATTGAGCAGCTTTGCCCCAATGAAAAGGGATGTCCTTCTTGAGTAAACACATAAATACCTTTGTGATATGGACATAGTTTGTGATGAAACACCGTAAGAAGTTCACTTTTCCATGCAAACTCTGAAGTTGAAGGATTGTGTGCGGAGGAGGAAACTGAACTATTGCCTCAGCCTTGAGAGGATCAACCATGATCCCCATTGTCGAAACTATGAAACCTATTAGATGACCTGACGTAATGCAAAAACTGCACTTGTTTGGATTAAACTGAATCCGGTAGTAGCGACATCGCTCAAAGATGAGTCTGATGTGCGTAGGATGATCAACTCTCTTATGATATCAGGATGCTAAGTCATCAAGGTAAGCCTTGTTATCGCACAGTTTGTAGGAAGGGTTTAGGTTAGCTTGAGTCAAGGCTTCAAACTGGCGTAACAGGAGCTTCCCCACCCACTGTCACCTTGATGGGGAGCTCTTTCTATTTAGGATGGCTAGTCCAAGGGAGACGTCCCTAGTAATCTAGGTTTCTGAAGGGGCTAAAGGGATAATGGATCAAGATAAGGATTCCCTTTCACAGATTACTGCCAAGAAGGAGATAGTAAAAGAAGAAATTCCACTGATAAGGGCACCTGTTTGCGAGACAAGACAAATAAAACTAAAACGTGCTGCAGTGGTTAGTACTTCATATATTAATGACTATCTTCAACATATATATGAGAAATGATAATTGTAATTATTGATGAAGTCAATGATTATATACAAGGATAAAATCTTAAAACACTTCTTCAATAAATACAAAGTGATAAAGGCATTCAATGTTTAATATCAATATTTATTATATCACAATGCAATAAATGTCATAAATCTTCTCATACATATATATTGTTGCCGCGTCACAAAGTTGAATTAGGGTGACGTCAGCTTTATTAGTAGATCAATTTTGAAGGTAATGAGGAGAACGTTTTGTCAAATAAGCCTATGAATGTGATCACCAACTCAAAACCTATCAAATAAGGTGATAAAGGTCACAATGTTTCAAGCTAAACAAGAGATCAAACAAGTGTGACGTCACCTGTATTATTTCTATTTTTAGGGTTAGGGTTAGCTAGCCAAGAGGTAGACGTTTTGACTAAATCAACCAATGAAAGTTCTCAAATCCTCTATGGCTACAAAGAGATGACTAATCCACAATTTTTAGTCCAAGCAATGATTCAATTAGGGCAAGAAGTCATCATCAAGCTAGGGTTAGTCTAGACGCTAGGTTAGTTTAGGGTTTCAAATTAAAGAGTTTTGAAAGAGAGTTTAAGCAAAAACAAGCTCAAAGTTATATTCTTAGACTAGTGCCTTGGGTTAATGGAGTCAAATGGAGAGAAGCTAATGGCTTGGAGAAATTCAAACCTAAGGACAAGAGGATTGGATCTAATGGTGCTGCCATGGCAGGGCCACTAGATCAAAACCCTAAGAAGAGAAGACTTAATTAGGTGTAGCTAAGGCTAGGCCTAAGGCTCCTTATTCTTTCCTTAAGACTCTTTTGGCAAAATGGCTAGCTTATAAACACAAATCTATGGCTGAAAAGTGTTGTTCAAAGACAAGTATTTTCAAAACCCTAGAAGTAAACCCTAGGTGTAAAGTAAATTAGGCCTAGGACGCCTTCTTTCTTCAACTTATGTTTAAAACTAACTCAAGAAAATAGCATGGATAGTGTAGCTATGGCTAGGCTAAACCTTCTCTAATCAAATGGCTATAAGATTTTACCATGGGGACACGAAGCCACAACCTACTTGTGTGTTGGCTCCCTAGGGTTTTAAAGATTAAGCAAATAATAACAATGTAACTATGCATGCAAGATATTTAATCAACAACCATTCATTCAAGAAGTTT
>JZKD02S1605997.1:521785-551803 GCA_000966675.3 Picea glauca
CTTTTGGCAAAACGACTAGCTTATAAACACAAATCTATGGCTGAAAAGTGTTGTTCAAAGACAAGGCTTTTCAAAACCCTAGAAGTAAACCCTAGGTGTAAAGTAAATTAGGCCTGGGACGCCTTCTTTCTTCAATTTATGTTTAAAACTAACTCAAGAAAATAGCATGGCTAGTGTAGCTATGGATAGGCTAAACCTTATCTAATCAAATGGCTGGAAGCTTTTACCATGGGGACATGAAGCCACAACCTACTTGTGTGCTGGCTCCCTAGGGTTTTAAAGATTAAGCAAATAATAACAATGTAACTATGCATGCAAGATATTTAATCAACAACCATTCATTCAAGAAGTTTTGATGAGAAAACACTTACAAATTCATGAAGAAGCATAATCAAACCCTAGTTGTAAACCTTCCAATGATAAATAGCACCATATGAAAAAAAATAATCCTCCAAGAAGTTGTGCCTCACTCCAAAAGACAAGAATAATCAAGACAAGAGCTAAAGAAGTCACTCTCCAAGAGAGAAAGTTGTGTTATGTTCAAATGAGGGTAAAATGTCCTCACTTTATATCATTCTCATGACCTTTAATTAAAAAAATAGGTCATTATAAAAGCCGACAATGATGACTTTACATTAATCAATTATTTGTCACTTTAAATGCCTAAAATGTCAAAAATGAGCAGAAAATGGAGACATCAGGCCCGTATAGGGGAGACGTTGGCCCTTTTTGGGCATGATCAACATCCAAGGAGCAAACTGTTGGCCCCTATGGGGCTCCTGCAACCTGTCACATGTGCCAAACAAGCCTAGCACACTGCCACATGCTCCAGACATCGTCTAGCCTGCCCTGGGTGGCATCCTGATCACCAAGACCATCGTCCCATCTGCAAGGGGCTGATCACCATGGGTCAAACTCTGCCCAAAATGTCCTGATGAGGGAGTCCTTCTTCTTCTTTGTGCAAGGGCTCTTCACAACTCTGTCCTGTATCTACCATCCCAACAACCATCTGATGGGCTCTTCAGCCCCATGGAGGTCTGAGCTAATCATCTCCCCATGTGCACCGATCCTCTGGTACCTGTTCGTCGGGCATGGTCCTACACATCAAAGACTACGCCCTCCATGGCCTCATCAGTCCTAGACATCATAGCAATGTAAATCATATCTCATCATTAAATTTATCAAACATATGCATGAAATGCCTAACAAATCATCTAAGAGCTCAAGGACATTACACAAATCTACTATACAAAGCTAGGGAAACCAACAAGACAACCTATTGGGCTAATACCCACAAGAAATGAAAATTTTCCTCAAAGGATCATTCAAGCCATGTGTAATGAGATGATGTGGTTTTAGGGATGTCTAGTCATAGTCAGACCAAAGTCTGGTGTTGTCTGTGGGTGCCTTTGTAGGAGGCGAGCTGTACCCATCATGGATGCATTTTTTCCAAGACCCTTTTTCCTCATCTTTATTTTATTGCTTTT
This sequence comes from Picea glauca, assembly GCA_000966675.3. Taxonomy (NCBI): domain Eukaryota; kingdom Viridiplantae; phylum Streptophyta; class Pinopsida; order Pinales; family Pinaceae; genus Picea; species Picea glauca. Next base: position 523,273 of record JZKD02S1605997.1, read on the forward strand.
TTACTACAAGCCTTGATGAAGAGGACACTACCTTGGCTTGGTGGCCAGAGCTGACAGCGTTACCCACTAGTATCTTCGCAGAAATGAGAACACTGGCTCGTGATGAGACCCCCTTTCATTTTTCCATGCAACCAAAGGTCACTACCTTGGTTTGGTGACCAGATGATGGCAATGTCATACTGCTAAATACCTATGAACATAATGGGTCGGCTTGTGATGAGACCTCTCATCCTCTTGGTTAGGTCTTGCATTTATTTCGTTAATTTTTCTTAGGGTCCCTTAGTTTCTTATCGAGAGAATTTTTTATTGCCTTCTCAGAGATCCCCTGGGCGAAGCATCTCTAGGTTTTCCTTTACTATGGCTTTTATCTTTTACCATCTGGTTTTACCCCCTGGGCATTTATCCCCTTCTTCCCACAAGACAAGATGTACCTTGGAAGGTCATCCTAATGGCCACACTAGGGGAATGGGATGGATGAGTGGGGTATAAGATGAAAAAGTGATAAGATGATGGGAGCGGACGATGGCTCTGCAAATCCCTCTTGGTGGCTAACCAAAAACCATGAATACCGGCTTGCTAAGTTTCCCCATCAATCACCCCAACAATGGTCAAGTGGATTAGTGTAAGATCCAAGCAGTCATATGAAATGAAAGAAACCTAATGCATACATAAGAAGGCTATAATGATCAAATATGACACATACCATGTTACCTCGGACCAATTACCTCATGAAGCAAGATCTCTCTCTGATGCAAGCCCAGGCCGGTAGTGATGGAGGATGCTACTGCTGATAGGAAAAAGATGGCTGAGAAGAAGAAATGTGGGCCCTCCAGGACCATGCTCAAGTCACTCCTGCTCTCGACACTCCATGTCTAGGACCATGTGGGCCTAGAGACATGATCTCCTAGTTATCCCTAGATATTGGGGATAACAAGCCTCAACTATATGTTTGAGATCATGGAAATTGAAATACATGGCCCACTGAAAGGTAGCTCCAACATTTTTCATACCAAAAGGCATTTTACGATAAGCGAATGTACCCCAGGGGAAAATGAAAGAGGTTTTATGTTGGTCTTCAGGTTTGATCTGTATCTGATTGTAGCCTGAAAAACCATCCATGAAAGAAAAGTCCTCGCATCCTACACATTCATCGACTATCTAGTCAATAAATGATGTGGGGAAATTATCCTTTGGACAAGCCTTGTTTAAATCATGGAATTCTGTACAAATGTGAATCGTATCCTATTTATTATCGATTGGAATGGGGTTTGACACCCATTGAGTCAACTGAACGGGGTAGATAAAACCCGCCTTAAGCAGTTTCTCTACTTCATCTTTGATAGTTTCCGCTTTCCTAGGATTGACTAGACGAAGCTTCTACTGAACTAGCTTAGCACTAGGATAAGTTGTGATTTCATGTTAAAAAATTATTTGATTGATGCTCAGAATTTCCTCATAAGACCAAGAAAAAATGTCACATAATTCTTTAAATAAATCTGTGCAGATTCAAATCTCTTTGTGGGAGAAATCAGCTTCGACGAGGACATTCTCCGTGATGCCAGGGGTTATGGAGATATCAATAGGTATCATTTTAGTAGCGATGGATGCCATATTACCCTCAACATAAACTACATGCACAGCCAAGGGATTGATAGGACAAGACCTATCTCCAGTCATAGTCAAAGTGAATTATACTACTTCAATTCTTCTTAACTCTGGGAGGAAGTAAGATCTGTGATGGAGATCATCCTAGGGTTTGTCCGGACTGGTCATTGCCTCTATGATTGCTTCGTTGGAGGGTAGGACTAAGTCTAAAGAATTGATATTGGAAAGGTAACCTTGAGCCCAAGTAGGCTTTGAAATTGGATCTAACTCTTTCACGGGAGTCAGATTGGGGTCGACGAAAGTGTTATCACTAAAATTTCATCCGCACATGGTTACAAGAACTCAACATCATCAAACAGTGATGAAGTCATTCATGGACCTGAATTAATACCACAACATTCAAAAAAGGTCAAAAAATATACAAAGTAATGAAAAATTGAAGAGCGCTATGCAGACATTGGGCGCGCCCGCGCATGCACGGAACAAGAACGCAGAAATTGCGCATAGGCGCACGATGCGTGACTGTTAGCGCAAAAAGTTGTGCACCTGCTAAACAATGCATTTATGAGAGTGGTCGGCCTCCCACCCACTTATGGTTCAGCTCCCAAGTTGATTTGACACTCAAATCCATACTGGATCCAACTGGTTGGTTGGTCAAAGACCTAAGAATGCCCTAAATGGCCTCTTTTCACACTACAAAGTAGTTAAACAATAACCCAAAGCAATGCTATAAAAAGCCATGAATGCACCTCATTTTCTCAAGGAATTCAAAGTAATGTTATGCTGCTTATATTGTTTTGAGGACTCCATCCTTGACAAGATCATATTGGCACCATTACATTAGACAATCCACCTCACCATTGAGTGGATTTGTAAAGAGTTCTTTCATCACCATTTTCCATTTTCTTTGTTGTAAGAAGAGCTAGCTAGTGAGGGTCCAAGAGCCTTCCCTTGGAGGAAGAAGGGACTCATAGTCCCCTTTCTTCTTGGTGCTTTGTTTTCACTAATAGATCAGCCTCAATCATTGGTGACATGGGTCTTATGGTTATTTTTGTTTCTATGTACCTATGCTCATGAATTTAGTTTTTATTGCATCTCTTAGTTTAATTCTTAATTGTAGTTTTTATTTTCTTTACCTAATTATTTTCTCTACAGCTGTCCTACTTAGCAGACCCAACTGAGCTTGCAAGCACCTTTATTTTTCTCACCAAGGTGACGAAAGAGGTGCAACAGATTGACGACTCCACTGGGAAAAGGTATCAATTTCCTACCTCATTTGGGTTTTTCTTTCTCTTATTTTAGTTTGTTTAACTTGTAGGTGCACTAACTGGCCTAAGTCGACCTGCCAACCAGCCAATTCCAAGTTGAATTGAGAGGAATCCATTTGGATTTTTCATTCTCGGTCATGTGCCATTTATGTGTGGGTATTTAGGCCCACAGACGTGCATCGTGCACCCATGCACCTGACTCACAATTATGTTTTGTGCACATGCATCTTTTGTCTTGTCTCTGTTCGCACGCATGCGCTCTGTGCGCCTCTATCTCCACTGGGACCCACGCATCTGTGCAAAATTTCACATTGTAAAGTTGTTGAGATGTGGGGAAGGAAATTTTCCTTCTTAAAAATGATGTCAAGCATGTTTTAAAGATGCACCACACTTAGTCCCTTCATCATATAAAGGGGTTAGTCAAAAAACACATAGGCACTTAGGAGGATAAAATCAATTTCCCTTATTTTCTTTTTGCCACATGGATGCTTGTTTTGACTCACAAGATAAGCTGGAAATTATTTTTAATCACATTTAACTTACATTGGGACTAGAAGTTGAGGAACAATCACTTAGTATGCTCTTCTCTTGCGCCTCCAAGCGATCTTGAGAATCAGAAAAAGATTGTGAAATGATTTCATCTCCCTTAAACAACATTAAAACCTTTAGGAGAGGACAATAGCCCTTCTTGGGACTCCTCTTAGTTTTATTTTTCAAATGCATCTTAATATTGTAACGAGCCCATACATGCCCACATGCTACAAAGATAGGATAGTGTTTGAATTTTTTCTTTCTTAGATCAAAACAGTAGGGAAGTTTAAAGGTTTGTAACGGGACCATACATGCCCACATGATCAATCTAGGATAGTTTCAGAGATTTTCTTAGATTACATCACAATAAGGAGTTAAAGGGATAGTAACGGACCCACATGTCCACATGCTAGCTTCCTAGGGACTTTTGAATTATGCAAGGTTGTACCAAAGGTACTTAGTTAATTAGGTAATAGAACACTTGTAAGGACCAAGTGAAGTCCACATGCAGCAAGGTGACATCTAATTCACTAAAAATTGGCACACTTTCACTCACACACAAAAATCACTTATCACTCACATAGCTTATTCTTGAAATGTGGAGGCCAAAGTAAGTTTCCTCCAAAGCGATTCCGAAAATACCCCAGCCTTTTCTTGATGAGACTATCCACTCCCATTTTTAATCAATGAGGTTGGTTTGCACCCCCAACCTCCCAAAACAACTATATATAAAATCTTTCTAAAAACTCACTAAGTTTTCCTCCACAGGAGGTGCCAAAAGAAATTTTTTAGTCTAGGTAGGATTTCAGGGATAGGCATCCAAACAACTTCCTGTTATCTGGTTCTCACATTGTCAAAACATAGAGGTTGTCAAATAGGGAACTGTAAATCCTCCAAGTCAAGTGTTCCAATACCATAAGGCAGGGAGATACCCATGAAGGGTTGAAGTCCAAGTTCTGGTTGTTCTGTGCATCACCCCTTGAGGCACCCACCTCTTGGACGGGATCCATCCCATGACCCATTTCTTAGGCCGAAAATATAAATGCCGCACTTTGACCGAGGTACCTAGTGACCAACTATAGGACATCTGCCCAGGTGGCAATTGTGGGCTGCAATTGCACCTTGATTGGATTTTGTGTGGCTATTGGGAAATATTGCCAGCTCTTTCAGGATATGCCCCCTTTAACCCTCATTATAACCAATTATTTCATCCTTCACTAGTTTCTCTTCCAGTGACTTCAGACCCCACTATTGAGTACTATTGGAAGGTCTAGTGCTATTTGAGAGGAAGGACATTACGTCTTCTAGGACACGAGAATTTGCTTTCTTTTGATTCCCCCACGTGGAAAAAATCCACTTACCCATATATATGCTTCTTTTTCAAAACATTTTATGTATGATGCACATCTGAATATAGTTTGATTTGGATATCTATATTGTGTAAACATTCAACACAAAGGTTCTTGTTTCTATATTACTCTCACCACTTTTCGCACACATTCACACAACTAGTTTGACATCATAGGGGAACCACAGAACCCTCGTTGTTCACGACGCTTGCTAAACCTCCCCTCTATCTTAGGGGGAGTGTCTGGTCATGCTCCATTATCGACACCTCCTTCACACACTCCTGTGATTGCTACTATTTTAGGATCAGCTTTGCTTGGTTCTACATTACTTGGGTCCTCTTCCCAAGGTCATCTGTTCACTCACTCTCCTTTACATGGAAGTGGAGGACCCACTTCCTCTCAAGGAGGAAGCACCAACCCACCTAGCCCCCCTCAAGGGTCAGGTTCACAACACACTATGGCTGGAGCTAATCCTCCCCCCTCACTGCAGATGCCATATTTGGCCTCTCTCAACATACCATATCTCACAAAACTCACCAATGATCCTATATTGCATGATCCCACATGGCCTGCAATGCCCACCAAACTACCTTCAGACATACCAAAGTTTGAAGGAAAGGCAGGCGATGACCCTGCCAACCATGTCATGACCTGTCACCTATGGTGCTCCTCCAATAGCATTATGGATGATTCCATCAGACTATGATTATTTCAATGCACACTCACTATCCCATCAACTTAATGGTATGTCGAAGAAAAATGAGGTCCCACACAACTTTTGAGTCACTGGCCAAAGCATTCTTAACCTTCTTCCAATTACCCATTTTCCATGACAATTGTCTAGAACTACTTTCTAATTTCAAACAAACCTCAGCCACACACATCGCCGACCACATTCATGAGTGGTGTAGGCGACGTAGTTTGTGCAAAGCAGAAACCACCAAGCAACAATGTCTCGACTGGTTTCTTAGATCACTTGTCTCTCTCCTCGGTAAGGATGTAGCTTCCACCTTCCCTCAATCTAAAGAGGAAGCCATCAGCAAGGCCCAACAATATGACCTCATCTATGCACAGTCAGGGTACTTATACATGGTACTTCCTGATCTTCCAAAACCTATGCCATTTGGCCAAGACAAACCTGGGTTGTCTCACTCAGCAGACGGACTGATCGGTGCCACCACACACCACGGTCAACAACCCCAACCACCACCGATGTATGGCACCCTCTCAATACCCATCGGTATATGGGGGAAATTCTTATTACCCCCCATCCCCTTATCATCAGCCATACCCTATTTCTATCCCTCCACCCATCATTCGACCACCACCGACACCTCCCATACCTCCACCTATTCCAACAAATAGTGGTACTCCCTCAACATCAGCTTATAGTACTAGCAAAAGCACTATGCCTTCCTATTTACCTTATGGATCGGTACCACCAAAGAATTCATACTTCCCATTTCCTGGTCCTCCACAACCCATGGCTCCCCCACATCCTCATAGGGGGGTGAATTTTGTTCAACCCTTTGCTGTTCAACAATACCAAAGTTTTGAACATTTAAATACAACCAATCCAACCCATCCATCGAACAATGCCAAAAATAAAGGGTGGAATAGGAATAACAACAACCCAGGTCAAGGCATGAATCAACCCCCACAACACTAGCCCACTGGGAGCAACCGGAACCAAGGGAACCACAACCCCCAAGGGGGCAACAATAATAAACGCCAAGGGAAAAATAATGTTAAAACCATCTTCCCTTGTGCCCTTTGTGGTGAGTACATCCATTACACTCATCATTGCCCCCAGATTGCTGATTTCAAAAGGTTGAAAGACTTTGGGAGTCTTCCCCATTCTCCAGCACCACCTTCCCCTCAGCAGGCACCACAACAATATGTATGACAACCCCCTCCCGTCATGCTGCAAAATCCTATTCCACATCAAGGTGTGATAAACACCCAGAAGGACACATAGCATCCCCCACCTTAGGTGGGACAATACCTAAACCCCAACAATCCAACAGATCATACAATTCTCCTCACAAGTGAGGAAGAAATCCTTCTGCAAACACGTAACTGCCAGTATCATGCACCCATTGAGTCTACTCCCATCCCTTCAGAGAAAAACCCTACACTAAAGGAACCCCCGTTGGTGATCCCTCTCCCTTCCACTGAAACACTGCTTTGCATCCCTTGCATCCCATTACACAGGAATGTCCACAACCCACATGCTAGGGAAACTCATAACTATAGTTTGGTAGATGACTTAGCACAATCCCTGGTTTCCATGTCAGTCTTGGAGGTCCTACAGACTTGTCCTACTTAGCGGAAATCATTACTTTCCTCCTTAGAGGCAGTTGACCCTGTAGATACCCGACTCATCACCTTTGATCTTGATAGTGGTGAACCTCGTCTTCCCGCCTTCATCGATTTTCAAATACCAGTGAAAATACAGAACATCATAGTTCATCGGTGTATCATCGATGAAGGTGCATCTACATGCATTATGTCCAAAACAGTATGACAGAAGCTTGGTTCCCCCGAACTCATTCCCTCTGCCATCACCTTATGAGCTTATGACGGATGACCATCCTTTCCTGAAGGGCTCTTCCAAAATTTCCCCGTCGAACTCAGGGGAAAGACTATTCTCATCGATATCAAAGTTATCGACACTCCTCTTGATTATAATATCTTGTTATCGACATGTATGCTATGAAGGCAGTGGCATCTTCCGTCTTTCAGAAAATTATGTTCCCTCACAATGGGAAGATCGTTACTATTGACCAAGTCTCACATTATGAGCCTAACCCATCTGCCAACATTGATAACATTCTTCCTCTCATCGACACAAGCCCAGACTCATATCCACTCGTCGAGATGGGTCCTAGGATTTTTAAAGATCCATCCTTGTTAGGGATGTACCATGGAGCACCACCACTTCTTCATCCTTCTAATAAAGTATGTGTCATCTCATCTAATGGAACTCATACAGAGGATACCCTTCCTCTTGCAGTGGCTTCTATCATCTCTGACATCCCACTCGTCATAGAACCCCCTCCTCAAGAACCTCCTGCACACTCATCGACCCCAACCTTCCACGATTCCACCTCTCCCCAAGGACATAGTCCAGTATGGTAGATAGTTCCCCAACCCATCACTCAAATTCCCTTGTTTTACCCTCCACCAGGTATCGAAGCTTTCCAGGTAGTCGCAATGCTCACACTACCTAATATGGTGTTAGAAATCCCAGTTTGGTATTTACACCCACCAGAGATGGTCCCTCAACCATCCCTTCCCCCCCAGAAAGAAGGAATCCCCATGACGATTCCCATTCTTACTCCAACCACACGCCCACTCACTAACCCTCCTACCACAGCTGGGGGCAGGAGAAACAAGAAGGAGCCCACTGATCCACTTCCTCCATGCATCCCACCACCTTACGCACTATGTAAGAAAGAGGGCCACCAAACCAAAAATTGTTCGTTGCTACCAGAATTATGGAATTTAATCCCACTCAATCAAAATCCCCCAACACCCGCCACTACTGCTACTCCCTCCAATACCACCCCTCCCAGTAGTAAAGGGTTGAGGACCAAATACGCTTGTGCAATATGTTCCAAATATGGCCATTATACCCACCATTTCCCAACACTACCACGCTTTCGACAGACATTAGTTGCAGTGTGCTAGAACTTCCAGAGAAAGCCTAGTCCTGCTACGTCCTCCTCCACAAATATCATTGACATCCGCTATGTCACCACTTCAGTCAATGAACGTATGATACACCCTTTCTCTCTATGTGATTCATTAGCTCATTTTTCATACTAGTGTCCTATGATCCTTGAGTACAAGCAATGTCAATTAACCCTACTTCACCGACCCACAAAGGTGATAGTCAACATTACCTTGTCCCTAGAGGATCTTCATGTCATTTCTCCCGAACCCGAGGCACTTCCAATGCCCCCATGGTTCTTAGATGACGTATCTGAGGATTCCCCCCCCAATCCCCCCAACACTCCCACTCTTTCCCCTATGAGCATTGTACACCCAACCGCTACGGCTACCCCTCAGTACTTCAATATATTTTTTATGTTGAGTGAACCCTCACCATCTCCTCACATTGTTCCCCCTGCTTCTTCACCAGGGGGAAACCACACGACTACTATCACCGAGATCACTCCTCATGACCCCTTGTATTCCTGACACTTTTGATGCGACAAGGAAATACTCTAAGAGCTCAACCACCCGGACTCTCCCTGGGATGTGCTACATCACCGCACACTCTTCTTTCCATAGGAAGCCTCTGCGCCTCCTAACCAACACCCCATTTACGTGGTCGAAACCAAGGATTTTATATCATCAGGGCCCATCGACTGGTTCAAAAATCCCATCCCTGCCCCTGATGAGTTTGAAGAAGGAAACATGGCCAACATTTCCCCCACCACTAAAATTAACATTTCCATTAAAAATGGCATCGTCGAAGAAATCACCATTGGAGCTGCTTGCACTCCTCAGGAAATCACCGCTTATAAAGCCCTATTCTAGGAATATAGGGATATTTTCACCTGGTCATACATGGAAATTCCTAGCCTTGATACCTCTATTGTCAAACATCGCATCGACACCTGGTCCGACTAATGCAGGAGAATCATAACACATCAAGAAAGCCAGTGCAGAAGCGGAGGACAGCTGGACAAACCAACACAAATTTTAGAAAACATTTTGGAAGTTGTTGCGCAAATCTTAAATGAGCATTTAATTGAAGTGCATTTGTATATTGTAAATGGACTTTGAGTGGATATCTCTCGTCCTTAAGTAGATAGACGACATTTAATATAGTTAATGCAGGTAGATAGGATTTTAATTTCTAGATTTGACAGTTTAGGAACTAGAGGGAAAACAAATATACACACCCTCATTGTATCATTGTAACATTAAGGCTGAGCAGAGAAGAGAAGAGGAGAGTAAGAGCATGTAGAGAGCCTTGTAAAGAACACCCATGTATTGATATTTGAATTAATAGAAGAAGCTTTGATTAAAATTCATGGTTATGTGTTTGTTCTCTGTATATGGATGTTATGCTCAATTGATGTTGCTTCTTGTTATGCATTTTCTCTTATATGATGTGTATATGATTTCATGTATGAATTTAAGTATGAGAGAGAAGAAGGAATGAGTTTCAATTGTTTCTCTATTTGAGCCAGAGAATTCTTGCAAGGAGTGCAGTCGAATTGTCTGCAAGGAGTGCGTTGGCAGAGGGTTCAGGTAGAGATAACTTTTATTCTCATTCATCCCAGAAGTACAGTTGGGTACAGGAGCTGTGCAAGGAGTGCGCGGGCCAAGTGAAGCTTCAGTTTGTGAACTTGAGTGAATTGTGGAGAGACTGCTGCTGCAAGTGGGTGCAGAGTCGAAGAGTTTCAACACTTAGACTAAGTTGAAGGATTTCCGCAAGGAGTGCGCACAAGGGATTTCCTGAAGGACTTGAAAGTTGGGGGGAAAGCTCAAGAAGGATAGGCCCTTGAATTTGTCGAAGGATTGCACCAAGGATTTGTGTTTGAAGTGTCCAAGAAGGCGCTGCAAGTTTGCGCGCAGGTGAGAAATCTTCGTGGAGGAAGAAACAGACGGTCGGAATTCCCCAGGGAGAATTCGTGAATCATCGTAAGTCGTCAGATATTGGAAAAGTACAGGGAAGATACGGATATGTATTCCCAAGGGGTTCCAAGCTTAGGAAAGGAGGAGCCCTTGATCAGGACCACGAGGGTCGTTGGATCCACACGTATATCGTGGATCAAGTTTTTGTGAGTCGAAACTCCAAATTGTTGTAACGGGAATTGCGATATCGTGACCCGTGATATCCCACCAAGCTCAGAACCGTCCATCGGTGGGGACGCGTGTTTATAGATCCAAATAAGTTGGGGTTCAGAGTATCGAGAGTCTCGAGGATAGGATATTCTTGCATCCTGGAATCGCAATCCATGATATCCCAATGGTGATGTAAATAGTGAGGGACCACCAGAGTTAGTGGAGGACAAGTGACATGCTGTATCGGAGTTCGGGGAAAGTAAAATCCTGAACATTTTGGCATTAGGATTCACAATCCCATGAAGTCCGATGTCCCGATAGAGGTGACGAGACCGTTGAAAGGTCAACCATGAGCACATCGGAGTTTCGACGCATCAAGGTTTGGAATTCGGTACATCAAGTGCTTCGATATCGCGAGTGGTGAAATCACGATAAGGAAAGTTCCAACAGGAGGAAGTCAGCGTTGACAAGACATCGAGTCTTGGGGATTTGAGAGCCGAGTGATCGACCGTTAGACTCACAAAGTTGCGAGTTCCGATTCCCCGATAAGTAGAGAGAGGGGAATCGCATAGAGTTTTTTGTGGGTGAAGATTTCCCGATAGGGAAATAGAAGAACCTTGGCATTCTTCAGGCCGAGGGAGGAGAAGATCCAGTGTGAGTGGGCATGCCTGCGGGTGGGACACTACGTTAGAGTGGTATCAGAGCTCAGAAGGATTCTTTGATTTCTGTAGTAGAGAGGAAGAGAATTCGCCATGCCGCCAAGGAGAGAAAGACAATCACCTGATCTAGAGGATAGGGAGGTGCGAAGAAGAGGCAGGCAGGTAGAAAATCCATAAATGGAGAGACAAATGTGTGATCTCTGAGCGAGACTCAAATACATGGAGACAACGCAAAGATGCATAGCTAGTGCAAGGGATCTTAGTGATTTTGAGAGTGAAATAGAGGTTGAACGAGAGGAGGAAGTTGCAGTCGAAGACGCATCAAAAAAATGTCTAATCAAAGCTATTGCCAGGATGGGTGCAAAAGAAAATATGGACATTCCAGTTTACGAGGGAAATCAAAATGCAGAGGATATTCTATATTGGATTAGATCTCTAGACACATACTTCGACTATGAAGAGGTCAAAGAGGACAAGAAAGTCAAGCCTGCTGTCACACGCTTGAAAGGACATGCAGCATTATGGTGGGATGAGCTACAAGCTGATAGACGTCGCAAGGGAAAGAAAAAGATCAAAAGCTCCGACAACATGATCGTGAAGATGAAGGAAAAAATCATTCCTAGAGACTATCAAATTTATCTGTTCAGGAGTATGCAGAACTTGAGACAGAAGGTGATGAAAGTGAAAGAATACACTGAGGAATTCTATCGATTGAACATCAAGGCAGGTCATTGGGAGAGCGATGATGAGAAGGTTTCCAGGTATATGAATGGCCTGAGATATGATATCCAAGATGAGATGGGAATGGTAACCATCAGAACGGTGGAAGATGCTTATCAGATGGCTCTGAAAGCAGAAGAGAAGCTGAGCCGAAAACAAAGTCAGAGGGGCCGAGGCAGAAGTTAGCCCAGAGGCAAAGCAGTTGCCCAGGACAAGTACCAGAAGCCCAAGGAGGAATGGAAGAAGCCTCAGGGTAAAGTTGAGAGAGGTGGAACCTCACAACAAGGACCATATGTTGAACAGAGAGGGAAACATAATGAGCAAAAGGGAGATTATGCTGACAACAACACTTTTTCTCATACTAGAGGCAAAGGAAGAGGAAGAGGTGGAGTAATCACGTGTTTCACATGTGGGAAGAATGGGCACAAGTCTTATGAGTGTCCAAAGAAAAATAAGGACATTGGAGAAGCTCACATCACCAAGGCACAGAGGCGGGATGTTGAGGCAGAAGACGCTGAAGGTGGAAGGTCAATGATGATGTGAAAAGTCCTTTTGACACCCGAGAAAGAGGTGGAAAGTTCAGTCCAAAGGACCAGACTTTTCAGAACAACTTGCAATACCCAGGATAGGGTATGCAAGGTCATCGTAGACAGTGGTAGCATAGATAATCTCGTTTCAACCGAGATGGTAGAGAAGCTGGAGCTGGAGACGAATGATCATCCAAGCCCATACCGAGTTTCGTGGCTACAAAAAGGACACCAAGTAACTGTCACTAAACAATTCTTGGTTGAATTCAATATAGGAGGATATAATGATAAGATCTTATGTGATGTTATTCCTATGGATGTTTGTCATCTATTGCTAGGTAGACCATGGCAATATGACAAAAATGTGATTCATGATGGGAGAATGAACACATATACCCTGGAGAAGAATGGGAGAACCTATATGTTGCTTCCGATAAAGGATAAGGAGGTGAAGCCGAAAGTAAGAAACATAGTACTTCTCATGAGTGGAAGGGAGCTTCTTACAGAGGTTAATAAGAAAGAAGATCCACAATTCTTTGTGGTCAGGAAATCGACGATTGTTCTGACTAGGACAAGACTGGATGACTTACCAGAGGAGATTCATGAACTGCTGGAAGAGTTTGCTGACATCATAGTGGACGAATTACCTTGTTCATTGCCACCAATGAGGAGTGTGAGTCATCACATTGATCTCATACCAGGAGCTAGTTTTCCAAACAAAGTCACATACATATTGATGCCACAAGAGAATGAAGAGGTTAAGAAGCAGATCCAGTAGTTATTAGACAAAGGGTTAGTCAGAGAAAGATTGAGTCCATGTGTTGTTCCAATGGTACTCAGTCCAAAAAAGGATGGAGGTTGGAGAATGTGTACCAACTCGAGGGAGATCAACAAAATAACCATTAGGTACAAGTGCCCATTGCCTTGGATGGATGATCTAATGGATTGCTTGAGCGGAGAAAAATTTGTTTCAAAGGTTGATATCAAGAGTGGATATCACCAGATTCGCATGAGGGAAGGCAATGAGTGGAAGACAGCCTTCAAAACAACCGAGGGTTTGTATGAATGGCTTGTTATGCCATTTGTCTTGACAAATGCGCCAAGTAATTTTTGGAGGTTGATGAATGAAGTCCTGAGGGATTTCATCGAGAAATTTTTCATTGTGTATTTGGATGACATACTAATTTACAGTAAAGCAGTGGAAGAACAATTGAAGCATTTGGCTACAGTGATGAAGAAACTACAGCAGGAGAAGCTGTATAAATATGAAGAAATCTTCATTTATGAAGGCAGAGCTCATTTACTTGGGATTTTTTATATTGGTGAATGAGTTGAGGATGGATTCGGATAAGGTGGAAGTGGTCAAGAATTGGCCATCACCGAGAAATATTTTTGAGGTGAGAAGTTTTCACGGTTTGGCTAGTTTCTACCAGAAGTTGATCATGAATTTCAGTGGAATTAGCACAGCAATGATGGATACAGTGAAAAAGTGGCATAAGTCTTTTCACTGGACGAATGAGGCTGAAAATTTTTTCAATCTATTGAAGTGGAAGATCACGGAACAATTGGTTTTTGTGTTGCCGGATTTCCAGAAGACATTTCAAGTGAAATGTGATGCAAGCAGGTTTGCAATCGGGGCAGTCTTAAGTCAAGAAGACAGGCCAATCACGTACTTCAGTGAGAAGCTGAATGAGGCAAAGTTGAATTACTCCACGTGTGATAAAGAATTCTATGCTATCATCCAGGCACTGAAGAAGTGGAGGCATTACTTGATCCCGAAAGAATTTGTTTTGTATAGTGATAACCATGCATTACAGTTTGTGACTCAATAGGAGAAGTTGAATCAGAGACATGTAAAATGGGTAGAGTATATGTAGAATTTCACATTTGTGATTAAGCATATTTTGGGTACTACTAACAAAGTGTCTAATGCTTTGAGCAGGAAGTGTTTGTTGTTGTAGGAGTTCCGAGTCAAGACCTTAGGTTTTGATGATCTCAGGGACAAGTACACAGGTGATGCAGATTTTGGAGAGGCGTATGAAGCAGCTGAGAATCTAGTTCTCAGAGACAGAAGCCCTTTGATAGACTACATGATCTAGGAGGGATTGTTGTTCAGAGGAAATCAACTATGTATTCCGAACTGCTCCATGAGGGAGAACTTATTAAAAGAGAAGCACAGTGGTGGATTAGCAGGACATTTTGGTCATGACAAGACGTTCGCAAAATTGAATGAGTCATATTTTTGGCCGGGAATGCGAGCCGATGTCAATAGATTTGTTGACAGATGTCGAATTTGCCAGCATTCAAAGGGGAGGAAGCAGAATGCAAGTTTTTATCAGCCATTTCCCATACCAAAAAGGCCATGGGAGGAGATTAGCATGGATTTTGTATTGGGATTCCCAAGGACGCAAAGAGGATTTGATTCAGTCTTTGTGGTAGTGGATAGGTTTTACAAGATGGCACACTTCATTCCATGCCAGAAAACCAGTGATGCGACTCACATCGCAAACCTGTTTTTCAAGGAGGTCATTCAACTTCATGGGTTTCCAAAAATCATAGTTTCGAACAGAGACACTGAATTCATAGGGCATTTTTGGAGGACCTTATGGAAGAAGCTAGGGACTAATTTGATGTTTAGTTAATATTATCATCCTCAGATGGGTAGATAGACGGAATTAGTGAACAAAAGTCTGGGAGACTTGCTGAGAAGCTTGGTTATAGAGCACCATAGCCAGTGGGATAGTATATTGCCACAGGTAGAGTTCACGTACAATGACTCAGTGAATCGGAGCATGGGAAAAAGTTTGTTTCAGATTGTATATGGGGTGCAGCTGAGAGGAGTTTCTGAACTGAGGGATTCATAATAGACTACTACTAGCAGCGCTAGTGCAGAAGAGTTCGCAGAGGCGATGAAGGAACTTCACAGCCAGGTGAAGCAGTGGTTGCAGAGTTCAAGCCAGGAGTACAAGCGCAGAGCAGATCAACATAGAAGACAACTTCAGTTTGAAGTTGGTGATCTAGTTCTGGCACATTTGAGGAAAGAAAGGCTTCTGAGAGGAACATATAGTAAATTGAAAATGAAGAAAATTGGGCCATGTAAGGTCTTGAAGAAATTCAGAGAAAATGCTTACGAGGTCGAGTTACCAAATGGGATCGGAATATCTCCAATATTCAATGTTGTAGATTTGTACCCATACAGGGCTGGAGAAGTAAAGACTGGAGCTAAGCAGCCAGTGAAACAGTGGATGAAACATTTTCCAGTTGCAGAGAAGCCGTAGATGGAATGCATACTGGACAAGAGAGTGGGTAAGAATACTAGGAGGAAAGAATACTATGAGTATCTAGTCAAGTGGAAGAACCATCCAGTGGAAGATGCCAGATGGGAGACTGAAGAAGAAATATAGAAGCATGGATACACCATGCAGGAGCTCATGGACAGGAGCCCATGAAAGTTTTCAAGTGAGGGATTATGATGCAGGAGCATCATAACACATCAAGCGAGCTAGCGCGAAAGCGGAGGACAGCTGGACAAGCCAACACAAATTTTGAAAACACTTTGGAAGTTGTTGTGCAAATCTTAAATGAGAATTTAGTTGAAGCGTATTTTTATATTGTAAATGGACCTTGAGCGGATAGCTCTCGTCCTTAAGTAGATAGACGACATTTAATATAGTTAATGCAGGTAGATAGGATTTTAATTTCTAGATTTGATAGTTTAGGAGCTGGAGGGAAAACGGATATAGACACCCTCATTGTATCACTGTAACATTAATCCTGAGCAGAGAAGAGAAGAGGAGAGAAAGATCATGCAGAGAGCCTTGTAAAGAACACCCATGTATTGATATTTGAATTAATAGAAGAAGCTTTGATTCAAATTCATGGTTATGTGTCTGTTCTCTGTATATGGATGTTATTCTTAATTGATGTTGCTTCTTGTTATGAATTTTCTCTTATATGATGTGTATATGATTTCATGTATGAAGTGAAGTCTGAGAGAGAATAAGGAATGAGTTTCAATTGTTTCTCTATTTGAGCCAGAGAATTCCTGCAAGGAGTGCAGTCGAATTGTCCGCAAGGAGTGCGTTGGCAGAGGGTTCAGGTAGAGATAACTTTTGTTCTCATTCGTCCCAGAAGTGCAGTTGGGTACAGGAGCTGTGCAAGGAGTGCATGGGCCAAGTGAAGATTCAAGTTGTGAACTTGAGTGAATTGTAGAGAGACTGCTGCTGCAAGTGGGTACAGAGTCAAAGAGTTTCAACACTTAGACTAAGTTGAAGGATTGCCGCAAGGAGTGCGTGCAAGGAATTTCCTGAAGGACTTGAAATTCGGGGGGAAATATTAGGAAGGATAGGCCCTTGAATTCATCAAAGGATTGCACCAAGGAGTTGTGTTTGAAGTGTCTGAGTAGGCACTGCAAGTTTGCACGCAGGTGAGAAATCTTCGTGGAGGAAGAAACAGACGGTCGGAATTCCCCAGGGAGAATTCATGAATCATCGTAAGCCGTCAGATCTTGGAAAAGTGCAGGGAATATATGACAATGTATTCCCAAGGGGTTCCAATATTGGGAAAGGAGGATCTATTTATCAGGACCACGAGGGTCGTTGGATCCACACGTATATCGTGGATTGGGTTTTCGTGATTTGAAGCTCTAAATTGTTGTAACAGGAATTGCGATATCGCGACCCGCGATATCCCGCCAAGATTAGAACCATCCATCGGTGGGGACACATGTCGATAGATACAAAGAGGTTGGGGTTCAGAGTATCAGTAGTCTCAAGGATTGGATATTCTTGCAGCCTGGAATTGTGATCCGCGATATCCCGACGGTGACGTAAACAGTGTGGGACCACTGGAGTTAGTGGAGGACAGGTGGCATGCTGTATCTGAGTTCGGGGAAATTAAAATACCAAACATTTTGGCATTAGGATTCATGATCCCGCGAAGTCTGATATCCCTGTAGAGGTGACAGGACTGTTGAAAGGTCAACCCATGAGCGCATCGGAGTTTCGGCGCATCGGGTTTCGAAAGTCGGTAAATCAAGTGCTTTGATATCATGAGTGGAGAAATCGCGATAAGGAAAGTTCCGATAGGAGGAAGTTAGCGTTGACTGGACATCAGGTCTCAGGGATTTGAGAGCCTAGTGATCAACCATTAGACTTGTGAAGTCACGAGTTTCAATTCCCCAATAAGTAGAGAGAGGGGAATCACGTGGAGTTTTCTGTGGGTGAAGATTTCCCAATAGGGAAATAGAAGAACCTTGGAATTCTTCGGGCCAAGGGAGGAGAAGATCTTGTGTGAGCGAGCATGCCTGTGGGTGCGACACTACGTCACCGACATTACACCTGTTCGCCAAAAACAACGACCACTACACCCATCCAAAGCCGCGGCTATCAAAGCCAAAATTGACAAGTTATGCATTGCCGATTTCATTTACCCCATCACCTATACCTCATGGGTTTCCAACCCTGTACCCGTTAACAAAAAATAGGGCATTATTTGCGTTTGCATAGACTTTCACGATATCAATCACACATGTCCCAAAGACAACTTTCCAATGCCTTTCTTCGTTCAAATTATCGACGACTGCACTAGCCATGAGGCTCTCTCCTTTATGGATGGATTCTCTAGCTATAATCAAATTCAAATCCACCCAGCCGATCAGTATAAATCCGCATTCACTACCCCGTGGGGTAATTTTGCATATCATGTCATGCCTTTCGACTTAAAGAATGCCGGTGCAACTTTCTAGTGGGTGATGACGTACATCTTTCATGATCTAGCTAATATTGTCCTCGCCTACTTGGATGACCTCATAGCTCGATCCAAGAAACACACCCAGCATCCCAATGATTTACGAATCATCTTTCAACGGTGTCGTCAGTACAACATCCGCTTCAATCCTCTCAAGTGTGTGTTCAATGTCACCGTAGGCACCTCCTTAGTTTTATTGTTTCCCAAAGTGGTATTACCATGGACCCCCTCAATGTCCAAGCTATCACCGAAATTCCACCTCCCTGGAATTTACAACAACTTCAGAGTCTACAGGGCAAAGCTAACTTTCTTAGATGCTTTGTCCTAGATTACGCCATACGTGCACATGGTTTCCTTCGCTTACTATGTCATGACATCCCTTTTCACTGGGACGACCATGCCCAATAGTCATTTGAGGATCTTAAAACAACACTTTCAAATGCATCGTTAATTAGTGCACCGGTCTACAATCACGACTATATCCTCTACATATTAGCATCAACTGTATCAGTAGCCGATGTCCTCGTCTAGCTCGGTGATGATAATCATGAACATGTCATTTATTACGTTAGTAAAAACCTCTCAGGGCCACCCTTGAAGTATAAACATGAAGAGAAACTTTCTCTTCCAGTCGTCCTTGCAGTCCAGAAACTGCGCCACTACATTCTATTTTGCACAACTAAGGTCGAAGCAAATTCCAACCCTATGCAGTACTTTCTCAGCCGCCAGCAAGTTAAGGACAAATTTGATCGATGGATCATTATCATTCAGGAGTACGACCTCGAGTTTTCAACACCTAAGAGTAAGAAGGCCCTCGTTCTCACCGAACTTATCACAACCCTCCCCTCTGACACCACCAGTGCCCCCGTCAACATCGACTTTCCTGACGAACATCTCTTTTACATCACTTCGAATGATCCTTGGTATGGTGAACTCCTCATCTACCTATGAACTGAAAATTTCGGTAACCACCTTTCATGAGATGAGCATCGATGTATTCGCCATCAGGCCCCCCGCTACCTTCTCATCAAAGACATCCTATACTGGCGAGGCGTCGACACCATTCTTCGTCGATGCTTGACTATTGACAAGGCCGATAGATTCTTAAATGAATGCCACAACGATGCATGTGGGGGCCATCTTTCGAGCATATCCAGTGCTCAAAATATTATCCGAGCCAATTACTTTTTTCCTACCTTGTTTCATGATTGCATTCATGCCGTGAAATGATGTGAGCAATGTCAGTTCTACGCCAACAAAGCCCAAGCTCCCCCCACTCTTCTCCACCCTATCATTACTGCTGACCCTTTTTGTAAATGGGGCATCGACTTCATGACTTGTAATCCCCCCTCCAGCAATGGTCACAAATACATCGTTGTCTCCATTGATTACTTCACCAAATGGGCAGAAGCTATGCCCACTTTCAACAACATCGCTGACACTGCAGCGCGTTTCTTCTTTAACCACGTCATATCCCGATTTGGAGTACCCCTCCAACTCATTTCCGATCATGGAAAACACTTTGAGAATGAGATCTTCGTCGAACTCTCATCTCTGTTGGGATTCTCTCACGAGTTTGCCTCACCATATTACCCTTAGTCTAATGAACAGGTCGAGGTAGTTAACAAAGTCCTCAAGACCATGTTACAGTGCACGGTTAATAAACATAAAACCAATTGGAATCATATGTTAGTTTCTCCACTATGGGCTTACCGAACAGCTGTGAAAACCTCTATTGGTTTCACACCATTTCATTTAGTCCATGGGGTCGAGGAAACTTTTCCCATCGAGTGCAAAATTCACAAATTATTCACCACCATTGAGCTATTACCCCACACTTCTCCCATGGAGAAGTGCTTGCTGAACTTGGAGTCTCTGGATGAAGATCGTCGATATTCCTTACAGAACAACGAGGCAGCTAAAAAATGATCCAAGGCTACCTTTGATTGCCATGTCAACCTTTGCTCATTTCGGGAAAGCGACCTCATCCTATCTTACGATATCGCTCATGATACCTTTGGCCATGGAAAATTTGAGTCACTCTGGCATGGCCCATACATCATTCAACATTGCCTCACCAAAGGCGCATATATCCTGGCCTCTCCTGAAGGCCTCTCTCTCAAAGAACCTGTCAACGGGTTGTATCTCAAGAAATTTTGTGCTTAAAAGTAGTCATTCTACTTTAGGTTATTTCTTTTCTATCATTTTTAATCTTTTTATCCTTCCCTCACATCTAAACTATACTTTGTGCTATTGAAAGATTCTTCCTCCACCATCCTACCACATCAGTTACACCAACGGCACCAGCTGTTGGACACAAAATCTCGCTTCGGCTGCTTGGGCTCTCTACACCCCCTCACATGAAATTCTCCATTCGAGAAGCATATGTTTGGGGTCAACAACCAATAACCAAGACAAATACATCGTCATCATATGCCTCCTCGTTGATGCCCAACACCATCATATTCATCATCTTAGAATCTTCCTCGACTCTCAACTGGTTGTTCTCCAGCTCAACAATGTGTATCGCATCCGTGATCCTTGCCTCTTTCGCAAATACCTGCAAGTTAGGCTTTTATCTCGACATTTTGATTCCATTACATTTACACATATTCAAAGACAATTGAATCACATTTCACATAACCTAGCTAATATTGTGTTAGGCTGGCATATATCACATCAAGCTACCTCTACACATACATAAACACATCAAAAACCTGTCATAGCATATACATAGAATAGACATTATCAAAACATTAACCAAAAACATGTAAACACCACATAGGTCTCAAAAAGTATACTCATGTATATATATAGATCCACAGTGCCATCCAAATGTTTACATAGAAAAAACACAAGTATCCGCAGGCCAATGCAGCACCTCGGTACAAAATGGGCTCACCAGCCTATATACAAAAAAATATCTATACATCAAATGCCTCAGAGCACCACTCATGGTGCCTTGAGAGCACCACTGCCCACTCCTCCCTCAGGCGGTGGCGGCCCACTGCCTCCTACCCCAGGAGGTGCTGGTCCACCCCCTACTGGTCCCTCCTGCCCCGATGACAGTTGTCTGGTTGTCAACGTAGCAGCCATGACTGCTCATCGTACTATGGCCCGCCATGGTGGTGGCACCCCCACACACTGCTCTAGGAAAGTCTCATCCTATATGAAATACCATATGCCCTTAGGCACCTCCTATAATATCATCTCTAGACGACGACGTATGTCCTCAAAATCAGCTCCGGCTGTCGCCGGAGGAGCATGTGATGGCCCAGCACCAGGGTCATCAAACTGATGCCTCCTCGCTGCCCTCTCTGGCTCAGTTGGTTGCACCGCAGCCTCATCATGTCGATGTCTCTCTCCCCATGCTGGTCTCTCTGACACTCACTGCAACTCCACTTTGCGCCTGCGAGGTGCCACATCTGCACATGCAAACAAACAATAGATAGTATCAACATCTCTATCATATACATAAGGCATGCTATCTCAAAAACACAAAACATACATATCAACATCATCAAATCACCATACCTCAATGGTCAAAAACCTCCCTTGGAGGTAACACCATATCCGGATCATCCTGGAAGTCAACCCCGATATAGGGGTATCGAAGTATCACCTGTGGCATCTGCCGCCATACCTGCACTACCTCCGTGGTAAAAAATTGGCCACCCTCGCCACCACCATGACGTAGCAACATGATCGACCACCGCCTCAATCACGAATCACGCTCCCCAGGCACACCCAATAGAATCCTCGGGTGCAACATCGACACCCTCTCTAGGAACCAAGCCACCAGGATTGACCCAAAGACAAACTCACCCATGTTCGTGGATTGACAGTGGTCCAGCTGCCCTATCATCTGGGCATGCAGAGTCAATCCCCAGGTGAACTGCTCACCAGCCAGGACTCTCCCCAACACCAAAAACTGGCCCCCACTAATCCGTTGGGTCGCCAGTGACCCATATACTCTCACGATCATCACTGTTATACAACGATGCACCAGGGCATCTATCAACACAATTCTCACAATCGTCCCAGACATAAAGTTCAGACCAGAACAATATCTTCGGCCAACGGTCGTTAGGGTCATCTCCCTCAGTAACGCCGGCTCTACCAGTAGGGGCACACCCCAAAATGGGAGCCCAGTTAAGAAGTACACATCCTCCACCGCAGTGAAGGGAATCTTCTCTCCTCGCACAAAGAAGCAGTGGAGCTCAGGACTCCACATCCGTATTAGGAACTGCAGGAGATACTCCTACACCCATATCAATGGGCACTCAAAGAACTTTAGCAACACACAGGCTGCCAAATTCGCTCGCACACCTGGGCCCTCAATAGCCACAACATCTTGTAGCTGGAACCAATCTCGCTCTCGCCAACCCACTGACATCGTTCCAACTGTACACTTGTAGCCACAACAAAGAGTCTTCTATCATCCCATGAGACCATCAACAACATCACAAACATCAATTTTACACCCGTCAACTTTGCCTCTAAAGCACAACTGTTTTAACCCATGGCTGTTTTAACCCACAGGTGCTCACACATGCGCGCCTGTTCACTACACAGGCACGCACTTGTGCGCACCTGTTAGCTTCATAGGCGCACACATATGCACACCTGTTAGCTTCATAGGCGCACCCTCAAACATGCCTGTTAGCTACACAGACGTGCACTGGTGCACGCCTATTAGCTACACAAGCGCGCACTGGTGCGCGTCTGTCCACATCACAGGCATGCAGAAATGCGTAGTTGTCCAGCCTACAGGCGCGCACATAGTGCGCACCTTTAATTCCTACATCAACACCCTCATGCACATCTATTCGGTGGGCAGGCGCACACATGTACGCACCTACTTCTGGATTGCTCGCACACGTGGGGCCCACACCCACAAAACCCCTCTGTACAACCCTTCGTACAACCCCTGCCCAAAAAATGAAATCCTATTTCTATGCAGGATGATCAGACCACTAACCTGAAGCTCGCTACTCGCTAATCAGATGCCTCTTCCTCCCTAAATCTCCAAATCTCCTCTGAAAATTGCTTGTCTAGTCACTATTGCAGCAGGTACAAATGAGGTGGCAATGTGGGCGCTACAACTATATATAGGCCCTTTTGCCAAACTTGCACTCACCATTCCGGGAGCCAACGGTGTCCTTTTTTCAATCCGTCTTCAGTCACAGGATCAACATCCTGCCATCTACATCACAATAGTCCCTGGGCCTCTTTTCATCCTGAGCCCCTAGGGCACCTTTTTTTCATACCCTGGTCAGGTACACATGCGCATATTTACGCTTATCAAATACATGCTCATATCTTCGATTCTCTTCAGATATTGTTTACTTTGGGTATTTGGTTTTCATGTGTGCAGGTACTTTATCATCATGCATCGACACAACCCCTTCAGGTATATACTCAACACTAGAATGTAGTCTTTCCCTCTGTATCACACTTACATTTCCAATCACACCCTCTGACATTTGCCTCTAGGACCCCCATTCCCGGCTCTGCAGTACCCACACCTCCATTTGAATCTTCGGTACTGTCACCCGGTAGCATTCTTCACCACATGAGTTGTCCCATTCATAGCACCTTGTGAAACTTCTGACACTCATGTTGTTTTTCAAAACCCTTTAGGGATGGGAGTCCCGATAGTCTTTCATCATGTCATGAATCAACCACATACTCTTTCTCCTCCTTTTGCTATATTTCCCACACAGACTCCCAGATTATCTCTTCACAGTTCTATTTTTTGACTGCACCTTTGCAGTATCATGAACCCCACATTTCACCCATAATCAGTTTTCCCATCTACAAATATCCCTTCATTTCACCTACCTCATACAGAAACTCACCAATGGGGCCCCCACCCTCCATTAGTTTTTTGAGAAAATTATGCCCTACATGGGCCACCCATATCTCACTGGGGCACCCGTTTCTATATTTGTACATTTCTCCCCAAATTATTCATTATTTATTGTACAAACACCTTTATTTCCAGTCATTACATTCCCTTTTTTTTCATCACCTCTGGCGACCTGCTTCCCTCCTTTTGGCCAAATGAAACCCATGTTACCCTTGGTTGGAGAACTACTTATCATCTACCCTTTCTGGCATCATCCATATCTTCAGAGTACCCCACAGGTCACTTACCTATACCCTTTGAATTTGTTCACCTTGTCTCGCCTCTGGCACAACTTATCCCCAGTCTTGTCGTCCCCCTGACACTCGACCTCATTGACCGGTTGCGGCCACTTTTTATCTCATACATCCTCCGACCAAGGGAAGTCTTGAGTCTTCCCACATCTTGACTTTGTCCATGTACCTCTGCCACTTCCTCACCTCAGTAGATTTCACGAAGCCATTTGCTTCTGGGAGTCGCATTCTCGTTTTGTCGACATCAACACAATTTTCCAGAAGGGCGACAATATCTTGATTCTCATTCTCCACTCAATGAGAGATCTCAGATGGCACAGGGTGAAACACCATTGCTCCCTTCTGTCATTGACCCCCATAAAATTCGACGCCAACACTTTCTCATGTTACGGTGGGTCTTACTTTGCGACTATTGCAGTTAGTTCTTTTTGTCGAAGACCCCTGAACTTGGCAGGGCTATCAATACCCACATAATCGCTGCTCCTTATGACCGTGATTACTGCCTACCATTCAGAGTATGTTCATTTGCAAAATTTTCTTCTGCCTTTATCACAACTGCCCCCAAGGGTGCTGCAATTGACTACACCAACACTTCTGTCATCTTTTTTCAGAGTTACATGACATGAGCATGGGGCATGCCCACCTTGTTTGTACACAGTTTTATATTTTACACACCTCATGAAAGGCTGGGTCCTACCGGTTCCTTTCTCCCTCCAATGGATCACTCTGGACGATCTCACTATTGCTCTCTCTTACAACAACATTCTCAATAGAAGAAACATTGATAGTTTTCAGCTATACGTATGCTCCTAACCTCATCCATTAGGGGGCATCTGTTATCACTGAAATTTCATCCGCACATGGTTACAAGAACTCAGCATCGTCAAATGGTGTTGAAGTCATTCATGGACCTAAATTAATACCACAACATTCAAAAAAGGTCAGAAACTATACAAAGTAGTGAAAAATTGAAGAGTGCTATGCATACATTGGGCACACGCACTCATGCACGGAAGAGGAATGCAGAAATCACACACAGGCACACAATGCATGACTATTAGCGCAAAAAGTCGTGCACCCACTAAACGATGCATTTATGAGAGTGGTCGGACTCCCACCCACTTATGGTTTAGCTCCCAAGATGATTTGAACCTCAAATCCAGACTGGATCTTACTGGTGGGCTGGTCAAAGACCTAATAATGCCCTAAATGGCCTCTTTTCACACTACAAAGTAGTTAAACAATAACCCAAAGCAATGCTATAAAAATCCATGAATGCACCTCATTTTCTCAAGGAATTCAAAGTAATTTTATGCTACTTATATTGTTTTGAGGACTCCATCCTTGACAAGAGCATATTGGCACCATGACATTAGACAATCCACCTCACCATTGAGTGGATTTGTAAAGAGTTCTTTCATCACCATTTTCCATTTTCTTTGTTGTAAGAAGAGCTAGCTAGTGAGGGTCCAAGAGCCTTCCCTTGGAGGAAGAAGGGACTCATAGTCCCCTTTCTTCTTGGTGTTTTTTTTTCACTAATAGATCAGCCTCAAACATTGGTGACATGGGTCTTATGGTTCTTTTTGTTTCTATGTCCCTATTCTCACAAATTTAGTTTTTATTGCATCTCTTAGTTTAATTCTTAATTGTAGTTTTTACTTTCTTTCCCTAACTCTTATCTCTATAGTTGTCCTGCTCAATACACCCAACTGAGCTTTCAAGCACCTCTATTCTTCTCACCAAGGTGATGAAAGAGGCGCAACAGAAATCTTGTTGGATTATAGAGTACGCAACTTCTGTTGTGAGAAAGAGAATGTCCATGCCATGGTGCCCTGTACCTTCCATCATGTTTGATGGGGAGGGGAGAGTCCATGGATCATGAAAGTAAGTCATACGAAACAACAAGACTTGAAAAATATCAACCTTAGGCTAGTTTGATACGAACTTGGCATCGCTAGGAGGGGGCAGGTAATCGAAAGTACCCATCAAAGGAGGGCACAAACCAAATCCTATGTTGACGATGTTGGGTTGAGAGTTTTTGATCATTAGGATCGTGGATGCCCCCGATGAAGGTTCGGGATGGGAGAAAAACAATTGATCAATGGTCACTATCTGGTCCTCGTGTGGAAACAACAAGAGCTAGAAAACAATAGCAACGATTACTTGCATAGCATAAGTCCAACTCCTTCCTAATAGAATATTATAGTTGAGATAAGCATTGACTACTTCAACTTCGATACACACGGTTTTCCCCCCTAACTACATGGGGAAAGAGGGAATGATGCCATGTGGTTGGAAGGAACAATCATCGAAAGCTGTAAGAGGAGTTGGTGACAAAGGAAAAATGGGCTGGCCTATGGCCTTCCAACATGCCAAATACATTATGCATGTCGAGGCGACCTCATCAACCACTATGCAGAAAATGTTTTGTGTAGAATTTTTCATGGTAGAAGCCACTACTATCTGAAACGCAATGTTGTAAGGGAGATGAGGTTTTAAGTTGGTCGTATCAAGCATGATCGTGCCTGGATTACAAATCTCAGCGGATCCTAAAGTGGCTAACAAATCCTTTCTCTAGGAAGAGCAACTTTGGAGGACTTCCAAAGCAGACATCGCACAAGGGGTTTGTGAAAAATCCTCCACCACAGAGTAGTTCTCGATGGCCCTTGCATTCGAGTTGTGAGAAGCTTTCTTGAATGCACCTTTTTGTATGCATGTCATTGTTTTTCCCAATGTCTTCTCAATCTGGAGAGGAAGAGGGGGAATCTCAGCTTCTTTACTCTTCTCAGAGGAGCTAGGAATTCCGTAATCATGTGCTCTAGTTGATATGTATGCATCACCTTTCATCATGTACACATTCATGGATGAAGGATTGCTCGGAGATGGAGGAGGTCCTTGATTGCCCCCTTCCGCACTCACCGAGGCTTGAGTTAAATTTTTCCCATGTTGGAATGGGTTCGTTAACACAACAGACTATTGTTGTGCCAATAATGTTTGGGCATCTGTGAGCCAAGGGCACTGATAAGTTGGGTGGTATTCCATGCATAGATTACATGGATACTTAGACTTCTTCTTTTCAGTGTTTCCCCCACCAACATTATTGGTAGGTTTCTTATCCACCTTACCCTTCTTTCATTGTTTCTTCTTCCAGTCGGGCTGTTGGTTGGCCTTCAAGTTTGTCGATTGTATGTTGTGTACATCTGACATTTGGGTAGGGGGAATAGTTAGACCTGTGGTCTAGCTGGCCGTTGTTTTTTGTATCGACAATTATTGCAATTGTTTTGATAGTGGTTCAACAGTCTTATCTTGTGTTGAACTGAAAATACCATCGGCATGTGGTCCAACTCTCTGTCTGGTTTTGTCAAGAATTGACCTAGGTGCATTCAGAAAGATTTCATAAAGTAGGCCAGATTATGAGTAAATTAGCTCAAGTTGTTGAGCTCTCATTATCATGTCTTCTTCAGAAAAGACTCCCTACATTACTACATCTTTGGATAACTGGGATACCAAAGACTTAAGGAACCACTCCAACAAAAATTCTAGTGGGACTGGCACTTTTATCAAACTCTTCCAGTGTCTCCATTCTCGGATGTGATTGGAGATATAGATTTCCTTGGTCTACTCAAAGTTGGCCAACAATTAGATGCCAGCATCATATCTCATAGGTAATTGAAAATGGTTTAAGAAATCCATTGCCAATTCGCTAAAGGAAGAGTATCTTGAGCAGTTGAGTTCAATGTACCATTTCACAACACTCCCAATGAGAGTGAGTTGAAACTGTTAACTCCCAAAATAGCACCGTCATTTTGGTCAGGTTTTACGGTCGATAGCATGGCCATTGATGGTTTCCTCAATTCATTGTTGAGTCTTTTAGCTGCAAAATTTTAGATTTTGGTTTGACTTAAATTTGGATTGTAAAGTCTTCTTTTTCAAAATTGTCATTTTTTACTTTCCACAGCTAACTTGTTTTCAAAGGTTCATTGTGCGCTGTGGAAAGTGCCCACTTTCAACAGCTAAGGAGATCGTTTCACCAGTTGGTGCACTATTGAAAGTGTCAAATCTTAAAGGGTTCTTGAATCAGTTCTCGAGTGGCGTGTTGTCAAAGATACATGCTTTAAACAGCTAAGGAGGGTCTTTTACAAAGTGGCGCGCTGTGG
>JZKD02S1605997.1:551925-584869 GCA_000966675.3 Picea glauca
TCTCATTTTCTAATACAGATCACAGGTTCCTTTCCATTTTGGTGTCAGTTTTCCACATTTCTTCTGCACTGTTATCTTGTTGTCAAGTCTTGAATGGATGTCATCCCATTGTTTGTATCATGACATGATAATCAGTTTCTTAGTTGTTTATTAGACCCTACTTCATACTGGTTTATGAACAATCTTTTCTCCACCCACTGAAAGTTATTTTACTGTTTAACCAATCTTGGAGAGAACTGTTTCATTTTATTATATTGTGAGTTGTCTTCTCATTAGTTACTTTCTATTATCCCATTGATCCAACCTTTCATTATTTATAATTTCTCAAGTTACCAAGCACCTTTGGTCTCTAACCACAAAGGGTTTCTTGGAGTGATAACAGAAACAAGCACAACTGGATGAAGTCATCTTTCAATGAGTTAGATGAGAACCAGAGATGAAAAGTAGTCACATGATCACTTGGATCTTCATTAGATTTGGCTTTGAACTTTGGAATGTATGAAGGCAACTTGGTCAGCATAGGAGGCCAACATGGATCGTGATAGATGGGGTCATTCAACAACGTCGTTAAGTCAGGAAAATGCAAAGTTGCCAAGAATGGTAGTTTTGGCTGCTGATTATGATCGTGGAAAAAGGGACCTGGATTTTGACTGGCACCAGGTTTCCTAGAAAAGTTTGGCTACTGGCCAAGATTCTGGTAAAAACCTTGTCTAAGACCAGCGTATGGATTCTACGCTTGTTGAGGCATCATCGACTGACTTATGTAGAAGGACAAATGGGGTTGGGCTTACATTGTGGTCCAAGGATTTTGAGAGGGGATTCCCCCTACCGACCTGATGGGCATAGGTGTTGAACCTTGTCCAGGGTTCCAATGAGTTTGGAAAGGGTTTACCCCTATTGGAATCCATGACAAGGAAGCTGACCCTTGCCAAGGATTCCAAGGTCCTTGAGAGGAAGGGATTCCTAGGTTTTCCCCTTGTGTAGGAATAGTACCCTGCATAGGATTCGGTTGTCCATAGCCAGGGTTTCCCCCAATGGGGAAAGCAATGAATGAGAAATCATTGTTAGAAAATGCACTGAACAAAGAAAATGGTGTTGAACCTACTAGCTGACTATCATAAGGAAGTCCTTGATGACTCACTCCATATGAACCATAGTTTGTGCTTGGCCCGACGGATTGCTAGTGAGAACCACCAAGTGTAGGGAATGAAGGAGGTATGTGACCCCCTCCATAAGGGAAAGCATTATAAGGATATAGAATCCCCCCCGTGGACCTTTGTAGAGGAGTGTTTCAAATCCCTACCCCTAGACTCAGAGTTGGTTGAGTGGAGTGAAAAAGGACATCATTTGGATCGAAGCCAGGAATTTTGTATGTGAACATAGGACCTATCTCACTCTGAGACAACAAAGCAGTGATCGCCGCCAAATATGGGAGCGGACCATTACCTGAAGTAGAGGTAGTTGAGACCATAGTGGTTTGAACTGGGGATGATTGGTTAGGAGGTGGAACACCCCCAGTTGTGACAGTCGTAGAGGGAATATGAGAATTCCCTGAAGAAGTTGCGGGATTTGGTTCCATCTCTGTTTGTGATACTTCCAAATGCTCGTAAGGATAGATCTGTATGACAATAGGCACTGAAAGATTCGTAATCATAGGGTTGTGAGGACCAAGAGCTTACTCTCCAAGGTCAATAATGGTTGGCTCCCCTGGGATGAGATGTTCTTCTCTTGAAGGTGTGTTAGACATAGTTACCCATGGCCCAGTTTCTTCAAACGACCCTTGATAGTCTAGCTTTCGCCTTAGTGGTGGTGGGGGTGGCTCTAGATCGACTAGTGGTAGGCCAAGAAGCCTTCACGACCAGTGGAGCTCCTGATCCTCCACTATGTGAGAATATTAGAGACACACTAAGGCCTTTCTAAATGATTGAGAAACAAACACACTCTATCAAAAAAATCCTATGAGATAAAACAGGCAGTCACTAGCTAGTTGGAAGAACAGTTACAACAACCAACACTAGAGAAACTTACTGGTGCAAGTGAAACTTGAATACAGAAGAACCCTCCAAGTATACTCTGCAAATTGTGGTCCGATGTATATCTTATTTATTGTGGTATACCCCCACAATCACCTATGTAAGTCACTAGAATGATAGGCAACTAGGTTTCCAGCTCGCAAACAATTTCTAGGTGGGTACAGTTGATAGTCGAGTGGACTGCAATGAGAAGGGTCTCAAGCCCAAACCCTATCTAGGGTATCAAGAGTAAGTGTTCCAGAAGACAACTGAGGACCTTGAACTAATTTGAGACCCACGAAGCTCTGTGGCAAGTGCTAATGATAGAATCCCAAGACAAGTCCTCTATATGCATTCCCCACTACACTTGGTCCAGTTTTGGATTGGTTATCTCCGCTATCTTTCCACACATGACCTCATGTTTATCCCCTATGTTAGAAGGGGATCCCAGACAAATTTCACAGTAACTGGACTTTGAACGCTCCCTAGATCAAACTCTTATGTTTGTGTGTGGTAGCCTTGAAGAGTTTCATCTCCAACCTAAATCAAGGCTCTAGTCCTAGACTTGTTGGTGTACCCTACAAAACATAAAGTCTAAAAGATTTTATTTAAACATTTATTTTAGTGGTTGCTTTTTAAAGTCATAGGAGATGATAATGAAACCAATGATGTTTTATAGCGAAGAAAAGAAGAACATGCAAAGTGCTTGAAACAAGACTACTTCTTCAAAAAGAATTTACTTTAAACAACTTTTCAAATTTTGTTTCTAAGATCTTTTGACAGAAAACTGAAAACAACCTTTCACTCAACTACGAGCTACTTATTGTCCTAATTCAATCAGCCAAGAAATTATGAAAATGAACTTTTTCCTGATAATCTGTACAAACACTTGACTACTTAACCAAACAAAGAAAATATCTACTTTTTTGTATTGTGCCTCAAAAAACAAGAAAAACTAAAGCTGGAAGCTTTCTCCTTTTCTGAAGAAAAAACGGTAAAAAAAAAAGAAAAATTAAGGCAAGGCAAGGCCAAGAAATTTTTTTGTCCAACCACTAATCGTGGGGAGATACTGACAACCAAGAAGGCAGATCAAACTAATTCACTATCTCATCAAAAAACCTAACAAAGAAAAAGAAGAATACTTTGAATGAAAAATCAAGCTGTAATAGAGTCCAAACCTAGGCTAAACTACTATGACATAAACCACATTTAGACAAAAAGGACCTTGGGAAGTAAAAAATTGACAGAGAGGAGGATGACTACCTCCAAAAAAATTTCTAGATAGGTACGTGACTGTCTCATCAAAAACTAGTGTGCATACACGGGCTGTAGAAGGGCAGGGCACGTGTACATGTGGGATGGCCCACTGTAGGCCGCGTGTGCCTCTAAAATCCTTCAGAAACAAAAAATAAGAAGCTAAGCTTCAGTAGAGGATACTGGTATTGAACACCATCACCCCTTAAATGTAAAAAAAAACTTACTTTGACACAAAGAGGAAAGAAAAATATAGTGAAACAAAGCTAATCTTAAGGTTTTTACTTGACTATGGATTGTTCAATAAGAGACCTAGAAGGACCTAGAATATCCCTAAGAAGGATCACTTCTACATGAGAGAGGATGACTGCCTCTTCCTGAGAAGGATTTGTTGGGTTCTCTGACACGCAGCTAACACTTCATTAGTAGGCATACATATGCGAGATGACTAAAGGTAGGGCATGTGCATACGCATGTTGTCCCTCTATGGGGTGTGTATGCCTCTTAAGACTCAAAAACATAAAAAAAATAGTATGGTAAGCAGAGCATGGAAGACTAGTATTGACAACCAGAACCCCTGAACACTTAGACTTCTTGCAGAAACTCAAAAAAGGAAGTAAAACCAATTTCAAAATACCCAATAAAAAAAATCCCCAAAG
The DNA here is from genome assembly GCA_000966675.3 of Picea glauca. Lineage (NCBI taxonomy): Eukaryota > Viridiplantae > Streptophyta > Pinopsida > Pinales > Pinaceae > Picea > Picea glauca. Next base: position 555,851 of record JZKD02S1605997.1, read on the forward strand.
AAACCTAGAGACTCCCTAGTGGATTCACCAATTCTGATGTGAGTGGGAAATCCTGCTTATGGAATTAGCATTTAAGGGTTCTAATCATGCATGCAGAAAATGACCATTTAAAGGCCTCTACTTTTTCCTACTCTCCCAACACAAAACCCCACATTCATGCAATACAAAGGTGCAAACAAGATTATATAACTCTACCTTAAATACTTTGTTTGATGTCTATCCCTTCACTTTCACTCGCTCCTTGACTACGAGCCTCCTCCCAAAGTTGACCTACATTCACACATGGACAAACAGAGAGCTGCAAACATGCATTTTATATACTAATTGTTGGGTTAGATGTGACAATATCATAAAATAAATAAACAATTTGAACACATCATATGGTGGGATGAAAAAAATGTTCCTTTTTGTATTAATATTCACAAGAGTAAACTTACAATATGTGGTCGACACTACTCCTCGGACCTGGTCCTAGGCTCCTCTTCACAATGCACCAACTACTCAACCTCACAATACAATTGCAGGAAATTGGAGAAAAAGGGGGATAAATTTGGGCAGAGTTTCTATACTCTTCTTCTTCTCTTTTAAATGGGACCCCTACCCCTTCTTTTATAGGTAGTTATCTGGTTGAATGACGGGCCATAGGCAATCAAATGATTTTACCAATTTCCTGAAACTCAGTCTCCCATCTGCAACTTTCCATTTTTCATGCTTTTGTCAGTATACATGGGTTGTAGAAGGCCCACAAGCGTATGGATGTGTGCATACACAGGCTGTAAAAGGCCAGGGTGCATGTGGCTCAAAAAAGAGGGCTTTTTAGAAGAGCTTGGCTCAAGAAATTGGAAACTAGTAGGACTAGAGGCCAGGTATGTAGGCTGGGTGCAAATTAGGTTTATAATAGTCCTTCAATGGTCTGATATCCTTTCCCAATACAAACATGAATGATGAAAGATGAGAAAGTGAAGGAATGTATGGAGTGAATACTCCATGAGAAAGGATGAATAGTGGAAAAATCGGGTGAATGAATGTGTGAGGCAACCAACAACAACACCAGAATGGGGATGGGAATGAAAGTGAGTGAATGGAAAAAACAAATGAGAGGGTTTTCTAATGGCGGAACCCCTTCCATAGACTAGGGATGGGTTTTTGTAATTCGTGAGGATCAATAACCTCTTTGACTTCCCCTAAGAAGCTCATGTAATTGATTTCCCCCATTACACAAAATGGGTAATATAAAATAATTACTTGTCCCCTCAAGCCCCCTCTCTTATGGAATCATAACCCCCTATAACTCCATTCCTTGTCCGTCTAGAAACCAACTATGTATTTATTATTAATAATGATCACAGATTACATTTCTTAGGCACACGAGCCTTTTAATAAATGTTTGGGCATTTTGGATTCTCAATAATTTAACAATACATTATTTAATATGGGGGCTCAAAACCCAAGGTGTTACAAAAACAATGATGTCCAAAAAAATGAGAGAGAGGGATTAGAGAACATTGAATAAATTGACATCCATGATGATGTTGAAGATGGTTATGTTCAAGCACAAGAATACACCAATCTAGAGTTAGATGATTTTATGGAAGACAACAATATGGATGTTATAGAAAATGATGATCCAAATACATTTGGTAACAATATGGATGGTCTATGGTCAAATTTCAATGATGATGAAGATGATGGAGGTCAAGATGAGGATAATGATAATATTAACTACTTGAAATATCATATGATCATAGACAATGGTACACTAGATGACATTGTTGTAGACAATGATGTTAATGACCAAGACTTCTAAATTTTCAGAATTATTTGTAATCCATGTTTGAAAAATGATGATTATTGTGGTCTAAACTTTGAAATGGTTTAGTATTATTTGTGTAGATACAAATTACCTATTGCAATATCCTTAAAGTGTTCAATATATGGTATGAATTGTTGGCAAAAAAAATAGGATTACTTGGATGCTTCTTCCATTCATTTTGTATCAACATATGTTCATGAAGACACAAAAGTTAATAATATATTAATGCACGTATTTCAAAATGATTTGAATAAATGTTATAACCCTAAATTGCACCAGACATGCATACCTGGCATCAGGCCATCTTACTTGCTATATTTTCCAAGCCATCACTGAACATATCTTCTAAAAAACCATTGTTTTGAAGGTGTATTCACCCTACACCACTAATTCCCATGTACACATTCTTGTTGAACCACTACATCCCACGTACACTCACAAAAAGCACAAAAAATGAAAATTGCAAAGGAATACGGGTTTTCGGGCTATTACCTAACAGGTTGACCACCCATAGCCATTCACCCCAACCATTACTATCTCTTTTGTCCTATAAAAGAAGGTGTTTGGGTCCGATTCTAGAAATAAGTCCGAGAGCATAGAAACTCTTCCCATTTTAGTACTCCCCCTTTGCCCCAATATTTTGCAACCACATTGTGAGTTTGAGCCAGAATTCCTTTTTCCTCCATTGTAAGACTTTTCCATTTCCCTAGAGAGAATTGAAGAGGAGAAGAAGATGTGGAAGTAGTTGGTGCATGGTGAAGAGGAGCCTAGGACCAAGGTCGAGGAGTAGTTGTTGGTCACATGTTTTAAACGACTTTTGTGAGATTAATATGAAGAAATACTTTTTCCGTCTCGCCAAATGATATCTTAAATATTTATGATTTGTTTACATTTTGTTATGATGTCTAACCCACTAATATTTATATAGAATGAATGCTTGTAGTTTCTTGTTTGTCTTTTGGTGAATGTAGGTTGGCCTTGGGAGGAGATCTACAATTGAGAAACAACTAAGCACAAAGGGATCGATACCAGACACAGAGTTTAAGGTATGCCTATCGAATCCCTATACTTTGTCTTTTATGTATGATTGTGGGGTGATGACAGGATAGTTGTTAAAAAGTAGGGGACTTTAGAAAGTTATCTTTGCCTACACTTTAGAACCTTGGTGTAGTTCATAGAGGGGTTTTCCCGCTATAGCAGAATTGGAGACCGTACTAGGGAAACCTATATGGTTTTTTGGGGATATTCTTTGGATGCTTTGAATCAGTTTATTTACTGTTTTTTGAGTTTTTGTAAGCTTACGTGTCTTTAATGGATTCTGGTCTTCCATACCAGTAATCCATGCCTTTGCTTGACTGTTGGTTTTCATATTTTTTTGAGAAGTTACAGAGGTGTACACAGCCTGTAGTGGGCCTGCACGCGTGCATACGTGCCCTACCTTTGGATAGCCCGTGTACATACGTAGGTTGCTGAAGTGTCAGTAGCATGCTTGTGTTGAGAAATATTTTTTAAAAGAAGAGGTAGTCATCCTCTTCCCTATTTAAAGTCACACTTCTCTGGGGTTTTCTTGATCTAGCCCTGGTCTCTATTATAGCAGTCTGTAGCCTAGGTATGACCCCATCATAGCTTTCTTTTATCAAATATTTCTTGTGTTTTCTCTATTAGGGTTTTTAGGCAAGTGTGCGAGTCCATTATGATCTTCCTGTTTGGTATTGTCAGTGACTCCCTGCAATCTGTGATTGGGCTTGAAGTCATTTCTTGGTATTGACTTGTCATCATTTTTCCATTTTTTTCTTTAGAAGAAGAGAAAATAATTCATTTTCAAATTTCTTGTTTTGAAGCATAAAACAATAATAAAAAAAAACTTTGCTTTGTTTGGTAAAAGTAGTTCAGGTTAGTTTTTTTATTTACCAAGGAAAAATAAAGTTTTCTTAAGGTATTTATTTGAATTCTTAGGAAATTAAGCATCTCGTAGTCGAGTGAAATATTGTTTTAATTTTTTCTTTTCAAAGATCTGAGAAAAGAAGTTACGAAAGTTTTTGGTTAAAGAGTTTAAATTGGAAAATCTTTATTTGTGAAGAAGAAGTAGTTTGTTTTAAGTTTCATATTATTCTCTTCTCTTTCGTCTCTTAAAGAACATCACTGGTTTCAATTCCTTTCCCTTTGACTTAAGACAACCACTAAAATTAATGCTTAATTAAAAGTTATTAGACTTTGTGTTTGTAGGGTCCATCAATTTAGTCTAGGCTAGAGCCTTGATTTAGGATTGGAGAGAAAACTCTTCAAGGCTACAAAAACAAGCATAAGAGTCTGTGATAGGGAGTGATTGAAATTCCAGTAGCAGTGAAAGTTATCCGGGATCCCCCTCTAACACTGGGGCTAAACATGAGGTCACGTTCGGAAAGGTAGCGGAGATAACCCCTCCAAAGCTAGACCAAACGTAGTGGGGAATGCATATAGAGGGATTATATTGGTATTCCATTGATCATATTTTCCATAGAGCTTCATGGGTCTTGAATCCATTTGAGGTCCTCAAACATCTTCTGGAACACTTGATTTCGATACCCTATATAGGTTTCGGTCTTGATACCCTACTCATTGCGGTCCCCCTGATTGTCGACTTTACCCGCTTGGTGACTATTCGCACACTAACAACCTAGTTTCCTTTATCTTAGTGAATTACATAGGTGATTGTGGGGGTATACCATGGTACCTAGGGCAGAAATCAGGCCATGCTTTGAAGAGTATACCTAGAGGGTGCTTCCATGTTCGATTTGCACTTGCACCAGTAAGTTTCTCTAATGTTGGTTGTTGTAACCTTTCTTCCAACTAGCTAGTGATCTTCGTGTCTTGTCTCATAGAATATTTTTCTGGTGTGTGTTGGTATTTAACATCAATAGAAATCTCTAGTGTTTCATTGATATTCTCACACCATGGAGGATCAGGAGCTCCACTGGTTGCAAAGGCTTCTTGGCCTGTCACCGGTTAATCTGGATCCACCTCCACCACCACTAAGGCAAAGACTAGACCAACAAAGGTCTTTTGAGGCGACCAGGCTACAGGAAACTGAGCCCAACCCATCTCCGAGGGGAGAATATTTGATTCCATAGGAACCAACCATTTTTGACCTTGGAGTGAAATCTCTTGGTCCATATAAAGCTCTGATCATTGATCTATCTGTGCCCATAGTTGCACAGGTTAAACCTTACGAGTGTCAGGTAGTGTCACAAGAAACGATGGATACAGATGTTACTATTTCTTCAGGGAATCCTCATATTCCCTCTATGACTGTCACTACACAGGGTTTTCCACCTCCTAACCAACCGTCACTGGTCTGGACCACCATGGTATCGACCGCCTCTACTTTGGGCATTGGTTCGATTCCATCTATGGCGAGGATCACTGCTCCTTTCACCCAGAGTGCGACAGACCCTCCATTCTCATATGAGATTCCTGGCTTTGATACAAAGTTTGTCCTTTTCTACTCCACTCTAAAGAGTTTAGGTCTAGGGGAAGGGAGCTCGAACGATCCTCTGCAAGGATCCATGGGGGGCTCTTCAAATCCCTACAAAGCTTTCCCTTAGGGAGGGGGTCATATACCTCCTTCATCCCCTTCACTTGGCAGTGCTCACCAACACTTTGTCGGGCTAAATGTAGAGTATAGTTCATTTGGAGAAGGTAGTCAAGGAATTCCTTCTTATAGCATGTCGGTAGGTTTGACACTACTCTCTTTGTTCAATTCATTTGGTAACAACACATTCTTGTCATCTATCATCTCGGATGGGGGAAAACCCAGTTATGGACAACAAAATCCTATGCAGAGTACTATTCCTGCACAGTGGGAAAAATCAGGAATTCCTTCCTCACAAGGACTTTGGAATCCATGGTAGGGATCAATTCCCTCATTAGGGATGCCAACCGGGAGAAGCCCCTTCCATATCCAATGGAACCTCGAGAAAGTCTCGACACTTATGCCCGTCAGATTGGTAGGGGGAAACCTTTCCCAAAATCTTTGGAATGCGACACAAGCCCAACCCTCCACATACTATTACAAGAGTCAATCGATGATGTCTCAACAAGAGAATAATCTGTACATTGGTCACGACCATGGGTTTTACCATAACTCTAGCCAACAACCTAACTTTTCTTGGCAACCTGGTGCCAGCCAAACTCTAGGATCCTTTTTCCCTGGTTATAATCAACAACCCAAATTACCATTTCTAGAAACTCTGCACTTGCTAGACTTGACAAGGTTATGAAACGATCCCATCTATCATGATATGTGTTGGCCTCACATTCCAACCAAGTTTCCTTCGGACATTCCAAAGTTCGAAGCTAAGCCTAATGAATATCCAGGTGATCATGTGAGTACCTTCCATTTATGGTGCTCATCCAACTCTTTGAGAGACGACTCTGTTCAGTTGCATTTGTTTCAATGCACTCTCACAGGGAGTTTTTTGAAATGGTACATTGAGCTTGACCGCTTGAGATACTATTCCTTCGAAGAATTGGAAATGGATTTCTTAAACCATTTCCAACTACCTGTGAGATAGGATGCTAACACCGAATTGTTGGCCAACTTTGAGCAGATAAGCGCAGACCATATCTCAAATCACATTCAAGAATGGAGACCCCAAAAGAGTTTGATAAAAGTACCACTCCCACCATCATTCCTTCTTGAGTGGTTCCTTAAGTATTTGGTACCCCATTTATCTAAAGATGTTGCAACCTCGGGGGTCTTTTCAGAAGAAGAAGTGATAATGAGAGCTCAACAACTAGAGTTGATTTACTCTAAGTCTGGTTTACTTTATGAAGTTTTTCTAGATGCACCGCGATCGATACTTGATAATACCAGACATATATCTGGACCACATGCCAATGGTATTGTTGGTTCAGTGCAAACAAAGCCCATTGATCAATTGTCGAATCAATTGCAACAATTGTCAATATAGCAGAAATCAACCAACTAGACCACTGGTTCAACTGGTCCCCTACTCAAACATCGGATGTACATAGTGTGCAATCGAAAAACCTGAAGGCTACCCATCATCCCGACGGAAATAAGAAACAATGAAAAAAGGGTAAGGGGGATAATAAACCTACCAATAATGCTGGTGGGGCCAACACAAAAAATAAAAAGTCAAAGTATCCATGTAATCTTTGCACATAAGACCATTTGACTCACCAGTGCCCTCAGCTTGCGGAGGCCCAAAATTTATTGGCACAACAACATCTTGTCATGTTAATGAACCCATTTCCACATGGGAAAAATTTAACTCAAGCCTCTTCAAGTGCGAACGGGGGAAGTCAGGGACCCCCTCCATCTTTGAGTAATCCTTCGTCCGTGAATGTGTACATGATGAAAGGTAGAATTGACATAGAAAATAGGACACGTGACTACGGAATGTCAAACACCTCTAAAAAGAGTAAAGAAGAAAAAAACCCACCTCTTCCTCTGTAGATTGAGAATACATTGGGAGAAACAATGATACACATCCCAAAAGGTGCGTTCAAGAAAGATTCCAACAATACAAACACAAGGGCCACCCAAAACTACTTTGTGGTGGAGGATTTGTCTCAAACCCCTTATGCAATGTCTAATTTGGAAGTCCTCCAGAGCTGCCCTTCCCAGAGAAAGGCTCTATTAGCTTCCTTAGGATCTGTTGATAATTGTAATCCAGGAACAATCATGCTTGATATGACTAACTTAAAACCTCATCTCCCTTACCATGTGACATTTCACATAGTAGTGTCTTACACCACGAAAATGTTTACTTGAAACATTTTCCGCATAGTGGTTGATGAGGGTGCCTCAACATGTGTGATGTCTTTGGCATGTTGGAAGGCCATTGGTCAACCTGTTTTGTCTCCATCACATACTCTTCTTACCTATTTCAGTGTTCATTTGTTTTGACCACATGGAATAATCCCCTCTTTTCCCATGCAGTTAAGGGGGAAGACCATGTGCATCAAGGTGGAAGTGGTCAATGCATCTCTCGACTACAATCTCTTGTTAGGAAAGAGTTGGACCTATGCTATGCAAGCAGTGGTAGCGACAATTTTTTGGGTCTTGTTGTTTCCACACAAGGGCCAGATCATGTCCATTGATCAATTATCCTTCTCTTATCCTGACCCTTTATTGGGGTTATACACGGTCCCGATGATTGATAACCCTCATCCTGGCATCATCAACGTAGGGGTTGGTTTGTGCCCACCTTTTCTGGGTACTTTCCATTACCCACCTTCGACCGGTAATGTCCAATACATATCGACTGTCCCCTACCAACCTAGGTCTGAAATATTTGAAATTTCGTCATTTTGCATGACTTAATTTAACGATCTGTGGACTCTTCCTTTACCATCAGCCATGATGGAAGGGACAGGGCACCATGGCATGGCCATGCCTTTGTCCATGATAAAAATTTTGTACTCTATAGTCCAGCAAGCTTCTGTTGATCATGTTCCGACTCCCGCACAGGAAGTAGATTCGGTTCTCGAGCCTATTTGGGCTCAATGTTTTCTCATCGATATTGATTCTTTAGATGTGGTCTTGCCCTTAGATGAGGTGATTATTGAGGCAATGACTAGTCCAGATAGACCCTGGGATGATCTCCATCACAGATCTTATTTTCTCCTAGTGTTAAGAAGAATTGAAGTAGGAGAATTCACTCTGACTATGACTAGAGATAGGGCTTGTCCTATCAATCCTTTTGCTACACACCCTGTTTACACTAAAGGAAATATGGAAACCATCACTAAAATTATACCTATTGATATCTCTAGAACCCTTGGCATCGTGGAGAATATCTTCATCGGAGCAGACTGCTCCCTCGAGGATATTTGAATCTACATAGATTTATTTAAATAATTTCGTGATGTGTTTGTGTGGTATTACGAGGAAATGCCAGACATAGATCCAAGAATCGTTGAACATGAAATCATGACATATGTTGATGCCAAGCTGGTCTGGCAGAAGGTTTGTGCAATTAATCCTAGGAAAGCAACAACTATTAAGGATGAATTAGAGAAACTACTCAAAGATGGTTTCATCTACCTCGTTCAATTGCCTCACTGGGTGTCAAATCTCATGCCAGTCAACAAAAATCAGGGTACGATCAATGTATCTATTGATTTTCATGATTTGAACAAGGCCTGTCCAAATGATAATTTCCCCACGCCATTTATTGACCAGATAGTCAATGAATGCGTAGGTTGCGAGGGTTTTTATTTCATGGATGATTTTTCAGGATAAAATTAGATACAGATCAAGCCCGAAGACCAACACAAAACCACTTTCATTTGTATGTGGGGTACATTCTCTTATCAGAAGATGCCTTCTGGTCTAAAAAATGCTGGAGCTACTTTTCAGTGGGCCATGTCCTTTTCTTTCCATGACCTCAAACACATAGTCAAGGATTATCTTGATGATTTAGAGTCACGATCACGTAAGAGAGATGGTCATCCCGCACACCTCTGACTTATCTTTGAGTGATGTCGCTACTACCGAATTCACTTGAATCCAAACAAATGCAATTTTTTTGTAACACCGGGTCGTCTGCTAGGTTTCATAGTTTTGACAATAGGGATCATGGTTGATATTCTAAAGGTTGAGGTGATAGTTCAGTTGCCTCCCCCGTGCACAATCCCTCAGCTTCAAAGTTTACAGGGAAAAGTGAAATTTTTACGGTATTTCATCGCAAACTATGCTAAGAACACAAAGGGTTTCATGTGTTTACTGAAGGACATTCCTTTTCATTGGGACAAATATGCTCAACACTCTTTCAGAGTATTGAAACGCACCCTCATGTCTGCCTCTCTACTTCAGCCACCGAATTATAACAAAAATTTCTTATTGTACTTGGACGCTATAGAGTCGACCATCAGTATGGTCTTGGTTCAAGAGGATGATTTTCTCTCAGAATACATGATTTATTACCTGAGATGAGTCCTGGTTGGACCAAAACTCAATTATTCCCACATTGAAAAAATTTTGTTGGCAACAGTTCATGCTATCCAACGGTTCCGCCATTACATCTTGTTTCACAAAACCACCATAATTGTCATTGTGAATCCATTTCAATATGTGTAATCAGAGGAAATATCAATAGATGGATAGTTATCCTCCAAGAATTCGACTTGGATTTTGTTTCGGAAAAATCCAAAAAGTCACTGGTTTTCATGAATCTCATCTCAGAAATTCTGGTCGAATCAGGTGATGTTATACCCGAGGAGTCTCCTATCAAAGGAGACATGTTTTTGATCACATATTTGGACCCCTGGTACAAATATATACTAGTATATCTATAGAATTTGAAGTTCCCCACCTATGCTTCTTGTGATGATCATCATCGTATATGCCATCAGGCCAAGAACTATATCATACTTGAGGACACTCTGTATTGTCGAGTTGTAGATTACATCCTTTGCCGATGTCTCACTCATGCAGAAGCGAAAATAGTTCTTAACAATTTCCACACTGGAGCATGTGGTGGTCATCTGTCTGAGTTAGCAACAACTCAAAATATTGTATGAGCCATTTACTTTTGGCCAACATTAATCAAAGATTGCATTGAATCGATCAAGAAGTGCCACTCATGTCAGATATTCTCTCAAAAGATGAGGGCACACCCCACTCCCATGTTTCCCGTCATCACAGTTGGTCCCTTCACCAAGTGGGGCATTTATTACGCTACATGCAACCCCCCTTCAGCAAGGGGGCACTGTTATATCATCGTAGCAGTTGACTACTTCATGAAGTCGGTCGAGGCTATGACAATGTTTGAAGATGATGGCGAGACAAAAACTCTCTATTTGTTTAACCAGATAATAGAAATGTTTGCATCTCAAGAGAGCTTGTGACTAACCATGGAAGTCACTTTTAGAATAAAATGATGTCTGATTTAACATCAAAGCTTGGGTTGAGGAAAGAACATTTGTCACCCTACTACCCACAAGCGAATGGTCAGGTGGAAGCTGTGAATAAGTCCCTTAATACTACTCTACAATGAACGATCAATTCGGCCAAGTCAAATTGGCATTTGATGTTGTACTCCACGTTATGGGCCTACTGAATGTCTATTAAGACTGCAACTAGTTTCTCACCTTTTCAAATCATTTACAAGATGGAAGTAGTCCTGCCTATAGAGTGTTAGATCCCGTCTCTAAAGTTGGTAGTACAAGTATTTTCAAACACTTCATCATTTGAAGAGCATTTATTATATATCGAGAAGATCAATGAGAAATGTTGTGATGCAGCCTTGGCTAAAAAGGATCTCAAACAAAAAGTCAAGTGTCAGTATGATCGATTCGTTCATCCTCAAATTTTTTCTGAAGGTGACCTTTTCCTAGTTTATGACCAAGATAAGGATCCCCTGGGGGCAGGGAAGTTCAAACCCATGTGGTTTAGACCTTTCATTGTGAAGGAGGTTTTAAAGAAGGGTGCTTATCATCTGGTAGACTTTGAGGGAAACACTTTGGCAGAGGCTAGAAATGGGCTCTACCTCAAGAAGTATTACTCATAGATGGGTCACCTTGGGTGATTTCTTGTACATATGTATAGATCTTATACATTTTTTCTTTTAGTTTTTGTCTTTTTCGTTTTATGGACGTGTCATTTTTTGATTTCATATTTTTCACCGTGGAAGATGTCAAGTGAATTAGAGGTGTTTTTTGGGTTTGTGAACGACGCTAGCCAGCACACTTGTAGGCTTGCTTTCACAACTTGGTTTATTTTCAAAACTCAGGGCTAGTTGCTATCTTTAGGAGGTATCTGTTTAGGTGATGCCACAAACAATGTCACCAAATACAATGCAATCTTAGAGTTGCTCCAGGACGCTTTGTCACATGGTATCTCTCACCTCCAGGTATACTTAGATGCTCAATTGGTTGTGTCCCAATTAAATGGGGTTTACCACATTTACGATCCTACTCCACACTGATGATTCCTTAGGGTACGTCTCTTAGAACGAAGCTTTGATTACATTACGTATATCCATGTTCCTAGGAGATTGAATCAAATCGCAGATACTCTAGCTGATCATGCATTAGATTGGAATATTTCACACATGTAAGAAAAATCACACACACACATGTAAACACATTTGCAAAATAAATGTAATCTGTAAGACGTAAAAAGATGTAAATATGCACACACACACACACACACACACACATATATATGTGTGTGTATATATATATATATATATATATATAATATCAGAGTACATGGGTGGGTGCAAGTACCTAAAAAATATGTCTAGTAAGAGTCATAGGGCTTATGCCCTCAAAAATATACAAAAGGTTCCCCCGACACATGATTAGTCTAGCTTATATAAGGGCGGGGCATGTTGGCCCTACCATAATGAACAACAACGTTTTCCAAATGCCATAAGAGCTGGACCTTGGTCTGTGGCACCCCAACTACATGAGGTTGCATCAATGGTGGAAGATCCTAGATCTCTACCATAGGGACTATACGAGTGAGTGTGGCGAGGTTCCTATCCACCCATCTTAATACTCTCTCAGCCTCTCCGGTTGGAGGTCCCCCCGCTGTTGTTGCTGGTCCAATGGTTTTTGCTAGTTCTGCTTCTGGTCGAGGATGCTGTATGGTCCTCGAGAAGTCTGTTGGATGCACTGGTCCCACATTTGTACATAATAGATACATAAGTGTTAGATACTCTGGTATACAAAAAAATGATATATATATAAAAAAAAAAAATTAAATAAATCTGAAAAACAAACATACCTATCTCTCCTCGCTCTACTCCGAGAGGTATGGGCATATCAGGATCCCTGGAGAAGTCAATCCCATCATAGGGGTAATCCTCTATAGCTAGAATCTGATGAGACCACTAGTCAAAAAATTTATCATCGAAGGCCTCGATGGTCCTCCTCCCCCCTATCGTGGAAACAATGTTGCCCATCTGCATAGCGCTGGGAGAGAGGCCACATGCTCTCATATCATCTCTCGAGGACTGAGACTGGGTACCCTCTCGAAGAAAAAGGAACATAAAATAGTCTTGAACCCAAAGTTTTGGTGTTCCCATATCCGACACTTTGTTAGCTGTCTCTTCATGCAATCCAACATGGTTGTACTCTAGTAAAAAATATATGGATTTAAGAACTACACTACACAATGCATGTGTGCCTGGGAGGCCTAATGTAAAGCTACAGATCTAGTGATCTTCCCAATGAGTAAAACTATCACTTTCAGTGATAGGTTGTTGATCTTGTGTATAGGCACCTAAGAACCTATTTTCTCAGTACTAGCCTTGCAACGGAGTCCAATCAACTCCTCAATATTGTGAGGCCCGGGGGGGAAAGTAAGCAAGTTGACTGGATCACCTCTCCTCGAGAGACTAGTTAGGAAGTAAATGTATTCAGTTGTTGGAGTCAACGACTACCCCTTGAGCACAAATGCCTCAGTGTCAGGATTCCAATAATCTATCAAAGCATTCAACAACCTAGTTTATGCCCTCATAAACAAAAACTGGAAGAATTTTAACAACCCACATTGTGATACAACAATGACAATAACAGGGTCTTATGAGACCAAAAAATCAATGTTCTCATCCTGCCTATCTCTCTAATGAACATACATCCTACAAAATGACAAAGTCATGGGGAGTTAACTCTTGCCTTCTTTTTTTTTTACTTACTGGAGGGTGTACACGAGCTGTCTTGGCGACAGTCGTGTGTGTACGTGGGAAAATTATCTTCTGCCTATGTGCAGATGTGGGCTGTTCTTGGACAACCCACATACACATAGGGCCAACTTCTTTAAAGGTCAATGGCCCCCCAAAAGAAAAAAAGAAATGAAAAATAGGAAGAATGAAAGGTAGGAGGGGCTAGTTTGTACTTACTTGGTCCAAGTGGAAGTTTGTTTCGTCCACTGAAGCTCCTAGAATCTACTCTTTCGGCAAAGGGTTTTTTTTGAATTTTTTGTCAATTCTCAATTTACAATGGTGACAATGAGCTACCAACTTCTATTTATAGACTTTTTGGCCCCCTTTTGTCATTTCTTCTAGCTTGAAAATCATTTAGTATGGTTCTTGACTTTCTTGGGGGATGTTACGATTCATGTTAGTTTGGGTATTGGGAAACCTTTTGAGAGTTGGGTCATTTTTAAAGGTCTTTTGGTAAAAATTCATTTTTCCAACTTTGTGCATGTAAGATAGGATTCCACCTCCACTTGTTACACCTCGTTGTCTTTTTTGCATTTCCATAGGATCAATCTCACCGAATTGCGACAAGAAACCCTCATTGCTTCTTTAGAAGTGTTGTAATTTAGTGGTAGAGAATGCCTTCACATGGATGCCCTAGGTAGATCCTGGTAGCATTTTTGGTATCCATGTTGTTGCTAATGATTATATGCTCAGGAGTCCCTTTTAGTTTTTACTGATTACAAGTTTGAGCCTTACTTTAATGATTCATTATCGCTTTTGACCTCACCCTCGAGACTCCCAAACAAAAATGGGTCTTCTTTTAAGCCATTTTCAGACCCTCTAAACATGAAAAGATTTCCGAGCGATCTTGTTTCCCTTCACGCTTGCCAAACTAAAATTCGAAGGAATGTCTGTCCAACAGTAGTTTACCCCTTTTTTGGTCTAGATGGTCAAATGTAAGAACAAAGGTATACTCTAGGAGCCTTAGTTCTATAGAAGAGTATTCTTAGGTATAAATTTAACCCTTTTTCGGCACTGACGGACTGAATTTATGAAAAAGGAATCCCCACGTAATACATAGTTAATCTCTTTTCAGACTCCCTAAAATTGAAAATATTGTCGAGTGACCTTGTTTCTTCACACTTGTTAAATTGGTCCATAAGAACATCCCTTACAGAGTCCATTGTTAATCTCTTTTCAGAGTCCTTAAATATGAAAAGATGGCTGAGTGATCTTGTCTTTGTCACACTCATTAAAATTATTTTGAATAGACATCTATTCGATGCTAGTTTACCCCTTTTTCGAGCTGACTAGACTACCTTCGAAAAAGGTACCCTAGTGGAGTCTTCTTTTACGATTTTTCAGACTCTCTAAAAATGAAAAACCATTGAGCTTACCTTCTCTGGGCTCATTAAAATTACATCGAAGGATGTTATCATTGTGTCTTATTAATTGCATTTACATTCCTACATCTTTGGCTTAATGTCGGCTCCATGTTTCTTTCGATTGAACCATTTGAATCATGCCTTATACGCAAGCCTTGTAGCACTTTTCATCTACGTCTTGACACCTTGAACCATGGAGGATTTTTCCCGAGTGTCCTCTTCCTACATATGTCTCCTTGCTCCGAGCATCAATGTGTTCCTTGCATTTGGAACTAGTATGTCTGCAACACTCATTCCTCCTTTGTAACGTAGCATTCTTTTATTCTTTTTCAAGCTTCCCAAAATTATTGAAAAAGACAAAAAAAAACAAATATACCCCAAAAAGAGGAAGGGAAAAGTATTTTCTTTTTTGTTGATAGCAAAATGAGTCAGTCTTGGACAAAGCACATCCTTTCGTTTGTTCGTCAATCTCTAGGATTCAATATGACCTTATGAAGTTGTTCTCGCTACATAGAGTTGTGTCCTCCTCCATTTGGTTATCCTTCCAAACATTTGGAGAGTTTGCATTGCCTCCTGCATCATGAACTTTTGTCAATGCCATGCTACCTGAGTCTCATCTTTTTTCGTGCTTTCGTCCAAAGAAAGTTTTACTAAACTTGAGTCGACCCTTCTATAGTTTGTCTCTTGTCCTCATGCCTGGCCACCCCAAAATTCCAATCAAGTCCTTGCTCAAAATCAATGAAGTTCTTTGCCTGATCACTGAGATCCTCTTGTATGTTCCCGATGAGCCATAAAAGATGATGCAGGAGCATTGTAAGAAGCCAACCAAGCAAGCATAAAGGCAAAAGACGGTTGGAAAAGTGCAACATAGATTTTGCACATTTTGAAATGTTTTTGAAAAATTAATGAGCAGACATTAATGTAGTAGTTAAAGGAAGCGTACTTACATGTTGTAAATAGATCTTGAGTGATTTTCTCTCATATGCCAGATGTAATAGACATTAAGTTTGTTTAATGAAAGTAGGTATATTTGAATTCATAGATTAGACAGTTTAGAGAGTAGGAAGGAAAATGGATATAGACACCGTCACCCTTGTATTATTGTAACTTTATGATCATTCAGATTTCATAAGTTGAGAGCTGTAGTAGAGAGCTATAGAGAAGAACCCATGTACAGGAGCACTTGAGTTAATATATGAAGCTTTGAATCAATATTCATGGTGTTATGATGCTTACTATTTTCATTTGTTGAATGGTATGTTTACAGTTGTTTTATTCTCTCTATTTATGCATTTGTTTCAATGATGGGTTAAATGTGTGATTTCATGTTAAGTGTATGAATTCTGATAGAGGAGAATAATGAGTTTCAATTGTTTCTCATCCTGAGAGTTCCTGCAAGGAGTGTAGTGAAATGTCTGCAACATGGATGATTTTAGGGGCTAAATTTCGCTCATGGGCTAATTTTCCATGGCTTTTCCAAAAATCAGATTCGCCTTTTTAAAAATTATTTGCCCAAATTCTATAGGATAAAGTTATTTTATCATAAAAATCACCAAAATTTTATAAAAACTATATAAAATCCTTAGAAATTTGAATATTTTTACAAAAATATCGCCAAACATTTATAGTTGGAATATGAAGGATTAGTAATATTTGCCAAGGTTTCTACATTTTAAAATAAATTTCCATCCTTAAAATCATCCTTGGTCTGCAACGTGTGCATTGACAAGAGTCTGAGTTTTATCTCAGAAATATTAGGAGAGATACCGTTGTTCTCATACCAACAAAAGTACAGGTGAAGCACAAAGTAGTGCAAGGTGTGCGCAGGCTAGTTGAAGCCTTAGAAGTTATTAACTAAGGTGAAGGTGGAAGGACTGTTGTTGCAAATAGTGCACAGAGTTGAGGACTCAAATAACCATAGGTTATTTGGAATATTTCCATAAGGAGTGCGAGCAGGATCTCTTTTGGAGACTTAATTTCACAAGTGAAAGCTCAGGAGGGTTAGTGCCTTTGAAGAGTTCAAAGGAATATGGGGAGAGAAATCATCATGCAAAATTTAAGTTCAGTGGAAGGATGCCAAGTTAGTTTGGCTAGAGATTCTTGAGGAGTGAATCAGATGGTCAGAATTCTCCGTGGAGAACTCATGAAGTCGCGAGGACCATAGGATCTAGTGAAGCTGCAAGGTGGTTAGAAGTTGGATGAACCCATCACTTTGGTTTCAAGAATCAACGTGGACCGTTTATTTTGGTCAGTTGAGCCATTAGGTCATTTCGGAATTTTGGGTTTTATAAGGTTGAAGTGCAGACCAAAACCTTTGGTCACTCATATTCCCGAACCACGAAAGGGATTATCACATGTGAAGCTGAATGAGTGAGTTTAGACACTTCGGGAATTCGGGGTTCATTATTTTAGTAGTCCTGACGACAAGGAGCTGGGACATAGTGGAGTGAAAATCCTGAAGTCGTGAAACATGACAAGACTTTGGCATGGAATTTTTGGATTTCAGCACTTCGGGTGTGGGGAAGCAGAGGGGGCAACAATTTTTGGAATCAAGAGTTCAAACTTCTGATTCACAAAATCCTGAAGAGTGGAAGGAGAAAAATTCCAAAAAGGTCGTGAAAGAATAGCTTTGGGTCCCAATCAAGTTTAGGGGTTCTGGGAGTCAAGAGACAGAGTTGCATGTCAACGCAACTCCCGAAATTGGGAAGAGCAAAAATCCAAAAGTAGGGTCCCAAGCACCAGTCGGAGGATACGTGTGACGAAAGCTGAAAGAGGTGGTCGATCTTTGGAAAAAGTCCCGAAAGACCATTGATCTTACCAAAAAGGGGAAATTTTAGAAACGGGGAAATCATAAGGGAAGAGGAATGAGTGTTGGTCGATCACTCAAGTCCCAAAAATCCAAAATAAGTGGCAACAAGAGGCATGTGTTCGACGCATTGTAGGAGTCAACCCTTGTTGACATTTTGGGTTTCGGAGGTTGAAGAGATGAGGGGCTCGACAAAAAGATTCGTGAAATCGTGAAATCCAAAATCCTGAAAAGGAAAAATCCCCGATAACATTTGTTGGTCATTTGTGGAGTTAACGCTTGTGTTTGATCACATAGGCATAACTCAGAAGGACCTGTGGAATACACCTAGTTCTGTGTGTGAAGTACTCCCTGCAGGGAAATCAAAGAGTCAATCAGACTCAGGGGAAGATTTAGAACGATCCTGCGTGGATCTTGGCCCAAGGGTCAGGGGTTTGCAACATTTGTGGTATCAGAGCTGCAGAACAAGTTCTTTTCTTTCTACATCAGAGAAAAGAGGAACATTTTACAGCCATGCTGCCGAGAAGAAGAGACATGCCAATGCCAATGCCTGATACAGCAAGGGAAAGAGAGATGTGTGAATTATGTGCCAAGCTTGATGCCATGGAGACGAAACAGAGGAACATAGTTGACACTGGGTATATTAGCAAATATGAAAGTGGAAATGAAGCTGGAAATGAAGAAGAAGAAGTTGCAGTCGAAGATGCTGCAGAAGAATTCCTATTCAGGGTTATTGCAAGGATAGGTGCCAGAGGGAACATAGACATTCCAGTGTATGAGGGAAACTTGGATGTTTAAGAGCTTCTAGACTGGATTAGAGCTTTGGATAAATACTTTAACTATGAGGATGTCGAGGAAGACAAGAAGGTCAAACATGTTGTTACTAGACTTAAAGGGCATGCAACACTATGGTGGGATGAATTGCAGGATGACAGACACTGCAAAGGCAACCAGAAAATCAAAAGCTGGGATAGAATGCTTGCAAAAATGAAAGCCAAATTTATACCCAGGGATTATCAAATCACTCTGTTTTGGAGGATGCATAATTTGAGACAGAAGTTGATGCTAGTGAAGGAATACACTGAAGGATTCTATAGGATAAACATCAGAGAAGGTCATCGGGAAAGCGATGATGAAAGAGTTTCTAGGTACATGAATGGTTTGTGATATGACATTCAATATGAGATGAGCATGATGACTATTCGAAATGTGGAAGATGCTTATCAGATGGCTTTGAAAGCAGAAGAGAATCTGAGCCAGAAGCAAGGTCAAAGAGGCTGAGGTAGAAGTCAAAGCAGAGGCAAGACAATTTCCTAGGGAAGGACTCAGAAACCTAAAGAAGAGGAGAATAAACCTCAAACTCAACCTGAGAGAGGAGGAAGCTCACAAGGTAATCAATATGATGATAGAAATAATTTCCATCGAGCTAGAGGAAGAGAAAGAGGCAGAGGAGGTGAAGTAAAATGCTTTGTCTGTGGAAAAATCAGACATAAATCCTATGAGTGTCTAGATAAGAAGAAAGATGGTGGTGAAACTCACATTGTCGAAGCTCAAGGATGGAATGTTGAGGCAGAAGATGCTGAGGGTGAAAGATCCTTGATGATGAGGAAAGTTCTCTTGAAGATGGAGAAGGAGGCAGAGAACCCAGCCCAAAGAAATAGTTTGTTTAGGATTGCTTGCAAAACTAATGACAGTGTATGCAAGGTCATAGTGGACAGCACTAGCATATACAATTTCATATCTACAAAGATGGTAAAAAGATGGAGCTGGAGACTATTGCACATCCAAGCCCATACAGAGTTTCATGGTTACAAAAAGGACACCAAGTAAATGTCACTAAACAATGTTTAGTTGAATTTAAAATAGGAGGATATAAGGATGAAATATTATGTGATGTCATTCCCATGGATGTTTTTCATCCATTACTGGGTAGACCATGGAAATATGATAGAAAAGTAGTTCATGATGGGAGAAAGAACACATAAACCCTGGAGAAAAATGATAGGACTCACATGTTGCTACCAATTAAGGATAAAGAGGTGAAAACAGAGATGAGAAACATTGTACTTCTCATGATTGGGAAGGAGATTCTTGATGAAATTAAGAAGAAGGAGGACACACAATTTATTGTGGTTAGGAAGCTTAAAATTGTTTTGATCAATACAAGAATAGATGATTTACCAGAAGAAATCCAGGAATTGTTGGGAGAGTTTGATGATATAGTAGTGGATGAACTACCTTGTTCATTGCCACCTATTAGAAGTATAAGCTATCATATCAACCTTATACATGGATCCAATTTGCCAAACAAATCTGCGTATAGATTGACGCCGCAGGAAAATGAAGAAGTTAGGAGACAAGTCCAAGACTTAATGGACAAGGGATTTATTCGAGAGAGCTTGAATCCATGCATTGTTCCAATAGTGCTCATCCCAAAGAAATATGGAGGCTAGAGAATGTGTATAGACTCAAGGGTAATCCATAATATTACCATCAGATACAAATTTCCATTTCCAAGGATGGATGACTTGATGGATTGCTTAAGTGAAGCAAAGTTTTTTTCAAAGATTGATTTGAAAAGCGGGTATCATCAAATTCGAATGAGAGAAGGTGATGAATGGAAGACAACATTCAATACAAATGAAAGGTTGTATGGATGGCTTGTTATGACATTTGTCTTAGCAAATGTGCCCAGTACTTTCATGAGATTGATGAATGAAGTCCTAAAGGATTTCATAGGGAAATTCATCATTTTATATCTTGATGATATATTAATTTTTAGTAGGACAGAAGAAGAGCACTTAAAGCATTTAGCTGCAGTGATGAGAAGATTACAGCAAGAGAAATTGCTGATCAATGTGAAGAAATCATAATTTATGAGAACAGAACTCATTTATTTGGGTTTTGTTATCTCTGCAAATGAGTTGAAGATGGATCCAGAAAAGGTAAATGCAACTAAGAATTGGCCATCACCGAAAAATGTGTTTGAAGTTTCAAGCTTCCATGGTTTGGCAAGTTTCTACAGGAAATTCATTTGAAATTTCAGTGGTTCAAAATTTCAGTGGAATCAACGCACCGATGATGGATACGGTGAAGAAAAGACATAAATATTTTCACTGGACAAAATAAGCAGAGAAGATTTTCAATCTGCTGAAGAAGAAGATCACGGAGCAACCAATTCTGGTTTTGCCAGATTTCAGCAAGACACTCCAGGTTAGGTGTGACGCGAGTGGATTTGCAATTGGAGCGGTCTTGAGCCAAGATGACAGGTTGATCACATATTTCAGTGAAAAATTGAATGAAGTGAATATTAAGTACTCAACATATGACAAAGCATTCTATGAAGTCATACAAGAACTAAAGAAATGGAGACATTATTTGGTTCCTAAAGAGTTTGTTTTGTATAGTGATAATCATGCTATACAATTCATGACTCAATAGGAGAAGTTGAACCAAAAACATGTTAAATGGGTTGAATTCATGCAGGATTTTACTTTCGTGATTAAGCATATTTCTGGAACTGCTAACAAAGTTGTTGATGCTTTGAGCAGGAAATGTTTGCTTATGTAGGAATTTAGAGTCAAGACTTTAGGTTTTGATAACCTCAAAGAAATGTACAGGGATGACCCAGATTTTAAGGAGGAATATGAGACATCTGAGAATCTAGTTCTCAGGGACAGAAGCCAATGGGATGAATACATGATCCAGGATGGGTTATTATTCCGAGGCAATCAACTATGTATTCCAAAATGCTCCATGAGGGAGAATTTGTTGAAAGAAAAACATAGTGGATGATTGGTCGGACACTTTGGTCATGATAAGATGTTCTCCAAGTTGAATGGCTCATATTTTTGGCTAGGGATGAGGACATATGTTAATAAATTTGTGGATAGATGCAAAATTTGTTAGTGCACGAAAGGAAAAATACATAACACAGGGTTATATCAACCATTACCCATACCAGAAAGGCCATGGGACACAATGAGCATGAATTTTATATTGAGACTACCAAGGACACAAAGAGGATGTGATTGAATCTTTGTGTTAGTTGACAGATTTTCAAATATGGAACATTTCATACCATGCCATAAAACTAGCGACACAACTCATATTGCGAACCTGTTTTTCAAGGAAGTCATCAGACTTCACGGTTTGCCAAGGAGTATCGTTTCTGATCGGGATACTAAGTTCGTTGGACATTTCTGGAGTACTTTGTGGAAGAAGTTGGGGACAAGTTTGTCTTTTAGCTCAGCATATCATCCTCAAACATATGGGTAGATAGAACTTGTGAATAGGAGCTTGGGAGATTTGTTGAGGATCTTAGTGACTAAACACCACAATCAATGGGATCACATTCTACCACAGGTAGAATTCACTTATAATGATTCTCTTAACATAAGAACATGGAAGAGTCCACTCCATATTGTATATGGAATGAAACCAAGGGGATTTTGTGAATTGAAATATTCAGAGCAAAATGAATTTAGGAGTGCTAGTGTTGAGGACTTTTCAGAAGGAATGAAGGAGCTTCACAACCGAATTAAGGAGAGATTGCAGAGTTCAAGTCAAGAATACAAGCGAAGAGAAGATCAACACAGGCGAGAACTTCAATTTGAATTTGGTGATCTAATTATTGCACATCTATGGAAGGAGAGGTTCCCAATGGGAACATATAACAAACTAAAGATGAAAAAGATTGGACCGTGCAAGGTCATAAGGAAATTTGGGGCAAACGCATATGAGATTGAATTACTTAATGGGATCAGAATCTCACCGATATTCAATGTTGCAGATTTGTACCCTTATAGAGATAAAGAAGCAGGAGTAGATGAGGAATAGAAAGAGGTTCAATGGACAAAGAAAATGCTTGTAGCTGAAAATCCACAGATGGAAAGCATAATTGACAAAAGGATTAGAAAAAAGACTAGGAGAAAAGTGTATTTTGAATACTTGGTCAAATGGAAGGGACATCCAGTTGAAGATGCTAGTTGGGAAGATGAAGAAGAAATTCATAAGCATGGACAAAATGTGAAAGAGCTCATGAACAAGATTTCATGAAAATTTTCAAGTGAGAGAGTATGATGCAGGAGCATCGTAAGTAGCCAGCCAAGCAAGCATAAAGGCGGAAGACCACTAGAAAAGTGCAACACACATTTTGCACATTTTGAAATGTTTTTGAAAAATTAATGAGCATACATTAATTTAGTAGTTAAATGAAGCGTACTTGCATGTTGTAAACATATCTTGAGATATTTTCTCTCATCTACCATATGTAATAGACATTAAGTCTGTTTAATGAAAGTAGGTAGATTTGAATTCATAGATTAGACAGTTTAGAGAGTAGGAGGGAAAACATATATAGACACCCTAACCCTTGTGTCATTGTAACTTTATGATCATTCAAATTCCATAAGCTGAGAACTGTAGCAGAGAGATGTAAAGAAGAACCCATGTATAGGAGAACTTGAGTTAATATATGAAGCTTTGACTCAATATTCATGGTGTTATGATGCTTACTATTTTCATTTGCTGAATGGTATGTTTACAATTGTTTTATTCTATCTATTTATGCATTTGTTTCAATGCTAGGTTAAATGTGTGATTTCATGTTAAGTGTATGAAGTTTGATAGAGGAGAAGAATGAGTTTCAATTGTTTCTCATCTTGACAATTCCTACAAGGAGTGCAGTGAAACGTCCGCAAGGTGTGCGTTGACAAGAGTTTGAGTTTTATCTTAGAAAGCTCAGGAGAGATACCATTGTTCTCATACCAGTAGAAGTGCAGGTGAAGCACAGAGCCGTGCAAGGTGTGCGCAGGGTAGTTGAAGCCTTAGAAGTTATTAACTAAGGTGAAGGTGGAAGGATTATTGTTGCAAAGAGTGCACAGAGTCAATGACTCAAATAACCAGAGGTTATTTGGAATATTGCCACAAGGATGAATCCATCACTTTGGTTTCAAGAATCAACGTGGACCATTTATTGTGGTCAGTTGAGCCTTTAGGTCATTTCAAAATTTTGGGTTTTGTAAGGTTGAAGTGCAGACCAAAACCTTTGGTCACTCATATTCCCGAACCACAAAAGGGATTATCGCGTGTGGAGTCGAATGAGTGAGTTTTGACACTTTGGGAATTCGGGGTTCGGTATTTCAAGAGTCCCGATGACAAGGAGCTGGGACATAGTGGAGTGAAAATCCTGAAGTCATGAAATGCGACAGGACTTTGGCGTGGAATTTCGGTATTTCAGCACTTCAGGTGTCGGGAAGTAGAGGGGGTAGCGATTTTTGGAATCGAGAGTTCCAACTTTTGGGTTGCAAAATCCCGAAGAGAGGAAGGAGAAAGCTCCCGAAAAGGTTTCATAAGAATAGCTTTGGGTCCCAATCTAGTTTTGGGGTTCTGGGAGTCAAGAGACAGAGTTGCATGTCAACACAACTCCCAAAATCGGGAAGAGAAAAAAGTCAAAAGCAGGGTCCGAAGAACCAGTCGGGATACATGTGACGAAAGATGAAAGAGGTGGTCGAGCTTTGGCAAAAGTCCCAAAATACCATCGATCTCACCAAAAAGGGGAAATTTCGGAAACCAAGAAATCATAAGGGAAGAGGAACGAGTGTTGGTCGATCACTCAATTCCTGAAAATCCGAAATAAGTGGCAACAAGAGGCATGTGTTCGATGCATTGAAGGAGTCAACCCTCATCGACATTTTGGGTTTCATAGGTTGAAGAGACGAGGGCTCGACAATAGGATTTGTGAAATCGCGAAATCCAAAATCTTGAAAATAAAAAAGGCCCAATCACATTTGTTGGTCGGTTGTTGAGTTAACGCCGATGTTTGATCACATAGGCATAACTTAGAAGGACCTATGGAATACACCTAGTTGTGTGTGTGAAGTACTCGCTATGGGGAAATCAAAGAGTCAGTCAGACTCAGGGGAAGATTTAGAACGATCCTGCGTGGATCTTGGCCCGAGGGCCAGGAGTTTGCAACAGAAGACCTCTGGGTAGTAAATTCGTACACTGATATTACACTCCTACCTAAGTTTTGAATATTTTGAAGTTGTTGCTCGAGCTCTGAAGAACTCATCTCCAACCATCAGGCGTCATTGGATTCTTGAAGATGGATACTATACATGTATATCTTTTGATTTTGAGATGTAGATCTGCTATGTATTGCTCGTGGATACACTTTATATAGTTATATGACATGGTTATGCAATGTATTTTATTGGCAACCATGATTTTATTTTTATCTTGAGCATGGGTATGCCCGCCTCGGTGAGACAAATTTTTATTTTTCAGATGGCACCTCTTGAACTCTGGTCCCTGGGCTCATTTGCTTCCTACATTGGTGATGATTTGTAATGTATTTTGGACATCAGATTCTCTTTTGACCTCACACATTAGGGGGAATCTATTATAACCCTAAATTGTACCATACATGCATACCTGGAATCAAACCATCTTACTTTCTATCTTTTCCAAGCCATCACTAAACAACTCTTCTAAAAACCATTGTTTTGAAGGTGTACACACCCTACACCACTACTTCCCACGTACACACTCTTTTTGAACAACTACAACCCGTGTACACTCACAAAAAGCATGAAAAATGAAAATTGCAAAGGAATACTGGTTTTTGGGCCATTACCTAACCAGTCGACCGCACAAGAGAATAGAAACTCTACCCATTTTAGTATTCCCCCTTTGCCCCAATATTTTTCAACCACATTGTGAGTTTGAGCTAGAATTCCTATTTCCTCCATTGCAAGCCTTTTCCATTTCCCTAGAGAGAATTGAAGAGGAGAAGAAGATGTGGAAGCAATTGGTGCATGGTGAAGAGGATCCCAGGACCAAGTTTGAGGAGAAGTTTTCGGTCTCATGTTGTAAATGAATTTTGTGAGATTAATATAAAGAAATACTTTTTCCATCCCGCCAAATGATATATTAAATATTTATGATTTGTTTAGATTTTGTTATAATGTCTAACCCACTAATCCTTATATAGAATGCATACTTGTAGTTTCTTGTTTTTATTTTGGTGAATGTAGGTTGGCCTTGGGAGGAGATCTACAGTCGAGAAACAACTAAGCGCAAAGGGATCGACACCGGACGTGGAGTTTAAGGTATGCCTACCGGATCCCTATATTTTGTCTTTTATGTATGATTATGGGGTGATGATGGGATAGTTTTTAAAAAGTAGGAGACTTTAGACGGTTTTCTTTGCCTACACTTTAGAACCCTAGTGTAGTCCGTAGAGGGGTTTTCCCGCTATAGCAATAAACAACTTTGTTAACTTCATTATTTTTATTTTGTTTGCATTTTAATGTTGATCATAATTTTTTATTATTTTTTATTAATAACTAAACATAAAATAATTAAACAAAATAAAATATTTTAATAACCTAGAATTAGATGAAAATTTAATAAATTAAATCTCAATTTTAATTTCCTATTTCATATCAAAACATGAATATTGTTGGCCCTTGACCAAGTTTTGAGGAAACATTGGTCGTGTTGGACCACTTTTGGGACTTCAACAGGATGGTCGAAGATGGAGAGCCCAGGCAAAGAAGAGATCGCAATATCTCACTCATTTTGTGGGATTGTGGACCCAACAAAGGGTTTTAGGGTTTATGTAACAGGTTAAGGGATTCCGGCTCATGGTTTTACCCATGATTAGGCCTTTTTGTATGATATAAATAAGTAGCTAAGAGATGTAAGAAGTAGATCTAGTTGTCTTTGTGCAAGAATGTGTTAAGGGCTTGCAGAGATAAGTGCAAGTGTTTTGTAAGTTTCTCTTTGCAGAGATATTGTATGTAGGTTCTTTGTTAAGTGTTATAATCACAGATCTTTATCACATATTGGTTGTAGACACTTGAGTCCTATAAGCCCCCCTACCTCTACCTCGGGTGATACTTCATTTACTTCGTAGGTGTTGCCAAAAGGGCCAGTAGTTAGGGTTTTTTTGGTGCATTGTTGAAGTGTTGAACCCTGGGTCTGCCCCTGTGCCAACAAATGGTTCCGTTGTAGGGACCTGAAACTGTGATTTCTAGGAACTAAATAAAAGAGAAAGATTTGTGCGTAAATCTGTTGTTGTAGTGCACAATATTCTACTTGACTTGCGAAGCTCTGTATTAAGAAAGAAACTGGGTCTGAAAGAAAGAGGTAAGATCTTAAAGCTTTGTGCTCTATGTTATCATTGAAATTTCATCCACAAATGGTTACATGAATCCAACATCTTCAAACAACTATTAGTCCACCCATGGAACAAAATTACCAAAAAGCATTTCCAAAAGGTCCAAAACTATACAACCAGTTATAAAATCAGGATGCGCTATGACTATATAGAGCGCGTGCGCACATGTGCCATCAAGAAACACAGGAAAAGCGCACATGCGCACGATGTGTGACTGTGGATGCTAAAAGTTGCGCACACCTGAGAATGATGCATTTATGATGTTGGTCGGCCTCCCACCCACTTATGGTTTAGCTTCCAAGTTGATTTGACATCCAAATCTTGGTTGGATCCGGCTAGGTGGCTAGTCAAAGACCTAAAGGTGCCCTAAACAACCCCTTTTCACACTAAAATCTGGTTGCACAATACCTCAAAGTGGTGTTATAAAACAAGGCCATGGGTGCACTACATTTTCAAGGAATTCATTTGCAAGGTTATGCTACTTCTATTCTCTTGGGGAAACCTCTTTTCTCATCAAGAGAATACTAGCACCATTCCATTTGGGCAATCCACATCACCTTTTGAGTGGGTTAGCTTGGGATTATTTCACCATTTCTTTCAAGTTTTCAAGTTGTAAGAAGAGCTCAATCTTGGGGGTCCAAGACCCCTCCCTTGGAGGAAGAAGGGACCCAAAGTCCCCTTTCTCTTTGGTGTTTTCTTTTCACTAATACAATCATTTCCATTGGTGACATGAGTCTTGTTTGTTTCTTGTTCTTATGTCCTTATGCATAATAGTTTAATTGTTTTTTCCTTTCCTAGTTTAATTCTTAGCTTAGTCTTTTATGTTTATTCTTCTAACCCTTTCCTTTATTACTGTCTTGCTTAACTAACCCAACTAAGATTGTAAGCACCTCTATTTTTCTCATTTAGGTGACAAAAGAAGAGGTGCAACAAATTAGCGACTCCACTAGGGAAAGGTATCAATTTCCTACCCCACTTGGGTTATTTTAGCTCTTGTTTTTACTTATTTAACCTGCAGGTACCATAACCGGCCCAAGACAACCTGCAAAATATCAAATTGAACTCTGAGTTGAAAGAATTCTATATGAAATTTTCTTTACGATCGTGTGACAGTTGTGCGGGGGTTTATTAGCCCACAGTCCTACATCGTGCACATGTGTGCCAAAATCACTGCATTACTCAGTGCCTTTGTGCACCTGTGCTCAAAAATATTTTTCAGTTCACGCATTGGTGCTCAGAGCGCCTCTGTCTAGTCTGAAACCCATGCACTTGTGAAAAAAAGCACACATTGTAATCTTTTTTATGATCTATTGAAGGCCCAGAGACTTCTTAAATATGATTCCATGCATATTATAATATGCACCACACTTACATTCCCTCTCATATAAAGGGATTAGTCAAAACACATAGGCACTTACGGGTTAAAAATCATTATTTTTCCTCTTTTTTCCTTTTATTTCGCCACATGGATGGCTTGCTTTGACTAAAAGTTGGAATCATTCTGCATCACATATAAAACTTGCATTGGGACTAGAAATTGGATATCAAACATTGAGTATGCTCTTCTCTCGCGCTCGAAAGCGATCTTGAGAATCAGAAAGAGGTTGAAAGAAAATTTCATCTCCCTTAAAAAGATAAAATCTTTAGGAGAGGACAATAGCCCCCTCGGGACTCCTCTTGGTTTATTTTTCAAAACACATCTCAAGATTGTAATGGGCCCATACATGCCCACATGCTACAAAGGTAGGATAGTGTTGAAATTTACTTTCTTAGATTAAATCACTAGGGAAGTTTAAAGGTTTTTTAATGGGCCCATACATGCCCACATGATCACAATCTAGGATAGTTTCAAATATTTCTTAGATTAAATCACATTAAGGACTTAAAGGAATAGTAAAGGACCCACATGTCCACATGCTAGATTCCTAGGGACTTTTGAATTCCACAAGGTTGTACCAATGACATTTAGTTAAATAGGTAATCAAAGACTTGTAAGGACCAAGCGAAGTCCACATGCAGCAAGGTGACACCTAATTCATTAAAAAATTGCCACACTTTCACTCATTCACACACAAAAGTCACTTCTCACTCACATAGTTTTCATCTCGAAACGTGGAGGTTGAAGTAAGTTTCCTCCAAAGGGATTCTGAAACACCCCACCCTTT
>JZKD02S1605997.1:603990-654171 GCA_000966675.3 Picea glauca
TGAGGGTTTCCGGTAAAGATCTCTGTGTATTCTGTGTATGAGCCATTGATTAATTTCTGTATTGCTTAAGAATATATATGCATTGCTTTACTTCGCAGGTTTAAAAATTACAATTAGCTCACATCCCCAATCTCTCAAACAACCACATCTAATTTTTCTCTAAAAACTCACTAAGTTTTCCTCCACAGGAGGTGCCAAAAGAAATATTTTAGTTTAGGTAGGATTTAGGGGATAGGAATCCAAATAACTCCCTGTTATCTGGTTCTCACATTTTCAAAACAATAGAAGTTGTCAAATAGGGAACTTTGAATCCTCCAAGTCAAGTGTCCTAACACCATAAAACAGGGAGATACCCATGAAGGGTTGAAGGCTGAGGTCTAGTTGTTCTGCGCGTCCCCCCTTGAGGCGGCCACCTCTTGGACAGGATCCAACCCGTGACCCATTTCTTAGGCCGAAAATCTAAATGTTGCACTTTGACCAAGGTATCTAGTGACCAAATTTTAGGACATCTACTCAGGTGGCAATTGTGGGCTGCAATTGCGCCTTGATCAAATTTTGTGTGGCTATTGGGAAACATCACTAGTTATTTCAGGATATGCCCCCTCTACCCCTGATTATAACTGATTGCTTCATCCTTCACTAGTTTTTCTCCCGGTGGCTTCAGACCCCACTGTAGAGTGCTATTGGAAGGTCCAATGATATTTTGAGAGGAAGGACGTTATGTCTTTTAGGATATGAGCATTTGTTTTCTTTATTCCCCCACATGGACAAAATCCACCTATCCACATATATGTTTCTTTATCAATAAACTTTATGTATGATGCTCTTCTGATTACATTTGATTTGGATATATATCATGTAAAGTTCAAAAATTGTAGCAAAGGCTCTAGTTTATTTATTTCTCTCACCACCATTCACACACATTCACTTAGCTAGTCGGACATCATAGGGGACCCAAAGAACCCCCATCTTTCCAGATGCTTGCTAAATCTCCCTCCTATTCTAGGGGGAGTTCCTAGTCTTGCCAGCTCATCAGCTCCACCTTCTCACACTTCTGTGAGGGCCACTATCTTTGGATCATCTTTTCTTGGTTCCACCTTAATTGGGTCCAATTCCCAAGGTCCACCTTCCACTCACTCTTGTTTACATGAAAGCAGGGGGGCAACTTCCTCTCAAGGGGGAAGTACAAACCCACCTAGTCCCCTCCAAGGGTTAGGTACTCAGAACACTCACACTATGGCCAGAACTAATTCTATTCCACAACCCCATATGCCATATTTAGCTTCCCTCAACATACCAGATCTAACTAAACTCATCAATGATCCCATATTACAAAACCCCACATGGCCTGCAATGCCTACCAAACTCCCTTTAGACATCCCCAAGTTTGAAGGAAAATAAGGACATGATCTTGCCAACCATATCATGACATTTAACCTATGGTGTTCTTCGAACAACATCATGGATGATTCCATCCAATTGAGGTTATTTCAATGTACACTCACTGGCCCATCTGCCAAATGGTATGTCGCAGAAAAATCTGGGTCCCACGCGACTTTTGAATCCTTGGCCAAAGCATTTTTGACCTTCTTTCAATTACCCGTTCGTCCTGACAATGGCCTTGAACTACTCTCATATTTCAAACAAACCGCCTCTACACATATTGATGACCACATTCACGAATGGTGTCGACGACGTAGCCTTTGCAAAGCCGACGCTACCCCCAAATAGTGTCTCAATTGGTTCCTCAAATCACCTATTTCCCTCCTTGCCAAAGATGTGGCTTCCACCTTCTCCCAGACTAAAGAAGAAGCCATTATCAAGACCCAACAGTTCAAACTAATCTACACCTAGTCTGGATACCTATACACGGTACTCCCAGATGCCCCAAGACCCATGCCATTTGTCCAAGACAAACCTGGGATGTCTAACTCAGCAGATGGATTGATTGGTAACACTACACACCACAACCCACCGCCTCAACAACCACCAATGTATGGTACACCTCAATATCCACTGACATATGGAGGAATCTCTTATTATCCTCCTCCCCCTTATCAACAACCATACCTTGTTTCCCTACCTCCACCCATAAGTGGACCCCCGTCGGCACCCCTAAAACACCCACCTATCCAACCAAGTGTCAGTACTCCATCTACCTCAACCTATACCCTAAGAATTAGTGAAAGCACCATGCCCTCCTATGTACCTTATGGAGCATCGCCTCAACATAATCCGTACTTTCTATTTTCTATCCCCCCATAGCCTATGGCTCCACCACAAGGACCACCACATGTTGGGGTTAATTTTTTTCAACCCTCTCCCATTCAAAAATATAAAAATTTTGAACAGCTGAACACAGCAAATCCACCCCATCAATCAAAAAATACCAGAAAGAAATGAAAAAATCAAAATAATAATAATCCGAGACCAGGAGGAAACTAGAACCAACCCCAGCATAACCAGTTTGCCGGGAGCAACCAAAACTAGGGGAATCAAAAGCCCCAAGGGGGAAACAACAACAAGCATCAAGGAAGGAACAACAACAATGTCAATACGACCTTCCCTTGTGCTCTTTGTGGTGATTTTGGTCACTATACTCACCATTTCCCCAAATCAATGACTTTAAACGGATGAAAGATTCTATGAATGGACCATGTCCCTTAGCACTGCCTGCACCTCAATAGGCCCCACAACCATATGTGTAGCAACCCCCCCTAGATGTACTACAAAACCCCATCCCACATCAAGGGATCATAAATATCTAACTAGACATGCAACCTACCCCACCACAGTTGGGACAGTATCCCAATACAGGCACCTCTGTCGATCGCACTATCCTCCTTACTAGTGAGGAAGAAGTATTTTTGCAAATGCGTAGTCATAAGTATAGCACACCCCCGGAATCTGCTCCCACTACCTTGGAAGAAATTCCAGTCACAACTAGCCCCCCTCTCATAATTCCTCTCCCTAATACTGAAACCCCCCTTTATATTCCTTGCATCCCATTATGCAGGAATGTCCATAATCGTCAAGTTAGGGTAGCTCATAATTACAGTTTGGTCAATGACTTGGCACAATCTCCGGCTGCCATATCAGTCTTAGAAGTCCTTCAAAATTTTCCCAGCTAGTGGAAGTCCTTACTTTCCTCCTTGGGAGAAGTCGACCCTGTCGATACCTCACTCATCATATTTGACCTCGACAGCGGAGAACCTCACCTCCCCGCTCTTATTTATTTTCAAATCCTTGTAAAAATTTGGAACATTACAGTTCACCGATGCATCATTGATGAAGGCATATCCACTTGTATTATGTCCAAATCCATATGGTAGAAAATTGGTTCCCCCGAACTCATACCATCTGCCATTACCTTAAGAGCCTATGATGGTAGACCCTCATCCCCCGAAGGACTCTTCCAAAATGTCCCCGTCAAGGTCGGGGGAAAAACCATTATGATTGACATTGAGGTTATCGATGCCTCACTCAACTACAATATCTTGTTTGGTTGTAGCTACATGTATGCTATGAAGGCTGTCGCCTCTTCTGTGTTCTGAACCATGATGTTTCCCCATAATGGAAAGATCATTACCATCAATCAAGTATCACATTATGAGCCTAACCCTTCATACAACATCAATAACATCCTCCATTTTATCCACACTAATCCCGATGCCTATCCACTCATTGAGATGGCCCCCAAAATCTTCAAAGACCCATCCTTGCTAGGGACATACCATGGAGCACCACCGCTCCTCCATCCCTCAACACAAGTATGTGTCGTATCCTTCAATGGAATGACAACTGAAACTAACCTCCCTTCCACTGAGGTCTCTTTCATCCTTGATGTCCCACTAGTCTCAAAACTTCTCCCATAGGAATCGCCTAGAACTAATTCAACTTGACCCATTCCTGATCTTCCCCAGGGCCATATCTTGGTTTGGGAAACATTCCCCCAAGCCATTACCCAAATCCATTTCTTTTACCCCCCACCAGGTGTACAATCTTTTTAGGTCACTGCAATGCTTACCCTTCCTAATATGGTGTTGTAAATCCCACTTTGGTATTTACATCCACCTGAGATGGTTCCTCAACTATCCCTCCCTCCCCAAATAGAACGAATCTCGATGCATATTCCCATACTCACTCGCACCATACCCCCTATACCCCCACTCACTAACCCCCCTGCTATAGATGGGGGCAGGCGAAAGAAGAAGGAGCCCACAACTCCACTTCCCCCATGTGTCCAACCACCTTGCACACTATGCAAGAAAGAGGGACACCCCATAAACAAATGCCCATCTCTTCCCAAGTTACATAATCTCATCTAACTCCCTTCAGCACCACCACCACTCATCGCTTCCTCCAGTATTTTTGCTATCTCACAGAACACAAGTAACAAAGGATTGTGAACCAAATTCACATGTGCCACATGTTCAGAATATGGCCATTACACATCATTGTCTAGGGTTACCTCAATTATGGTAGACACTAATAGTTGTACGCCAGAGCTTTCAGAAAACACCCACCCCAACTCCTATCACCGACATCCATTATGTCACAACCTCAGTCAACAAACGCATGAGATGTCCTTTCTTTCTATGTGAATCACTTGATCATTTCACATATCAATGTCCTATGATCATTGAATATAGGCATTGTCAACTGGCCCCTATTCAAAATCATACTCCATTGACAAACCTGATAAATACCCTTACCCCATCAATTGATATGGTTCATATATTCCCACCAGAACCTAAGGCACTCCCTTCTACCCCATGGTTCCTAGATGATTTATATGAGGAGTTACCCAAAAATCCCCCTAATTCTCCAATTCATTTCCCCATGAACATTCTATGCCCGACTACCATCTTTAACCCACAATATCTGGATATTTGGTTTATGTCGAGCGAACTATCGCAATCCCCCTCCATCAATTCCCCTACATCTTTATCATAAAGAGACAACACCACAATGACAGTCATTGAGGTCACTCCTCTCGATCCCCTATATTCACGCCTATTTCATTGTGATGAATATATCCTCGAGGAGTTAACTACTCCCCATTACCCATGGGACGTGCTCCACCATAGAGCGCTCTTTCTTTCATAGGAAGCCTTCATGCCTCCTAACCAACACCCCATATATGCAGTCGAAACCAAATATTTTCTCCCATCAGGGCATATAGATTGGTTCAATAACCCTATCCTTTCCCTCGACACTTTCGAAGAAGGCAATATGGCCAATATATCCCCAACCATCAAAATAGATATTTCCATCAAATCTGGAATTATCGAGGAAATCACCATTGGCGTTGCATGTTCTCCTGAAGAACTCACCACCTACAAAGCCCTCTTCCAGGAATACCTGGACATTTTTGCCTAGTCATTCATAGATATGACTGGACTTGATCCCTCTATTGTCAAACATTGCATAGACACCTGGCCTAATATCACATTCATCTGCCAAAAACAACGACCGCTACACCCATCCAAAGCAGCGGCCATCAAATTTGAGATTGACAAACTACGCATTGCAGGGTTCATTTACCCCATAGCATATACATCATGGGTCTCCAAACCTATCCTTGTTAAAAAAAATAGGGCACTATCCATGTTTGTACAAACTTCCATGAACTCAATCATGTATGTCCCAAAGACAACTTTCCAACAGCCTTCATCATCCAAATAATCGATGATTGCACAGGTCACGAGGCTTTGTCCTTCATGGACGGTTTCTCTAGTTACAACCAAATCCAAATTCACCCCGCCGATTAGTACAAAACTACATTCATGACCCCTTGGGGAATCTTTGCATATTGTGTCATGCCATTCGGCCTCAAGAATTTTGATGCCACTTTCCAATGGTCTATGACATAATTTTTTCACGATCTGGCTCATATCATGCTCACATACTTAGACAAACTCACTGCTCGATCTAAGAAACACACTCAACATCTCGATGATCTACGAATCATCTTCCATAGGTGTTGTTAGTAAAATATCCACTTGAACCCCCTCAAGTGCATATTCTACATCATTGTTGGGTGTCCTCTTGGGTTCATAGTTTCCCAATGTGGCATTACTGTGGATCCCCTCAAAGTCCAAGTCATCATAGAAATTCCACCCCCATGGAATTTACGCCAACTATAGAGCCTTCAAGGCAAAGCCAAATTTTTACGACGCTTTGTCCCAGATTATGCTACCTCCGCACATGGCGTCCTTTGCTTACTTCGTCATGACATCCCATTTCAATGGGATAAACATGCCCAAACCACTTTTGACGATCTCAAAGAAGATCTCTCCAACACCCTGTTGATTAGTCCGCCTGACTATAACCACAATTATCTCCTCCACATATCAACCTCAACCATTTCAGCAGAAGGAGTGCTCATCCAAATAGGGGATGATGCCCATGAGCATGTGATTTAATACATTAGGAAAAACCTTTCAAGAACACCGTTGAAGTACAATCATGAAGAAAATCTAGCCCTCATAGTTGTCCTCACAGTCCATAAATTGCACTATCACATTTTTCTACGAACTACCAAAGTCATTGCAGATTCCAACCCCATGCAATACTTGCTCAGTCATCGACAAATTAATGGTAAATTCTCTCAATGGATCGTCATCCTTCAGGAATACAATATCGAATTTTCAACACCCAATATAAAGAAAGCTCTCATCCTCACCAAACTTATCACAACTTTTCCCTCTGACACTACCAGTCCACCAGTCAATACCAACCTCCCTGATGAACATTTTTTTTTTTTATCCCCTCAGATGACCCTTGGCATGGTGATCTTCTTGTCTATCTCTGAACACAAAAATTCAGAAACCACCTCTCCAGAGATGATCGTCATCGTATTCATCACCAGGCACCTCACTATCTCCTCATCGAGAACATCATATATCGGTGAGGAGTCGACACCATACTCTATCGATGCTTAACCATTGACGAGGTCGACAGAGTCTTGAATGACTACCATAGCGGCGCTTGCGGAGGCCATCTCTCAGGACTGTCCACTACTCAAAAAATCATCTGCACATGTTACTTTTGTCCTACACTATTTCACGACTACATCCATGCCGTGAAACGATGTGATAAATTCCAACATTACGCCAACAAAGAATGCACACCACCTACTCTTCTACACCCATTCATCACCATTGGTCCCTTTTGTAAATGGGACATCAACTTCATGACTTGCAACCCTACATCCAACAATGGACACAAAAACATAGTCATTGCAGTTGATTACTTTACCAATAGGGTTGAAGCCATGCCTACCTTTAACAACACCGCTGACACAACAACACATTTTTTCTTTAACCATGTCATATCCAACTTTGGAGTACCACTCCAACTAGTCTCTGATCATAAGAAACATTTTGAGAATGGTATTTTCATGGAACTCTCATCTCGGTTAGGTTTCTCCCACGAGTTTGCCTCACCATACTACCCTCAGTCCAACAGACAGGAGAAGCATTTAACAAGGTCTTAAAAACCATGTTGCAATGCATGGTTAATAAACATAAAACCAATTGGCATAATATGCTATTTTTCATGCTATGGGCTTATCGCATAGTAGTCAAAACTTCCACTGGTTTCACACCTTTTCATATAGTCCATGGGTTTGAGGCCACTCTTCCCATCGAGTGAGAAATTCCCACCTTACACACCACTATTGAGCTATTACCTGACACTTCCCCAATAGAGAAGCATTTGCTAAACTTAGAATCCCTGGATGAATATCGTCGATCTTCATTACATAACAATGAAACAACCAAAAAATGATCAAAGGCCATCTTTGATTTCCATGTCAACCTTCTCTCATTTAACTAAGGAGACCTCATGCTCGCTTACGATATCGCTCATGATACCCTTGGCCATGGAAAATTTGATTCCCTATGGCATGGACTGTACATCATCCAACATTGCCTCATTAAAGGCGCATACATCCTGGCATCCCTCGAAGGCCATCCTCTCAAGGAACCCATCAACAGGTTGTACTTAAAGAAATTTTACACCTGAGCATATCTATACTACACTAGGCTTTTTCTTTTGTGTATGTCTTTTGTAGAGTTTTTAGTATTCTTTTATCCATACCTCCCATATAATCTATCACTTGTGTTATTGATAGATGCCACCTCCATCGGCCTACCACATCAGTTACGCCAACGAAGCTAGCCACTGGACACAGAATCTTGCTTCGGCTACTTGGGCCCTCTATTTGCCTTCACATGACCTACTCCACACTAGCGACATATGTTTAGGCTCAGCCACCAACAATCAAGTAGAGTACACCAACGCCATTGGTATCCTCTTTGAGGCCAATCATCGCCATATTCGTCACCTTAGCATCTTATTAGATTCCCAACTTGTTGTCCTCCAACTCAACAATGTAGACCATGTCCACGATCCTTGCCTCTTTCACAAATACCTGCAGGTTAGACTTTTATCTCGACATTTTGATTCCATTACATTTACACATATCCCAAGACAATTCAATCAAATAGCAGATACCATGGATAACATTATACTAGACTGGCATATATCACATCAATACATTTTCACATACACATAAACCATCAGAATTCTGTCACAGCATATAGATTAGACATCATCCACTACATCAAAAGAAATCATCAACAACAAACACATCACACATGTACACAAAGATCCAAAAATGTATATCCATATATATATATATATATATATATATATATATATCGGTCCATATGTCATAAAATGTTTACAAAAATAGTACATCATCCGTAGGCAGGTGAATCACCTCATCCCTACCAAATACAAAACTAGATATCACAAATATACAAAATGGGCTCATCAACCTATATTAAATGCACAACTACATATCTAGCAGCCCTCAGGGTGCCTCTAGTGCTCCATCACAAGGTCCTCCCTCTGGCAGAGGTACCCCACCAGCTCTAGGTCCCTCAGGTCCCAGAGGAAACCATCTAGTCATCGCAACTCTGGGCCCTGCCCCGGGGTCATCATAAAAGTGTCTCCGGGTCACTCTATCATCATCATCGGGCCTCGCCCCAACATCCTCTCAATTTTTCCTCTCCCCTACTCAAAACTCTCCCTGCAGTGGTCTCACATTCCCTTGGCAATATGACACTCTAATCAGCTTGACCTCTCGTCCACACTGTCCCACATCTACAAAAACAAACACATGATAGCATCAACATCCATACAAATATCAACCATATTCTATACTATCTAAAAAACAAATCAACAAAACCAACAACTAACACATCATACCTTGATGATTGAATACCTCTCTTGGAGGTAATATCATCTCAAGGTCATCATGGAAATCTATCCCACTATATGGAAACTACAATATGAACTATGGCATCTGACGCCACACCTATGCAGCCTTGGCTATGAAGTAGTGGCCACCCTCCCCACCCCCATGATGAACCAAAATCATCAACCCCCACCGCAGTTGTAGCTCTCGTTCTCTTGGCGGGTCTAACAAAAATCTCGGGCACAACATCGGCACCCTCTCTAAAAACCAAGCCACTAGGATATATCCAAAGGAAAAATCCCCTAAGTCGGTCGCTCGACACCTGGTGAGCTGTCCCACCATATTGGCATGCAACATCAAGCCCCAGGCAAAATGCTCACCCCCTAGTGCTCGCTGCATGATCCTCAGCTAGCCACCACTGATACGTTGAGTCACAAGTGACCCATACACTCTCACAACCATCACTGCCATGCAACGATGTACCAGGGCATCCATCGCCCCAATCCTCACCACTGACCCATACATAAAATCCTCTATCGAACAATATGTTTGGGCAAGGGTAGCCAACTTCCCCTCTCCAACTACCATTGGCTCAGCCGACAGCAGGGTTTCCCAAAAAGGGAGCCCAGTTAGGAAATAGACATCCTCCTTATTAGAGAATGCCAAGTGCTCCCCATGCACAATAAAACAATGCAACTCTGGACTCCACATCGAGATCAGAAATTGCAACAAATAATCCTATGCCCTCAACAATGGGCACTCAAAAAACTTCAGCAACTCACAGGCCACCAAAGGACCATGAACCATCAAATCCTCATCCCTCATAGCCTCCCTCAGTTGGGCCTAGTCCCTCTCTCTCCAATGGATCGATATTGTCCCAAATGATCACCTGCATCCACATATACAATACTCGATCAACCATCACAAAAACACCAAAATCTCCCAAAAGAAAAAAAAAAAAGTGGGAGATAAGTTTTCTCACCCTTAGCTTTGCCTCAAAGGCGTGGCTATTTTCCCCATAGGCTCACACCCATGCACACCTATTTACACCACAGGCATGCATGTATGCACTCTTGTTAATCCCACAGGCATGCATTCGGTGCGTGCCTATTCAATACACAGTTGCCCACTCATGCGCAACTGTCAACAACACAGTCGTGCACATATGCATGACTTTGTTTTGGATAGGTACGTACCCCATGTGTGCTTGTTTTCCCAAATAGAACGCCCCCCCTGCATGGCTGTGCCCATTACAACTGTGCATTCGTGCGCGGGTCTCCATCGATCGCCCATGCACTTGGGGGCCACAACCCTAAAAATACACCATACGACCATTCGTACGGTCCTACCTATAAATTGACACCTAACTACTATACAGGAGGATGAGACCACTAACCTGACTCTTGCACCTCTTGGATTGGCTTCCTCACACTCCTGGAATCTCTGAATCTGCTCTGCAATCTCCTCTCTAACCATTATAGAAGAAAGTACAAATGAGATGGCAATCTGGGCCCCACAGCTATATATAGGCCCTTTTTTCCCAACTTCCAGACTCAATTCTGGGAGCTCCGAGCATCCATTTTTCGATTTGTCTTTAGCCACGGGATCAACACCCTGTCATCTACATCAACACAGTCCCCAAACAATTTTTCATCCTTAGCCCCCGAGGAGCCATTTTCCCATACCCTGTTCATGTATGAATGCTCATGTTCAAAATGATCAAATAAATGGTTATATGTTCGATTATCTTCAGATATTGTTCACGTCGGGTATTTGGATGTCATGTGTGTAGGTACTTTGTCATCACACATTAGTGCGACCCCTTCAGGTATATAATTGACACTGGCATGTAATCATTCCCTCTGAATCTCAATTTCATCTCCAGTCACACCCTATGAAATTTGCCTTTAGGGTCCCTATATCCAGCTCTATAGTACTGTCACCTCCACTGCATTTTGGGTACTATCACCCGGTAGAACTCTCCCCCACATGAGTTGTCACATTCATAGCCCCCCTTGGCACTTTGACAATCATGTTGTTTCAACCTTTAGGGATGGGAGTCCCGATAGTCTTACATCATGTTGTGAATTATCCACATACTCCTCCTCATTTTGCTAGCCTACCCAATGAAGTCCCAAGGCACTTCCTCATGGTTTTATTTTGACTGCACTCCCACATCATTATTCACCATCCATTTCATCCACTGCTAGTTTTCCCATCTTCATATTTCCCTCCATACATTTCCCCACTACAGAAACCCACCTATGGGGCCCCAACCCTCCACTTTTTTTTTAACCAACTTATGCCATCCTTAGGCCAAGCCATCTTACACTGGAGAACCTATTTCTATATCTACATTATTATCCCCACTTATTTTTTAATTCTTTTTGTAATTAATCCTTTGTTTCTAGCATCTTACATAGATTTTTGTCATCACCTTTGGCGACCTTCTTCCTTTTTGGAAAACACAACCCATGTCTCCCTTGGTTGGGGAATTCCTTATCACCTACGCTTGTTGACATCATCCATAACCTCTGAGTATCCCACAGGTCACCTACCTCTGCTCTCTGAGTTTGTTCACTTTGTCTCACCTCTGGCACAACTTATCCCACATCTTATTGTCCCCTTGACACTCGACCTAATTGAACAGTTGTGGCCACTTATACTTCGCATATATTCCTAACCAAAGGTAGTCTTGAGTCTCCACACATATTGACTTCGTTCATGTACCTCCTCAATTCTTGACCTCACCTAGTGGATTTCATGAAGCTCATTGCTTCTTGGAGTCACGTCTCCCTTTTTGTTGACATCAACACAGTTTCCAGAAGGGCGACAATATCTTGATTCTCATTTCCTTTACAATGAGGAGTCTCGGATGACACAGGGAGAGCCATCATTTCTCTCTGCTATCATTGACCCCCATAACATTCAACTTCAACACTTTCTCATGTTACAGTGGGTCTTACTTTATGACTATTGCATTTGTTTTTTATATTTTCCAAAGACCTATGGACTTTGTTGGACTATCAATGCCCACAGAATCCATGATATTTCTTACAGGTGTCATTGCCTACTATTCAGAGTATCATTCCTCATCATAATTGTCCTCTGCCTTTATCAAAACTTCCCTCGAGGGCACTGCAGTTGTCTACATCAACACACGGTTTGAGTTACTGTACAAAACCCTTTTTTTAAGTTACATGACACGAGCATGGGGCATGCCTACCTTGTTTGTACACAATTTATTTTCCACACCTTGTGAAAGGTTGGGTCCTACAGGTTCCCTTCTCCCTCGAACAGGTCACTCTTGATACTCTCACTATCACTCTTTCTTACAATGGTACTCTCAGTAGAGGAAACACTGATGAATTTCGGCTATCCGTATGCTCATAACCTCATCCATAAGGGGGCATCTGTTATCACTAAAATTTCGTCCACAAATGGTTTCAGGAATCCAACATCTTCAAACAACTATTAGTCCACCCATGGATGAAAATTACCAAAAATCATTTCCAAAAGGTCCAAAACTATACAACCAGTTATAAAATCAAGATGCGCTATGACTATACAGGGTGCGCGTGCACATGCGGCATCAAGAAACGCAGGAAAAGTGCACATGCATATGATGCACAACTATGGACACTAAAAGCCATGCGCACCTGAGAATGTCACATTTATGATGTTGGTCGGCCTCCCACCCACTTTTGGTTCAGCTTCCAAGTCAATTTGACATCCAAATCTTGGCTGGATCCGACTGGGTGGCTGGTCAAAGACCTAAGGGTGCCCTAAACAACCTCTTTTCACACTAAAAGTTGGTTGCACAATACTTCAAAGTGGTGCTATAAAACAAGGCCATGGGTGCACTACATTTTCAAGGAATTCATTTGCAAGGTTATGTTGTTGCTATTCTCTTGGGGAAACCTCTTTTCTCATCAAGAGCATACTAGCACCATTCCATTTGGGCAATCCACATCACCTTTTGAGTGGGTTAGCTTGGGATTCTTTCACCATTTCTTTCAATTTTTCAAGTTGTAAGAAGAGCTCAATCTTGGGGGTCCAAGAGCCCTCCCTTGGAGGAAGAAGGGATCCAAAGTACCCTTTCTCTTTCGTGTTTTCTTTTCACTAATACAATCCTTTCCATTGGTGACATGAGTCTTGTTTGTTTCTTGTTCTTATGTCCTTATGCACAATAGTTTAATTGTTTTTTCCTTTCCTAGTTTAATTCTTAGCTTAGTATTTTATGTTTATTCTTCTAACCCTTTCCTTTATTGTTGTCTTTCTTAGCTAACCCAACTAAGATTGTAAGCACCTCTTTTTTCTCATTTAGGTGACAAAAGAGGCGAAACACTCTAGTAAAGGTAAGATAAGTGGAATTTTTTACTTTGAAATTATGAATCTAGGTATGTTTGATAGATTTTTTCCTAGTCTGAAAACTAGGGCACCGTTAGAAGAAAGAGTTGATCTGAATAAATTTGATATAAATAGAGAAAAATATGTTATTCCTATGCAGAGAAATAATTGTTGGACTAATAAATTGATGCAAGAACCTAGAAGGAATTTTTGCAAATTTAGGTCCAGCACTGTGATCCTAGTGCACAGTACAAGAGAGGTTGGGGATCATTTAAAATAAATAGAGGATTGACACTGTGTTATAATTGCAGAAGATGGGACACCTTGCTAAGGAATGACCTGATATAGGCCCTATTTGTCTTTGTTGTAAATCTATTGATCATGAGGTGGAGGATTGCCCAAGAATGATTGATAAAGTTGAAAAGAGGAACATGAGACAAGAAAACTATAAAGAAGGTCAAGGGACTAAGGATATGTTAGAAAACCAGAAAGAGAAAGAATCAGAGAAATCTCAAACTATGTTAAAAGAAGTAATGGATGATTGTAGAGACATCACTTTACCAGAGATCTTGAAAGAAAAACAACGCATATTTACAAGAATAGAAGACTTCAACAAAGATTGTGTACTAGATGAAGAAACACATGTGAACATTATGGCAGAAAGCACTTGGGAAAATTTGGGAAAGCCTGCTATGATACCTTCATTAGAAAGGATATTTTTTTTTTTAAAGGAAAGATGATAAACCTATGTGGAAGAGTTACTAATATACCTATGATTTCTCATGAAACATCGATTGAGGAAGAATTTGAAGTCATTAAGTTTGTTGAGAAAAATGCCCCCTTTCCACTTTTATTAGGAAAGACTTGGATTGAGAAGGATCAGATCATAGGGAAAGCAGAGGAGGAAGTTACAGAACATAAAAAGCAAGAATTAAGGGACTTCATAGCTAGAAAATAGTGTGACTAATAGAATAACAAGAGGATCATTCAAAGCAATATAGGGTCATATAATTAGCTGACGAAGTTTAAAGAACACATGAAGACTTAAAGAACATGTCCATGCAAGAAAGAAGTATAGCCACCACAGAAATATCAAAATAAGGAACATTAACCGTAGAATATGTAAGAGCAGATCAATAGTGTGTAGTCACTTTACTAGGAGAAGATAAGAATAATAATGGAAAGAGGAATCTAGAGACTTAGATCATAGGAAAGAAGGAAAGGAAGATCAGTAAGAAGAAATCCAAGTTAGAAAAAATATAGGAAGTCCCAGAGAAGACTTCGTAGGAGAAAGATTTGCAGAACTTGAACCTCGTCGGAATAATAGAACCACACAGAATGGGACTTCGCCATGATGAAGTTATACAACCATTGGAGGT
The DNA here is from genome assembly GCA_000966675.3 of Picea glauca. NCBI lineage: Eukaryota > Viridiplantae > Streptophyta > Pinopsida > Pinales > Pinaceae > Picea > Picea glauca. The sequence goes on from JZKD02S1605997.1 coordinate 618,991, forward strand.
GCCCCAACTATTAGAGTAATGCTCTAGAATGGATAGAAACACAGTTATTGATGGAAAGACTTCCATTGGACCATTGCGACCGCACCATAACAAACAAATGTACATTAATGGATGCATTCTTTCCCATTGGAGGAATCCATTACGATGCTTGCTTATTTAAACCATCGGATGCTGTGTCGAGACCACTTTTTGAAAACTGTGATTATCCAAGATAACAGAGAATCTATTGTATCACGTTGTTCTTTCTATACCTCGCCAACCATTTGATTACCTTGATTTTTCGTTCTCCTACCCGATCTATTTGATTACAAGTGTGAATGCTGGGTGAACATAGTGCATTAGATAATTTTGTAGAGGATATTCTTGTGGAGCTCATGGATGAGAAAGTTATGTCTATAGGAATACAAATGTCATCGAATGGAGGATTGCAAGCATCCCCATCGACTGGACGTCGCTCTAGACGAACCCCTACTAAGAATCAAAGTAAGAACCATGATGTTCTAGATAACATGAAGCAGATCCCATCAGTCTTGCCTGAATATTTATCGCCTTTGGCTGGCATGGTGAACTTTGATAGTATCCCGTGTGACTTTTAGTATACATTGATCATTGCATACCTCCTAAAGTGGATACATGCAGTTTGACCATAGTTAGGACACATACCATCCATGAAGAATATCGACTTCAACCATGGAGACCAGAATAACTATGCGATGCTTGAGCCACATCGGTATTTGATGAAGACGATTTGGAATAAGCCGTGCATAGTCTCCTAGCTGTGGATAAAGGAGCTCGCACAATTGATGATATTGAATGTAATGAATATCTCTCACTTTGGCCAACATAAGAAGGTTAATGCTTTCATTAAAATTCTTCTGTCATGTTACCATGGAGGGTATCTATGGCTTCACAGGTGTGTGACAGTGGATCCAGTGTTGATCCATCTCATTACAGGACTAATCATGTAGGGACTGGACCCTCAATAGTTCTACCCAGGGAAGACTTTTGATCGCTCCCTGACACAACACATAAAGGAAGATTATGGTGATGTAGAAAATGTAAAGTGAGGCTACAAGGTAGCCTCCATCCAGGATGGCGTAGTGCACCTATCTTATCATCTTATATCCAGTAAGCTCGTTAGAAAGAACTATCTGAAACAGGTCACTATATTTATAGTATACCTCGTAGGGAAGTGCGTAGAAGGAATGCAAATGAATTGGGTGAGTTACCTCATCAACGAGTTGGAGAAGGACTTCCGCGAAGCATAAGATCAGGGCTATGAGTTTCATTTTAGTTGGCTACTGGTATTGATCTCATTTTTCTCCTAGCCAAATGCCAGAAGGAGCATCCTTCCTAGAAGTTGAGCCATCATAGCCATTGGTTGTGAGGTTCTCTACCTTGTGGTATACAAATGACATGGTGAATCAGTGGAAATCGAACATGGTGTTCCATGCTTACTACCTACAATTGAAGCACACCATTGAGGTGTTTACACGAATTACCTAGAATACACTGCACCACTACATGCCTCTAGAAAATTTCCATGTAGATCGAAACTTTATCTACATCATTGTGTGCAGGGATGAAAGTAAGGAGGACTTGCAGTCCTATTATAAGATGACCGACGAAGATATGGAGGACAAAACCAAAGAATGGCCAAAAAAATTCCTTGTACCAGTGGAAGATGTATAACTCTCTGACTCTGACATCATCGGAAGTCCATTGGTCACTCGGGTCGAGCATGATGGATAAACTAGCACGAAGAAAAAGAAGAAAAATGAGGAAGTGCAGATCATAGAAACTGATGAGGAGGACAACTCATCAGAGTAAAGTAGGCCTGACTCACCCACAAGAGGAGGAGGAGATGAAGTGAACCAAGAGGGAGGGGAAGAAGAAGAAAATCAAGACAAAGGAAAAGTTACACCACCAAAGGATCCCCTTATAGAGGCTGAAAAATCAAAGAAAAGGAAGGTTTCGCTGCATAAACCCTTAGCAATAAAGAAGACTCGAGCTAATAAGCCTCACTCGAAGAATGTGCTCATAGTGGATGATGTCGATCTCATCATCACACTTGTAGAGGATGCTTCAAAGGATATCTTGTAGAGACATGAAGTGAAGTAGGAAACGTTGTATGAAAGAATCGAGAAGGAGTTGAAAGACATACAACAAGATATTTATTCAAGACGCGTAGTACGTACCGCGCCTTCGTTATCAGAAATTGTAGAATTGGAGGATGAGCCCACCCAATTATGAAGGTTAGTAGATGCAATAGAGGCTCAAATTTGTCGATTCCAGGAAGAAAAGGAGCAGGCCACAAAGGCCTTGAAGCTAGAGAAGAAGGAGGTCTTAGAGCAACTTCAAGTTGTGCAGAAGGAGAAAAATGAAATTCAGGCGAATCTCAAGTAGAACAATGTGAAGATACAAGAATAAAAAAACTAACTACTCACAGAGTAGACTGTGATCAAAGAGGCAATGATTAAATAACTTCACTCTGTGCCAATCTTGGCATAGGAGGAAGAATAATCAACCGAGATACAAATAGGGAAGCTTGTTGAGACCATTCAACAACTTCAAGCAAGATTAATGGAGTTAGAACTTCAAGCAGTGTCGAGCACTCCGCAAGAAGTGCATGACCAGAGGGAGGAAATTTCCAAAAGTATAGTTGGAAGGATCAAGACCCTCACCTTAGAGTTTAAGAAACTGAGAAACCCAAGTGCGTAGACCTATGAGTGCCTTGCAGAAGATCCAGAGCTGAGGACACTGGAAGCACAACTACAGGAGGCGAAGCAGCAGACATCCACCATATAAGCACAAATGAAGTTGATTACTGCAGTTGAGAAAATGAAGTGATCACAGGAGCAATGCGTAGTCCAACAATAGGTTACTTCCATCCAAAGTAGAGTCATGGAGGTTACATAGAGACTACAACTAGTGTAGGATGAAGCTTGCATTCATTTTGAAGAGATTGAGGGACAAGGCTCGTAGCTAGACCAGATGGTCATGATAGTGGAAAAATGCCTGGAAGGGGCTGTTAAAGAATAAGTTATTCAAGACTTCACTAAGAAGGAAGCTCTGGTGAAGCAGCAAGTTGAGGCAGCTCGATCTAAGCTCAAATCCTTCGAAGTAGCATTGCCTAGATATGAGTGACTTGGGACAAGTCACAGGTGAGTGTTAGGGGCTTGTTGGAAATTGACAAAGTTTTGGGGAAACATTGGACATGTTGGACCACTTTCAGGACTTTGACAGGCTAGTCGAAGATGGAGTTCCCGGGAAAAGCGAAGATCGCGAGATATAACTCATTTTGCGAGCTTATGGACCCAACAAAGGGTTTTAGGGTTTATGTAACGAGTTAAGGGATGTCGGACCATGGGTTTACCCATGATTAGGACTTTTTTTAATAATATAAATAAGTATCTAAGCGACGTAAGAAGTAGATCTGGCTGGCTTTGTGCAAGATTGTGTTAAGGGCTTATAGAGCTAAGTGCAAGTGTTTTTTAAGTTTCTTTGCACACAAATGTTGTATGTAACTTCTCTGTTGAGTGTTATAATCACAGATCTATGTCCCAACTTGGTTGTAGACACTTGAGTCCTGCAACCCCCCTTCCTCTACCTCGGGTGAGACTTCATCTACTTCACAGGTGTTTCCAAAAGGGTCAATAGTTAGGGTTTTGTTGGCGCATTTTTGAAGCGTTGAACCCTGGGTCTACCCATGTGCCAACAAATATTCATTTTCAATAATTTCACCCAGTCTTAAAACCCTCCCATACCATAAATGGATTTGCCTATTTTAACCATGTAAAATTTCAATGCATATAGTCACACTTTGAAGACATTTCAACATTGGCCCCATTCACTACTCATTGTGCCAGGTTGGTTGATGACATTGCAAATGGTTGTGTTGGAAGACATTCCATCACATTTCAAGAGAGCTCCAACCAAGATTCTATAGATGGGAATGACGAATGATGAAAATGAGATTGCATAATGAAGGTTCATTCAAACGTGGTGGATGTCAATGATTATGCGGGGGCGTCAAACATCCTTGACTCTTGAAACCCTCACATACAATCAAGGCATGTGTCTTGTCTAACCGTGTCAAATTTCGATGCATACAAGCACATTTTGAAGAAATTTTAACGTTGGCACCATTCACTTCTCACCATGCGGCGTCGGTGGATGACATTTGTGATGGGCATGTTGGAAGACATTCCATGACATTTCAAGAGAGTTTCGACAATGATTCTATAGATGGGAATGAAGAATGATGACAAAGAGAATGCATGATGAATATTAATGCAAACATGGACGATGTCAAATACTATGTGAGGACATCATGCATCCTTGAGTCTTGAAACCCTCGCATACCTTCAAGGCATGTATATATTCTAACCATGTCAAATTTTGACACATGCATGCATAATTTGAAGAAATTTCAACATTCACCCCATTCACTAGTCCCTGTGCAGTGTCGATGGATAACATTGGTGATGGGCATGTTGGTCAAATATGTTCCATGACATTTCAAGAAAGTTTCGACAAAGATTCTATATATGGGAATTATGATGAATGATGACAATGAGACTACATGATAAACGTTGATGCAAACTTGGATGATCTCAAAGATTATGCAAGGACTTCAATAAATATCCTTCAATCTTGAGACCCTTTCATACTGTCAATACATATGTCTAGTCTAACCATTTCAAATTTCGATGCATGTAGGAACAATTTGAAGAAATTTCAACAATGGTCCTGTTATCGTACAATCTGTACTTTCCCAAAGGCCAAGGAAAGTGAATGCAAATTCACGTAACTGGGAATAACCTATCACTGTCACCTTAATAGGAAATCCCTTTCTATTTAGGATTAGGTTGCAACACCCCAGGGGAGATGTCCCCAGTGACCTGAGGGTTTGAGAAGGGTAAGGAAAATGATACAATAAAGTCCCCCCCCTTTCACAAGTCACTCATATTTAAAGGGTTCTTTATGTCTTATAGAGATGAAGAAAATGATAAATGTTGTGTACCTTCCCAAAACAAGACAATAAAATAGAATAAGGGAACTTTCCAAGTACCAAAATGATATTAGTGCTTCATAAAACAATGAAATATTAAGAAATGTACTAGCTAATATAGAATTGCAGTAGTATAACAATTTATAACATAAACAAGAAATTTACAACAACCACAATAATTATGCTTCAAAATGCTTGATAAAAGACTTGAAATAATAGCTTTAACTAGGCAGATTGATAATACATAGTCACAAGCAGTCTTAGCAATGTCTAGCTAGCATAACATGTCACTTTTAGGGTTAATTTTCTATTGTTGGATGTAGAAATATTTTGAAACAATAGTGTTGTGACTCTTTTGTCACCTAAATGAGCAAAACAAAGGTTCTTACAAGCTTATTTGGGTTAGCTAAGCAAGACAGTAGTGAAGAAAAGGGTTAGAAAAATAAACATAAAAGACTAAGCTAAGAATTAAACTAAGAAATGTAAGAACAACTAAACTATTGAGCATAAGGACATAAGAACAAGAAACCAATAAGACTCATGTCACCAATGGAAAGGATTGTATTAGTGAAAAGAAAACACCGAGAAGAAAGAGGACTTTGGGTCCCTTCTTCCTCCAAGGGAGGACTCTTGGACCCCTACAATTTGAGCTCTTCTTACAACATTGAAAACTTGAAAGAAATGGTGAAAGAATCCCAAGCTAATCCACTCAAAAGGTGAGATGGATTGCCCAAATGTAATGATGCTAGTATACTCTTGATGAGAAAAGAGGATTCCCCAAAAGAATAGAAAAAACATAACCTTGCAAATGAATTCCTTGAAAATGTAGTGCACCCATGGCCTTGTTTTATAACATCACTTTGAGGTATTTTGCAACCAATTTTTAGTGTGAAAAGGGGTTTTTTAGGGCATTTTTAGGTCTTTGACCAACCACCCAGTTGGATCTAGCCGAGATTTGGATGTCAAATCAACTTGGAAGCTGAACCAGAAGTGGGTGGGTGGTCGACGAATCTCATAAATGCATCGTTCTCAGGTGTGCATGGCTTTTAGCAACCACAGTCATGCATCGTCTGCATGTGTGCTTTTCTTGCGGTTCTGGATGGCGCATGTGCGTGCGCACCCTGTGTAGTCATAACACACCTTAATTTTATAATTGGTTGTATAGTTTTGGACCTTTTGGAAATGATTTTTTGGCAATTTTGGTCCATGGGTGAACTCATAGTTGTTTGAATATGCTAGATTCCTATAACCATTTGCGGATGAAATTTTAGTGATAACCGATGCCCCCTGATGGATGAGGTTAGGAGCATACATATAGCCAAAATTCATCAATGTTTATTCTATTGAGAGTGTCGTTGTAATAAAGAGAGATAGTGAGAGTATCAAGAGTGACCCATTATAGGGAGAAGGGAACCTGTAGGACCTAACCTTCCGGAAGGTATGTAAAATAAATTGTGTACAAACGAGGTGGGCATGCCCCATGCTCGTGTCATGTAACTCAACAAGAAGGGTGTTGTATAGGAACTGAAATTGTGTGTTGATGTAGACAACTGCAACACCCTTGGGGGTGGTTGTGATAAAGGTAGAGGACCATTATTAGGAGGAACATACTCTGAACAGTAGGAAATGACACCTGTAAGAAGTATCATGGATTCTATAGTCATTGATGGACCAGTCAAGTTTAGAGGTCTTCAGAAAATATATAAGAAACAACTGCAATAGTCCCAAAGTAATACCCACCGTAACATGAGAAAGTTTTTAAGTCGAATGTTAAGGGGGTCAACGATAGAAAGGAGCAATTATGGTTTTCCCTGTGTCATTCGAGACCTCTCATTAGAAGGGAAAATGAGAGTCAAGATATTGTCTCCCTTCTAGAAACTGTGTTGATGTCGACAAAAGGGGGATGCGACTCAAGAAAGAAAAGGGCTTCATGAAATCTAATAGGTGAGGTTAGGAACTGAGGAGGTACATGGATGAATTCAAGATGTGTGGAGACTCAAGACTACCCTTGGTTGGGGGTATATGCGAAGTATAAGTAGCCGAAACCATTCAACTAGGTTGAGTGTCAGGGGAACAACAAGACGTGGGATAAGTTGTGCCAGAGGTGAGACAAAGTGAACAAAATCAGAGAGCAGAGGTAGGTGGCCTGTGGGATACTCAGAGTATATGGACGATCTCAATAGGAGTAGATGATAAGAAGTGCCCCAACCAAGGGTGATATGGGTTGCGTTTTCCAGGAAGGTCGCCAAAGGTGATGAAAAAAAAGATACGTAATATGCTGGAAATAATGACTTAATTACAAAAATAATTTAAAATAAATAAATTTGTGGGGTCAATAATGCATATATAGAAATGGGTTCCCTAGTGTAGGATGGCTTGGCCTAGGGATGGTGCAAGTTGGTTGGAAAAAACAAGTGGAGGGTGGGGGTCCCATAGGTTGGTTTCTGTAGTAGGGTAATGTATGGAGGGAAATCTGAGGAGGGGCAGACTAATGATGGGTGAAATGGATGGTAAATGATGCTGGGGGAGTGTAGTCAAAACAATCTATGAGGAAGTTCCCTGGGAGTCTAGTGGGTAGGCTAGCAAAATGAGGAGAAGGAATATGTGGTTGATTCGCAACATGATGTAAGACTATTGGGACTCCCATTCCTAAAGGGTTGAAAACAACATGAGTGTCGAAGTGAGAAGGGGTCTATGAATGGGAAAACTCATGTGGGGGAGAGTACGACCGGGTGACAGTATCAAAAAATGCAAATGGAGGTGGTGGTATTGCAGAGTCAAATAAGGGGACCCTAAAGGAAAATTTCAGAGGGTGTGACTGGAGATGCAATTGAGATTCATAGGGAATGATTACATGCCAGTGTTGATTATATACCTGAAGGAGTTGTGCTGATGTATGATGACCAAGTACCTGCACACATGAAGACCGAATATATGACGTGAAAAATATCTGAAGAGAATCAAACATACAAGCATTTGTTTTATAATTTTGAACATGAGCATGTGTACCTAGATGGGGTATGGAGAAAATGGCTCCCCGGGGGCAAAGGATGAAAAGAGGCATGGGGATTGTCTTGATGTAGAGGACAAGGTACCGACCTCATGGCTGAAGACAGATCGAAAAACGGACACCCGGACCTCTCGGAATGGGGTTTGGAAGTTTGGAAAAAAGGACTATATATAGTTGTATGGCCCACATTGCCACCTCATTTGTACCTACTGTCAGAGTGATTGGATGAGATATATTCAGAGGAGATTTGAAGATTCTAGGAGAACGAGGTAGCCGATTCAGGATCAATGAACTTCAGGTTAGTGGTCTGATCATTTTTCATAGAATTAAGTTTTCTTTTTGTGGGTAGGGCCTGTACGGAGGGTTGTACAGGGAGTTTTGTGGGTGTGGGCTCCCCAGTGCATGGGCGATCCAGAAATATGCATGCATGGGTGCATGAATTTTATCCGATAATCCATGCATAGGTGTGCCCCATGGGGGAAACAAGGTGTGCATTATATGCATGCCTGTTATCTAAACAACTGAGCATGGGTGCACAACTGTGTGGCAGACAGGCACGCTATGATGCGCACCTATGTACATGATAGGGGTTCATGAAGGTGCCTTTGTATGGTGGACATGCGTGAATTCATGCACGCCTATGGGATGAACAGGCATTCATGTGTTCGTGCCTTTGGGGTGAACAGGGGCACATGTGTACGCACCTGTGGGGTGAACATGCATGCATGTCTGTGCGCTTGTGGGTTTAAACAGTCGTGCCTTGGAGGCAAGGTTGACGGGTGAAAAACTCATCTTTTTTGGAGATTTTAATGTGTTCATGTTCGATATGGCTGATCTATGACTGGATTTATGTGGTTGAAGGTGAGTATTAGGATGATGTTGGTTCATTGGTGAGAGCAGGACTAGTCACAACTGAGGGAGGTCGTGACTATTGAGGAGTTGACGGTTCGTGCTACTTTGGCAGCTTGTGGGATGCTAAAGTTTTTTGAGTGCCCCTTGATCCAGTCCCAGGAGTACCTTCTACAGTTTTTGATCTGGATGTCGAGTCCAGATATTCATTGTTTTATTATGTGAGGTGAGAAACTAGCCTTCACTGTGGTGGAGGATGTGTACTTTCTGACTGAGCTCCCTTTTCAGGGAACGCCCCTACTGGCGGAGCCGGTTTTACCTGGGGGTGGGTGTGTGTCTACCTTGGGCTGGGGGTTTTGTTCGAGAGATGAATTTATGTCAGGCTCTGTAGTGAGTATCAGGGTGATGGATGCTTTGGTTCACCACTGTGTACAAACGATGGTGGTGAGGGTTTATGGGTCCCTTGCGACTCAGCAGATCAGTGGTGGTCAGTTGAGGATTATGGGGAGGGAATTAGCGAGAGAGCACTTTTCCTGGGGATTGATGTTGCATGCCAAGATGGTAGGGTAGCTTGATAGGTGTCGGGTTGCGGACTTAGGGGACTTTTCCTTTGGGTCCATCTTGGTGGCATGGTTCTTGGAGAGGGTTTCGATGTTGTACCCTAAAGTTTTATTAGGCGCACATGGTACGCGAGAGATGCAACTGATGCGGTGGTTGTGGATTTGAATTTGCCATGGTCATGGTGAGGGTGGCCATTATTTTACGACCGAGGCTGCACAGGTGTGGTGGCAGATGCCGCAGATCATACTGCAGTATCCAAACTATGGGGTTGACTTCTGGGGTGATCTAGATATGGTGTTACCTCCAGGAGAGGTGTTTGACCACTAAGGTATGTTTGTGATTTGTTTGATATGTTGCATATTTGAAATAGTATGACCTATGTATTAAGTATAGATGGATGTTGATGCTATCCTTTGTTTGTTTGTATGTGTATATGTGGGACCCCATGGGCATGAGGTTGAGTTGGTGAGAGCGCCGTCTCGTTAGGGGCCAGTGAGGCCTTCGCAGGGGGAGTTGTAGGCGGGGGAGAAACGATGATGTGAGGATGTTGAGGTGAGACCAGCTGGTGAGGAGAGAGAGGCTAGGAGACGTCGTTTTGATGATCCTGGTGCAAGGTCATCGCATGCTCCTCTGACTGAGGCTGGGGGAGATTTTGAGGATATTTTTTACTTCTTGGAAGCAGTGCTACAGGGAGTGCCTGAGGGCATGTAGTCATGCAGCTAGGATGAGGGCATTCTGGAGATGTGTGTGGGATTTCCACTGATGTGGCAAAATGTGGTTCGACGAGCAGCAGTAGTAGGTGTTGCAATGACTGGGCAGTTACCTCCAAGTTAAGAGGGAATGATAGTGGGTGGGGCACCACCACCTGAGGGAGGGCTAGGAGGTGGTGCTCTAGAGGCACCATGAGTGTCTCTCTGTGTATTTTTGTATATTATATATAGGTTTTTGAGCCCATTTTGGTGTAGTGACACTAGTTTTGTATCGAGGTGTTTCACTGGCCTGCAAATTTTGTATATGATGTATTCTATGTGCATGTAAAAATTTTGATGGAATTGTTGACCAATTTATATATATATATATATATATATATATATATATGGATATACATTTTGGGGTCTTTGTGATGTTCACATGTGTGTGAGAATTTTTGTTTTTTAATGTTATTTATGATGTCTAATCTATATATGTTGTGACATGCTCTTGATGGTTTATGTGTGTGTAAAGGTATCTTGATGTGATATATGCCAATCGAGTATAATGTTAGCTAGGTTATCTGTGATTTGATTAAATTGTCTTGGAATATGTGTAAATGTAATGTAATCAAAATGTCGAGATAAAAGTCTAACTTGTAGGTATTTGCGAAAGAGGCAAGGATCGTGGACCCAATATACATTGTTGAGTTAGAGGACGACTAGTTGGGAGTCAAGTAAGACGCTAATGTGATGAATATGATGATGGTTGGCATCAACAAGGAGGCCAATGACGACAGTGTATTCGACTTGGTTGTTGGTTGTTGAACCGAAACATATGCCGCTAGAGTGGAGCAGTTCATGTGAGGGGGAATAGAGGTCCCAAGCTACCGAAGTGAGATTTTGTGTCCAATGGCTGGTACCATCGGCATAACTGATGTGGTAGGCCGGTGGAGGAAGCATCTGTCAATAACACAAATGGTAGTTTAGACGTGAGGTATGGAAAAAAAAATTAAAAGACTATAAAAGAAATAACCTAATGTAGAATGGCTACGCTTAGGCATAAAATTTCTTTAAGTATAACCCATTGATGGATTCTTTGAGAGAGAGGCCCTCGTGAGAAGCTAGGATGTAGGCACCTTTGGTGAGGCAATGTTGGATGATGTAGGGGCCATGCCATAGTGACTTGATTTTTCCATGACCGAGGGTATCGTGAGTGATATTGTAAGCAAGGGCGAGGTCACCTTCGTGAAATGAGCGAAGGTTGACATGGCGATCAAAGGTGGCCTTTGACCATTTTTTGGCTGCCTCATTTTTCTGTAATGAAGATCGCCAATGTTCGTCCAGAGACTCTAAGTTCAACAAACACTGCTCCATTGGAGCAATGTCAGGTAATAGCTCAATTGCGGTGTGTAAGGTGGGAATTGCACACTCAATAGGAAGAGTGGCCTCAACCCCATGGACTAGATTAAATGGTGTGAAATCAGTGGTCGTTTTCACGGCTGTACGGTAAGACCATAGCACAGAAAATAACATATGATGCCAATTAGTCTTATGTTTGTTAATCATGCATTGTAACATGGTTTTGAGGACCTTATTATCTACTTCGACCTGTCTGTTGAACTGAGGGTAATATGGTGAGGCAAAATAGTGGGAGAATCCTAAACGAGATGAGGGTTCAATGAAAATATCATTCTTGAAATGGTTCCCATGATTAGAGACTAGTTGGAGTGGTACTCCAAAGTGGGATATAACGTGATTAAAGAAAAAATGTGTTGCGGTGTCAGCGGTGTTGTTGAAGGTAGGCATGGCCTCCTGTGAAAAGAAGAGTGCTCTATGGTGTAGCACATCCCATGGTTATTTGGGGGTGGTTAATTCCTCCAGTATGTCCTCGTCACAGTGGAATTGCCAGGAGTACAAGGGATCTACAAGAGTGATATCGGTGACTATTGTCGTGTGGTTTTTCTTTCGTTATGAAGAAGTGGGGGGAATGACGTAATGAGATTGTGATGGTTCGCTCAACATAAACCAAATATTGAGGTACTGAGTAGTACTAGTGGTGGTTGGGCGTAAAATTTCCATGGGGAAATGAATGGGAGAATTGGGGGGATTTGGTGGTAAATCCTCATATAAGTCATCCAAGAACCATGGAGGAATGGGGAGTGCTTATAGTTTAGGAGAAATGATATGAAGAGTCTCTAGTGATGGGGTAAGGTTAGTCATCAATTCTATAGGGGGTGTAGGGGTTTGAATTAGGTTTAGTTGGTGTTTCCTGTATTCAATGATCATAGGACATTGATATGTAAAATGATCTAAGGATTCACATAGTGAGCAAGGGAATCACATGCGTTCATTGACAGAAGTCGTGACAAAATGGATGTCAATGATGTTTGGTGGGGATGATGTAGTTGGACTGGGTTCATGTTGGATGATTTTGCATACTGCAACTAATGTCTATCGGAATTGAGGTAGCGTTGGGCAATGGTGTGTATAATGGCAAAATTCTGAACATATGGCACAAGCGAATTTGGTTCATAGCCCTTTTCTACTTACGTTAGGGGAGGTAGCGGCATGTTGACGGGCGAAATTGACCATTCATCAACTGGAGGAGTGAATCCAGTCCAGGGTTTTCTAATTAACCCAAGCCATTTGGGTTAATCCACTCCGACGGGTTTAGCATCTCCGTTGGCCGATCTAAGTCCTAGAGAAAGCGAAAAACAAAACTAAAGAAAGTGCGATAACTTGATGAATAACAATCATTGAAAACTATAAATAGATCTAATATATATTTACATTTTAACTAACTAATATTTATAAAATAACTCTAATTATCATATGTACCATACATATAAATTATTCTAATTCTAAGATATATATGATATATACAAAATACGAATTTTGATCTAAATCCATGAAAATCGAATGTAAATTGATTTTTTAAACAACAGTAAAACTATTATCTAATATTTTTGATTTGTTTTCTTATAATGTTTATGTAAAAGAAATCGAATATCATACTATCTAATTAAATGAAAGAAATAACATATGTTAAAAAGTGTTTTAACTACAGGGAACTTCTATAACTACTATACTAATGAAATTAAATAACAGGCTGACCTATTATCGCATCCAATATATGTTCAATGTGTAGCATCCAGTCTCCTTGTCTGACGAGGTAAACCTATAGCAGATCCTACAATTTTCTTATAATAAATGTGAAGCAGTAATGGTGGAATTCGAATGATAGAACATATAAGAGATACGATAATAGCAATCTCATAATTTTACAAGCAACCACATTAAAAAAAAAAATTGCTGTGAGAACTTGCGTATAAACGTTTGATCGAAATCAGAGACAAAACTCTTAATTCAAATTGAATGAATGATTACTGTGTGTTAAATATGGAACATGAAACATGGATAACATATAAACTTTTATTCTATCAACTTGTAGTAAACCATGATAGCGAAAGAAATCATAATATATTTACAAAATGAAACAAACATGGCTTGAACAAAAACACAATACAGAGAAGCTAAAGCTATGATGAGTATTATATTCCATCCAAGTCTGTAAATGAGAAATCCATAGTTTTTCCCCAGGCAGAGATGATGCCATGTTTACAAAATAACATGCTTATATAGGTTCCATAAAATAAATGTTTCCTATTGATAATATCAAATCTGTTCCAAAAATATGGGGGATGCAACCTGCCTGATTTTACTTGATATCAAAATACCAACAGCCTAATATATTTACTAAAAGCATAAAGTTCTTATGGATGGGAGATCTCAAGAGTGTTTCAAATCTCTTTGGAAAACATGGGTTCCTGAAAACAAAAAAAAATGGGAAGATTTAAGATATGTTTTCAATTGTAAAATCAAGCAATTCAAATTTTTTCTAACTGGCTACAGAATCTTACGATTCTATAGCTAGTTATAGTTACAACTACAATCATATTTTATTCAACAAACAAAACAAACTAATATTTATATGAAAGCTAATATATTTAATCAAATCATATATCCTAACTTGAGAGTGATGAAATCTTACTAAAATCCAAGAAGATCATACCTCAAATCATGGGATTAAAACATATCAAGCAATCTTGGAGTTTACGATTGTTGTTGTTGCCTCTACATTCTTAAAAATGATAGATATCATAGTTTTTAGGTGTTTCTCCTTTTCTTGAGTTATGGATTGGAGTTTACTATTCTTGTTTGTCAATGAATCCACTTGGTCTTTTAGAGATTCAAGCTGGGATTATAGTAAAGGCACATCTGTATAATACTTGTCGATCCAAGATCGACACTCATCACACTGTGGTTGTAGAGATGGTGCATTGTGTAACACACCCAGTACCTATAATCAAAGTTTTTCATTGTTTTATCAACAATGAGAATCCCCGATTTATAGGTCTTCTATTTACCTACCCGAATCTCTACACATAACTGGGGTCTTATGTTCCTTTTTTTTTTCCACCAGCCCCTTCTAGCACACTGCTGGTCCACGTGACCTGCGTTCCTATGACCACCGTCACATGCTTCTGTCGGGGTTTCTTCTATCGGGGTTTTGACACTCACAATGTTCTGGCAACTTGAATCACCAATCCCCAATTTCTGATTCTCTCCTTTGATGCCTCAGCCCCACTTGGCTAAACCTTTGGCCCACACAATCGGCTCCTATATGACCACAACAACACTCTCATCGGGGTTCGGGGTTTGCGGTGCCGAGGTGCACATGTACCCAAAATCACCGATCCTCCAATCCCCGATGTGCTCTAGACCTCTAGGCTAATCCTTGGCCAATGTGACCACTGAGTTTGGGTCCATAGGCCTACCTCTCATCGGGGCTACAGGGTTTCCAAGGTTGTAAAACACTTACCCGTAGTTTTCCCGATCTCTCGAACACTGATTCTCCGTCAAGATGACAGCTGGCTCCCACTACGGCTCTTCCCTCAACCTTGCTATATGGAAAAATGTTCCCCACTAATCGAGGTTTCATGGATCGCGAATCCAAGGTGCATAATTCACTTGTCACCGGGATCCCTGATATCCCGATGAACTCCAAACGCCGATGGGTTAACCCTTGGTCGGGATTTTCTCCGACGATGCAGATCTCTACTATGTGTCCTCTAAATGAATGGTCTCGATTTTCTTCGAGGTTCGGGACTTGGAATGTCTCGAGTACCTTGTTCTCAAGAACTCCGATTTTCTAATTCCTGACTCTTCTCGGAGGTCTGACACCTGTCCTCCGCTAGTTCCACATGGGGTCCACACAACTCTCCTATCGGGATTTCACGCATCGCGATTTCAAACTACGAGGGTTTCTTCCCTTCAAAATCCCTGATGCTTTGAACTCCGACCCTTATGGATCTACTGACACGTGTCCTCCAAAATGAATAGTTCAGATCGTGTCGGGAAATTTGTGTATTGCAATTCCAAGCGGCAAGATTTCCTTGCTCTCGCAAACCCTGATTCCCCGATGCTCGACTTCTTTGGATCTTTTGACACACGTCCTCCAAAATGAATGGTTCAGATCGTGTCGAGAAATCACGTATCGCGATTCCAAGCGGTAAGATTTCCTTGCTCTCGCAAACCCTGATTCCCCGTTGCTTGACTTCTTTGGATCTCCTAACACGCGTCCTCCAAAATGAATGGTTTAGATCATTTTGGGAAATCACGTATCGCGATTCCAAGTGGCAAGATTTCCTTTCTCTCGCAAATCCCGATTCCCCGATGCTCGACTTCTCTGGATCCCCTGACACGCATCCTCAACTATGGACGGCTCAGATCCTCTCGTGGCTTCGCCACTTTTCATGAGGCTTAACCCTCGTCTACCTTCCTATAGATCTAACGAATATTGAGTTCCCTAGCTAAGATATGATGGTTCAGATCGGTCCCGATGCCTCGCCCTTTCCTAATACTCTTTGGACGTGGAAAAACCAACGGTCTAGGTGTTCTCATGGAGTCTGGGGATCTATGATTCAGATTTCCTCTCTATTCCTGAAGATAGAGGGAAATGGTTTGCTGGCACTTAACACCCTCATTTATTCCCTTGATTCAATGATCATGAATGACCGCAGACTCTCTGACAGGGTCTCATCCGTTGATCAATACTTAACCCTACGTTGCTACCTCAGGATTTAAGAGGGTCGTTCCTCTTTATACAGGGTTGTTGAGTCTTGTGCATTCAAGTCCCTTTTTTGGGTCCTTTATGAACCTTTCTAGGGGCAAAAATCTCTATGAAGCGATCTGTACTGGGTATCCCTGAGACAGATAAGGGAAACAACTTCCCGAGAATGGGCTGGGAGCCTAACTTAGTTCAATCTAGGCATAAATATAGTTGCTTCATCCATGCACATCATGCGTGGTTCCCTATGTTATGAGCGTATATCTATTCATTCTCATTAAACACTGCACAAACATTATTACACAGAAATCATTCATAATTTGATAGTTCTATGAGCATATGTATGCATATTCCAGTCTATGAATTTCAAGATGCAATATATATATATATAACACTTATCATAAATAACACCCGATGTGGTTGCGACTACTAAGAGGGGTGCTCATTTCCACCCAACTGTAGGCTCATCGACTCCCAAAGGATTTACCACTAGCCACCCCGAGCTGAGATCATGATGTTCTGAGACTGCGTCTCTCTGTCTGCCAGTGACCAGGAGCGAAGGTTGCAATCCTTCCTCTCTGCTATCACTCACTCTGCGTAATGCTATAGTTCCCCTCGTGTCTGCCTCCCTCTCCATCGCTTCTGCCATATGCCTTATCCTCTCGTGAGGTTATGTGTGGCACGATTACCCTCGCGCCGATCAGGCCTGATGCCTCTATGGATGGGCGGTTCACCATCCCATCCCTCATCAAGCCACCCGCCTACCAGCCTACGAGACATTAAATTTGGGGGCCAGCGATCCGCTTTTGGTTCTCCGGGCCAGTGGAGTCCAAATACAGTATTCATTCAGGGTGGAAGTTAATGCCACCTTTTCAGTAGCCTTCCACCGCCATCGTGGTATCTTTTTTGCACATCCCCTCTCAGCAGTCCTGCAATAAATTCAAAATATTATTCACATTCATTGACCTCTTCCCGCAGGTCCATTTACATCACATATTCATACTTATGAGTTTGCCATAGTCCTTGGCCAGTCCAGTTATATTTACAATCTGGGGGAAACAGGGTGTTACACATTGGCACTGACAACGTTAAGTATTAGAGAAGCATCCACGTGAAAGGTAGGTTTATCACAGAGTTGTATGCTCGAGAATTCTGGATTACCTTTTAGACATGGAGGTAGGTTGTTCACATAGTCATAGGGTTTGTTAGGATAGAACTTGTATGACACGGGGTCTTCTTCAGCCAAAAACCTCTCAATTTCTGAGTCTGAATCTTCACTTAATTCAATTGTGTTGTTTGTGTCTACACAGGGTTTGAATTTATTTCAAGCACATCGTGAAATCAAACGACCAATCCTTTTATTCTTGTAATTAACGTCAACAATGCCCTTGTGCTTCTTCTCTGTGGGTTTTTTAATAGTTTTAGTGCAACTCTTTGGGTGTGAACCCGGTTGATTGTTTGGTTAAGTAAAATCAGGGTAGGTCGAGGGTTCAATATCAGGGGAAAGATCACAGGGTAGAAGTGGTGGAGGAGAGGCGGTAGGTTTCACAAGGGTTTCTATGACAACAGGTTTATCAACCTGTCCCAACTCACTATTTCCAAAGCCATTTCGTAAAATAAATGCATCCCAACAATCATTTTGCAATTGCAACTAATACACAAGGATAATTTTAATTAAACCATGATGGAATAAACTTGAATCAAACCTCTTCTTCTTAAACCATTTTCCCATCTTGTAGAGACTTCTAAGCATGAAGTAGGGCATATTCAACAGCAAGTGATTGAAACTCATAAGCAATCGCAGGTGATACAGGAAAACTAACCCAAATCTTCCTTCACACATAATGAATTGTTTCACAATAGAAAGTAGATCATGCCACCCAGGTTTTAAGGATGAGACAGGCATACCTCAATCAAAACTAGTGATTTTCCATGAGGTGAACATCAAAGTCCAGGGGACCTCTTCAACTTTTGCATTCTTAAACCATTTTTGCCCGACAGCTGGTAAACCAGTGGCTTGGATTAAAAACTCCTCAGTTACCTCTACCTGCACGTCACCTATCTTTTCTCTATAGCCATGGAAGGTTAATGAGAACTCTTGGGCAACTCTCAAATTGAAACCCTTAAAATTTTCAATGAACAAATGCCAACCATTACTTTCTAAATCATCCCTGGCATTATCATACGATAGCAAGGTTTGGATGCCATTTGACTCGATCCTTACCACTGGATCCATGGGGAATAGAAGGGAATAAACAAAAAACCTACATGTAGGGTTTGATAAAATGCCACAGAACCATAGCCCCAAGATTCAACAAAATGATGCCATGACAGTTCAAACGGTAGGCAGAGGCGTTAATCACCATGCGTGGGGATGAAATCATGAAGCCCGAGACCACACAGAAGAGTAATGGCATGTTGTACTTCATATGACACCTTGGCATTGGGTACGTATGAGGATCAGAACAGTTGAAAAACCATAGTATGGACATTCATAGCTTGATTACAAAGGTAAGTGTATCAAATAAAAATTGAATAATTAAAAGTTTTATGAATCAAAACTCCATTAATATAAATGGAATATTAATGAATGGAGGTATTTCACTTATGTAACCAAGGCACGTTTAGAACCAAGGAGTTATAAACAAGGAAAACAATCATGTTCATAGAAGACATATGACAATTCAATAATAGACCATATGAACAGTTTTCCTTTAATAAAAAATCGAAACAAAGTGTCAATTCTAGCTGCGAGTTTTCATGCTTACAGTCATGAAAACAAAAATTGAAAGGAAGATATTTAAAAAGAGACAAGTGACAAGTGTCGTTTAGTGACAATGGTCATGATGAGTAATGAAAATTTTAAAGACCCTGTGTAGGCAACTTATAAACAATAGTAATTATATCACTACTGCCAACAATGGCGACACGCTGGGAGAAGTAGTTATCTTTTCCAAATGAATGAGTTCAAATTAGAATGATCAGAAAAAACTTCAAATTGAAAACAACCGAAAAGTTATCTGAACATCATAAATAATCATAATGAATTCCAATTTTAGAGTAGTGTTATTTTAAAGAGATGACAACTGATGACAATCTTAACAAAAGAGAGCCACAATATTAAAGGTAAAATTTTCAATACTGTTGACAGGGACGTTGCTGCCAGCAGGAATCCATAGCCTTGACAGGGATGTCAATTAACCCACTCCAATATCTGTATCATGTCAAGAAGTTCCAGATCAGAACGAAGGACATTTAAGGTAAAAAAGAATCCATATCTAAGAATTTTCTTTTACCTGACATTGCTTCGCTACTAGTGGGCCTATTCAGTACCCTGGTGAAGTTATCTTGGCGTCATGCATACATTTACCTGCTACCAACAAACCTATTAAGTATCCCGGTAGGTTTACAAGCACTTCCCACAACTCTCTGGAAATTTATTTAGTTTTTAGAGATATTTAATAGAGTGGGGTGACGCTAAAAATTCTAGTTTTCGGACACATCTTAGTAAGTCATAGACCTTGAAGAAATTTCTTAGTTGTCCTTTATTAAGATCTGGAAATAGTTTATTAATAAAAATGACTTTCAAGAATAGGGAGACATCTCTAAGTTGTTCTCCTAAGGAACAGGGACAGTGTAAAAATAATTTTTATGGATGATCGTGAATATCTTCAGTTGTAGATTGAAATCAAGAAACTCTTTTCAAACAACAAGTTATCTTCAATATGGTTGCAAACTCAAAGAAATACCAAAATTGATGTTCAAATAACTTTCAACAGTCATTTTTGAGGGGAATATTTTTTTTTATTTATGTCCGAACTAACCCATGATGCAGGCATATACTTTTCAAAAGAAAGACCGATAAGCAAAAAGAAAAACAAAATCAAAACAAATCAGCAAAGAAAAAACAAAAAGAAAACAAAATAGAAAATATTTACACAGTGTGCATGGAACATCATCAGGCAAAGTACCTTTTTAGAGCTTGTCCATTCACCGGAAAGGTGTCTAGTTGTCCCTCTAAATTTTGTAATCAGAAGGAACTGGGACCCAATTTCTCAGTAATTAAAAATGGTCCCAACCACAAGTTTTGAAACTTTGTATGCTCTCCTTTTCCCTCATGAGGTTTGTCCCATTTTAGGACAAGGTCACCTACCTCAAAATTTCTGTCAGAGGCAGAATTGGAATCAAACCATTTTTTAACAATGAGTTGATGTTGATCCAATTTTTGTTTTGCTTGAGCCCTCACTTCTAATTTTAACAAAGCATTGATTCTACTCTCCAAAGGGGGACAGTCTTCTTCCTGTACTTTCTGTGATAACTGCAGATATGGAAGAAGGATATGTGGTGGAAGAATCGCCTCCCTACCATAAATGAGAAAGAAATGTGAGTTACCCACAACAATTTTAGGAGTTACTCTATCAGCCCAGACTATGTTTAACAATGCGTTATGCCAATTTTTATGGTTTTCAGAGACCATTCTCTTGATAATTTTGATCAGATTTTTATTAGTTGATTCTGCCAAACTGTTGCCTTGGGGGTAATAGCTGGCAGAGTACTTTAATTTAATTCCTTTTTCTAGAGTGAAATCACTCATTTCAAGAGACAAAAAATAGGAAGCATTATCAAATACCAGGCATTCAGGGATATCAAAATGGGTAATAATATTAGAATTCAAGAATGATATTACCTGGATGGTATTTACGGCTTTTAATGGGGTAGCCTTGGACCACCTGGTGAAGTAATATGTGGTTGTTATGATATAATTATGCTACTGCAAGGATGGCAGATTGATTGGGCTTATAATATCCAAACCCCACTGCTGAAAAGGGGAGTCTACCGAAACTGGTTGCAAAGGGAAAGATGGTTTTTATATCTGTCTAGATGCTTTTTGACAAATCACACACTTGCGACATAAAGCATGGGCATATTTGAAATGGGTAGGCCAGTAATAACCTGCTCTTAATACTTTATGGGCAGTGGTGTCTCCACCAAAATGCCCACCGGCTTCTCCTGCATGCAATTCCAATAAGATTTTTTCTGTTTCTTCTTTCTCAAGATAGCGCATTAGTACTCCATCAAAATTTTGATGAAACAAAATACCATTAATCAGCTAAAAAGAAGAAGATTTTAATCTTAGTTCTCTCCTTTTGTGGGATCAAGGTGACGGGGAGCTGATCCGTGTATAAGAAATTTTTTTATGTCATTATACCAGAGACTAATAGGGTTTTGCACATAGAAAATTTGATTTTGATAGTGTTGTCCTGGATTTAACATATCATTTCCCTCTTGCTGTCCTACAGTTGAATCAATGAACAATTTGAATAAACCTTGGCCTCTTACTATTTGTGCTGGGGTGATTTCTATATCATATTCTTTTAAGGATGTGACCCAATTTTCCCTTTTCTCGCCTAGTTCTTTTTGTACTAACAGATTCCTGATAGTCGGGTAAGGGACAATGATTTTCATCCTAGATTTCAACAAATAAGATCGAAAGTTATTTACTACTTTGAAAATAGCATAGGCTTGCTGATCTATTGCTGGGTAATTAAGTTTTTCCCCCTCAAAGGCTGAGCTCATAAAGGCGATTGGGACCTCGTTGTTTTTAGCATTCTTTTGAGTTAGGACAGCAGCGTAGGATCGGTTGGATGCAAACGTGTAGAGGGTGAAGTCTTGAGAAAAGTCGGGGCTCATTAGAGAAGGAGCATCTATTATGGCCTTTTTTATTGAATCAAAATCCTGGCTTTCTAAAGGTCCCCAATGTTACTGTACATCCTTCTTTATTAGGTTTTGTAATGGTCTCACCATTTCTGAAAAGCTGGGGACGAATCTCCTAGCAAAGTTTATCTGACCTAAGAAGGATTGCATGGATTTTTTTGACAAGGGAGGGGGCAATTTTGAAATGACTTGAGTCCTTTCAGGGTCTATAATCATCCCTTCGCTCGATACAATGAATCCTAGGAGCTTACCTTGTTCTACTGCGAAGATAGATTTTTTAGGATTTAAAGAAATGTTGTACTTATGACATCGCCATAGAACAAATCTTAAATGATCTAGATGATCATATTTATTTTTCAAGAAGACAATGACATCATATAGGTAAACTACTACAAATTGATTTATTAAGCCTAAGAAAGCGATGTCCATCGCTCTCTGGAAAGTGGCACCGAAATTTATGAGTCCAAAGGGCATCTTTCTATAAGCGTAGGTGCCCCATGGAGTGCAGAAAGTGGTTTTGAGTTGGTCTAGAGGAGACATAAGGACTTGGTTATACCCTGAAAAACCATCCAATGAGGATAGTCATTCAGAACCAGATACCCGTTGAAGGATCTATTCCATGGGACGAACAGGGTAGTTGTCTTTATCAAACACTCGGTTAAGATTTCAGAAATTGACACATAGTTAGATTTCACCACTCTTCTTTCTGATAGGGTCAAGATTGGATACTCATTGTGTGTGCCTAACTGGGAAAATTATCTTAGCGTTCAAGAGTTTGTTTAATTCCTTCTTGACCATTGCTTCGAGCTTTAGGTGCATTTTCCTTAACTTTTGTTGAAAAGGTTGGGTTTGGGGTTTCATGGGAATAACGTGTTGTATGATGTTAGGATCAAAGGTTTTTAGGTTGTTGTACATCCAAGAAAAAACATCTTTGAATTCCTTAAACAACTTAATAAACACTACTTTTTCTTGCTCAGAACACCCCACTTGTAAATTAATGCACCGTGGGTTGTCTTTAATTCCCAAATTTACCTTTTCATGCGACAAACAAGAACTATTCGTTTTACAGTTTTCTGAACTTGTCGTGAAGATCATAAAAATTTTCTAATCTAACTACAGATTTTGGGGTAGAGTTTACCATGTCTGATGAAGATTTTGGGGATCTCAAATCTGGTATTACCATAAAGTCACAAATATTTTTTTCATGGGTACCTTTGTCGATCACCGTGCCCTGGAATCTTTCTTCCATATGTAGAAAACTTATGATCTATTGATCATCATCGAAGACTCTCCAATTTGTGATGTTGTCTGGGATGGATGGTCTAAACAACAGTTCGATGGAAAATGCATTCGGAGATAAGCCTTCTGCAGGAAAAAGATTTGAAGCGACGTTAGCTAACAAATCATCTTCCGAATTATTCAATCTAGGAATAGAATTTATGTTAAATGCGGAAAACTTTTTCATCAAATTTCATACCTTAGTTTGACAGCTTTTAAGGTGTGGAGATAGACAGTGGATAGAATTTTTTACCTATCTAACTACGATTTCCAAATCACCAAAGATAGTCAAATTTTGAATGTTCAAATCTAATTCTTTTCTGAGGCCTTGCAGGAGTGCCTCATATTCGGCCGTGTTGTTCGTACATTTGAATTCTAATCGGCAAGCAATCAAAGTCTTGTTACCTGCTGGATCGATGAGCACGCAACCTGCACCATCTCCTTCTTTAGATTTTGACCCATCAAAGTATAGAGACCATATTTGATTTTCATTGGTTGCATGTGACCACTGAGAGGAAGCTGCGGGCTGCATATATGTCAAAATTTCAGATTGTTGTCCTGGGTCAGTGATGGTGGAAGTTTCAGCCATGAAATTGCCGAAAAAGGTATCCATCCCCTGTATTTCGGGAGAATCGGAAGAAGGAGTGAATGGTTCATTGGGATCATTTAAATCAGTCACCGTGAACTTCATATAATGTTCGTGATTTACCTTGATTCTATTGGGCTTTCCATTGTCGGGAAGCCACAAGTGAGATCAATCTGTCACAAAATATCCATGTAATTGTTCCGACCAGTCTCTACTTAAAAAAAACCATAAACTTCTGGAATATCTACAACAATAATATCAATCACTTGATGAACTTTAGGATTAGACAACAATCTTATAAGCACATTTCTTAATTCGCCTATCACTTTAACACTAGTTCGATCAAGCTGGATAATTTTCAAGATGGATGGTTGAACAACTTCACCATTAATCTTTTGACACACAGACCAAGGCATTATGTTATATGACGCACCTGAATCAACCAAACAGTTATGTACATTCCTATTGAAAATTTCTAAAGTCAACAAAAATGGAGGGACATTCCTGCGAGTATTAACAGTGGAAGCTTGTTTCTTTTTACTCGTAGCCTTTGAAGTTGATTTATCTACATTATTTACATTATTTACAGGAAGGTCTTTTTTATCATGAGGCTCGGATGTAGTTTTGGCGGAGACCTTCTGAGGAATTTTGGGGTTGTTTTGAACACCTTTGTTGCTGTTCGGATTGTTCTATGCAATATTCTGCAACATTTTTTGCAGAAGAAAAGGGAATTTTAATAATTCGTAAACCGAGATATTATCCCTAATCTTTTTTAGATCTTCAATTAAATCATAATATAAACTTGGGTTTACTGAATGTTGTTTAGTCTCAATTGATTTAGACTGTTTTTGAGGCAAAGTCATTGTAATTTCAAAAGAAGGCTTATTTGTTGTCTTACTCCTAGTATTGTAAGGATGCACTGTTTCAAAATTAGCTTGAAAATTGCTATCCAAAAAATGTCCAAAAATATTCGAAGAGGATTCATATTCTCCTACTGTGTCTTGCTCAAGTACCTCTTAAGGAATCTCAGGAGGAATCAAGTTATCATGTGCTTCTAGGATCGTTTGAATAGAAAATTGTAGGCTTTCTAGATTTAGGCCTTCAATATTCAAATTAGGTCCGTTGGTGGGAAAAGGCTTTGTAAAAGGGGGCTTGTAGGGACCTTTTCTTGAAGAAGCTTCTTCAACCGACCTTTTCAAATCTATAACTTGATTGGACAATTTCTGAATGACTTTCTGTAAGTTTTCTAACTCTGAGCTCTTAGGTTGAGCTTTGTTTTGGGAAGGTTTAGGAAGGATTTCAATTTTCTTCTTGGAAGATGAACTAGCCTCTATCTCGTTGCTAGTAGTGTCTTTTAAACTGAGAATGTATTTCTCGATCTAACTGGCCTCTTTGAAGGCTTCTAACAACATGGATTTCTTGGATCTCTTTACCCAAATGGCTATGTTTTGATGTAACGCTTTCGTGTAGTATGCGATAATAAGATTCTCGGCAGGCATTGAATCCATAGGGATCTGGTTCTTTAGTGTCAAGAACCTTTGATTAAAGTCTTTGATTTTTTCTTTGGTGTTCATTTTTAAACTAGAAAGTTCCATGACTAGAACCTCAGGAGATTTGTCATCTCCGAACTTTTCAAGGAAACATGATTCGAATTTCTCCCATGACACGATGGTGTGGGTTTGTTGGGAAAAGTACCAAGTAGAGGCATTACCTTCAAACGTGTAGGGAAACAATCTACAAACTACGTCTTCATGCTCAACACTACGGAGTCTAATGGCTAACATAAACATTTTGATGTGATCTTTGGCTATCTGTTTGGAGTCTGGGTCAAATTTAGGGAGCCATTTCTCTAGGTGTTTGGGCAAAGGATTTTGAGGCCCAGGTATGGCCAATGCATCTTGGTCAAGCCATGGTTTGGTGGGATTGTTCGCATTTTCCATAGGTGTGGGTGGTGTTGAAGGCTAGGATGAGGAACTTCCTTCGTCAGAGGATTCTTCTCCAGAAGAAGAAGGAGATGAAGGAGGTGGTGATGGTGGAATACCAGATCCTCATGTTGTAGGAGTGATGATTAGATCTATAGGATTTAAGGTAAGGTCAGTACCTCCAAGCTGTTCTCTGATATCAAAGAAGTATAATGGTTGATTCAAAGGTCGGTTTAGTTTTCTTATACGAGCTAAGGCACTGTGTGTTCTTATGAGAGATTGTCGAACAATCTCTTGTATATCACTACCCATAGGATTTTGAGTTACTGGTTCAACTGCGATTCGTAGATCATCATTTGATGTGGTTTCTGTTTGAGGGACAATGTTGTCATATAAACGACTTCTAGTTACTATAGGTGAGCGGGTAGGTGGGGGAGGAGTCTTATGACCTCCTTGTGCCATTAATAGTTTCCAGGCCCTCCTTCTAGTGCCATTTGTTGACAGGCAAAATTGTTCTCTTGTCAACAAGAGGAGTGAATCCGGTCCGGGGTTTTCTAATTAACCCAAGCTATTTAGATTAATCCACTCTGACGGGTTTAGCGGATCCATTGGCTGATCTAAGTCCTAGAGAAAGCGAAAAAAAAAACTAAAGAAAGTGCAATAACTTGATGAATAACAATCGTTGAAAACTATATATATATCTAATATATATTTACAGTTTAACTAACTAATATTTATAAAATAACTCTAATTATCATATGTACCATACATATAAATTATTCTAATTCTAAGATATATATGATATATACAAAATACGAATTTTGATCTAAATCCATGAAAATCGAATGTAAATTGATTTTTTAAACAACAGTAAAACTATTATCTAATCTTTTTGATTTGTTTTCTTATAATGTTTATGTAAACGAAATCCAATATCAGACTGTCTAATTAAACAAAAGAAATAACAGAGGATAAAAAGTGTTTTAACTACAGGGAACTTCTATAACTACTATACTAATGAAATTAAATAATAGGATGACCTATTATCGCATCCAATATCTATTCAATGTGTAGCATCCAGTCTCCTTGTCTGACGAGGTAAACCTGCAACAGATCCTACAATTTTCTTCTAATAAATGTGAAGCAATAATGGTGGAATTCGAATGATAGAACATATAAGAGATACGATCACATCAATCTCATAATTTTACAAGCAGCCACATTAAAAAAAAAACTGTGCTGTGAGAACTTGTGTATAAACGTTTGATCGAAATCAGAGATAAACCTCTTAATTCAAATTGAACAAATGATTACTGTGTGTTAAATCTGGAACATGAAACATGGATAACATATAAAATTTTATTCTATCAACTTGTAGTAAACCACGACAGCGAAAGAAATCATAATATATTTACAAATTGAAACAAACATGACTTGAATAAAAACACAATATAGAGAAGCTAAAGCTGTGATGAGTATTATATTCTATCCAAGTCTGTAAATGAAAAATCCATAGTTTTTCCCCAGGCAGAGATGATGCCATGTTTACAAAATAACATTCTTATATAGGTTCCAAGAAAAAAATGTTTCCTGTTGATAATATCAAATCTGTTCCAAAGATATAGGGGATGCAACCTGTCTAATTTTACTTGATATCAAAATACCAACAACCTAATATATTTACTAAAAGCATAAGGTTCTTATGGATGGGATATCTCAACAGTGTCTCAAATCTCCTTAGAAAACATGGGTTCCTGAAAACCAAAAAAAATGGGAAGATTTTAGATATGTTTTCAATTGTAAAATCAAGCAATTGAAATTTTTTCTAACTGGCTACGGAATCTTAAGATTCTGTAGCTAGTTATAATTACAACTACAATCATATTTTATTCAACAAACAAAACAAACTAATCTTTATAAGAAAGGTAATATATTTAATCAAATCATATATCCTAACTTGAGAGTGACGAAATCATACTAAAATCCAAAAAGATCATACCTCAAATCATGGGATTAAAACATATCAAGCAATCTTGGAGTTTACGATTGCTGTTGTTGCCTCTACATTCTTAAAAATGACAGATCCTGTAGTTTTTAGGCATTTCTCCTTTGCTTGAGTTATGGATT
This sequence comes from Picea glauca, assembly GCA_000966675.3. Classification (NCBI taxonomy): domain Eukaryota; kingdom Viridiplantae; phylum Streptophyta; class Pinopsida; order Pinales; family Pinaceae; genus Picea; species Picea glauca. The sequence goes on from JZKD02S1605997.1 coordinate 646,875, forward strand.
GGAGTCTATTGTTCTCATTTGTCAACGAATCCACTTGGTCTTTTAGAGATTTAAGTCAGGACTATAGTAAAGGCACATCCATATAATACCTGTCGATCCAAGATCGACACTCATCACACTATGGTTGTAGAGACTGTGAATTGGCACTGACAACATTAAGGATTGGAGAAGTGTCCATGTGAAAGGTAGGTTTATCACAGAGTCATATGCCCGAGAATTCTAGATTACCTTTTAGACATGGAGGCAGGTTGTTCACATAGTCATAGGGTGTGTTAGGATAGAACCCGTATGACATGGCGTCTTCTTCAGCCAAAAACCTCTCAATTTATGAGTTTGAATATTCAATTAATTCAATTGTGTTGTTTGTGTCTGCACAGGGTTTGAATTAATTTCAAGCACATCATGAAATTAAATGACCAATCCTTTTATTCTTGTAATTAACATTGACGTTGCCCTTTTGCTTCTTCCCTGTGGGTTTTTTAACAGTTTTAGTGAAACTCTTTGGGTGTAAACCCGGTTGATTGTTCGATTGAGTAACATCAGGGTAGGTCAAGGGTTCAATATCAGGGGAAAGATCACAGGGAAAAAGTGGTGGAGGAGAGGCGGTAGGTTTCACAAGGGTTTCTATGACAACAGGCTTATCAACCTGTCCCAACTCACTATTTCCAAAGCCATTTCATAAAATAAATGCATCCCAACAATCATTTTGCAATTGCAACTGATACACAAGGATAATTTTAATTAAACCATGATGGAATAAACTCGAATCATACCTCTGCTTCTTAAACCGTTTTCCCATCTTGTAGAGACTTTTAAGTAGGAAGTAGGGCATATTCAAGGGGAAGTGAATGAAACTCATAAGCCATCGCAGGTGATACAAGAAAACTAACCCAAATCTTCCTTCACACATAATGAATTATTTTACAATAGAAATTAGATCATGCCACCTAGGTTTTAAGGATGAGACAAGCATACCTCGATCGTAACTAGTGATTTTCTGTTAGGTGAACATCAAAGTCCAGGAGACCTCTTCAACTTTTTCATTCTTAAACCATTTTTGCCCGACAGCTGGTAAACCGATGGCCTGGATTAAAAACTCCTTAGTTACCTCTAGCTGCATGTCACCTATCTTTTCTCTGTAGCCATCGAAGGTCAATGTGAACTCTTGGGCAACTCTCAGATTGAAACCCTTAAACTTTTCAATGAATAAATGCCAGTCGTTCCTTTCTAAATCATCTCTGGCATTATCATACGATAGCAAGGTTTGGATGCCATTGGGATAAATCCTTAACACTGGAGCCATGGCGAACATAAGGGAATCAACACAGAACCTACATGTAGGGTTTGATAAAAATCCATAGAGCCATAGTCCCAAGATTCAACAAAATGATGATATGACAATTCAAATGGTAGGTAGAGGTGTTAATCACCATGCGTGGGGACGAAATTGTGAAGCCCGAGACCACATAGAAGAGTAATGGCATGTTGTACTTCATATGGAACCTTGGCATTGGGTACGTATGAGGATCAGAACACTTGAAAAACCATAGTACACACATTCATAGCTTGATTACAAAGGTAAGTGTATCGAATAAAAATTGAATAATTAAAAGTTTTATGAATCAAAACTCCATTAATATCAATGGAATATTAATGAATGGAGGTATTTCACTTATGTAACCAAGTCACGTCTAGAACCAAGGAGTTATAAACAAGGAAAAAAATCATGTTCATAGCAAAAATATGACAATTCGATAATAGACCATATGAACAATTTTCCTTTAATAAAAAATCGAAACAAAGTGTCAATTCCAGCTACAAGTTTTCATGCTTACTGTCATGAAAACCAAAATCGAAAGGAAGATATGTAAAAAGAGATAAGTGACAAGTGTCGTTTAGTGAAAATGGTCATGACGAGTAATGAAAATTTTAAAGACCTTGTGCAGGAAGCTTATAAACAATAGTAATTATGTCACTTTTGCCAACATGATAGTACTTGCTAAAGTGACAAATGGTAATGGTGTTTGATTGAGTTGAATCAGGTTATGTAACTTGAGTAGAGATGGGAATTTGCTGGTTTGGTGTCCATATTTCTGACATAGTGTGCAAGGAGGTTGGACGCATGGGGGAAGTGGAGTTGTGGGCTCCTTATTCTTTCACTTGCCCCTAGTTGTGGCAGGGAGGTGAGTGAGTGGGGGTGTAGAGGGTATGGTGGGAGTGAGTATGGGAATCATCATTGGGATTCCTTTTATTTGGGGGGGAAGGGATGGCTGAGGAACCATCTCTGGTGGATGTAAATACTAAACTGGGATTCACAGCACCATATTAGGTAGAGTAAGTGTTGCGGCTACTTGGAAAGATTGTACACATGGTGGAGGGTAAAAGAAGGGGATTTGAGTAATGGCTTGGGGAACTGTCTCCCAAACTGGCATATGGCCTTGGGGAGAGGTGAAATTGTTAACTAATGGAGTCACCAAGTTTGCAGGAGGCTCATGAGGGAGGAGCTCTGTGACTAGTGGGACATCAGATATGAGAGAAGCCTCCCTAGGAGGAAGGGTATCCGCCATGTCATCTCCTTTGGATGATACAACACATACCTGATTGGAAGGATGAAGGAGTGGTGGTGCACCATGGTAAGTTCCTAACAATGATGGGTCTTTGAAAATTTCGGGCCCCATTTCAATGAGTGGGTATGCTTCAAGATTAGTGTGGAAAAGGGGGAGAATGTTATCGATGTTGGCAGAAGGGTTAGGCTCATAATGTGAAACTTGGTCAATTGTAATGATCTTCCCGTTATGGGGTAACATCATGGTTCGAAAGACAGAAGAGGCAAATGCCTTCATAGTGTACATATAGCTATGACAGAACAAGATATTGTAATCGAATGGGGTGTCGATAACTTCAATGTCAATGAGAATGGTCTTGCCCCCAAGTTCTACAGGGACATTTTGGAAGACCCCTTCAGGAGAAGATGATCATCCATCATAAGCTCTTAAGGTAATAGTAGATGGTATGAGTTCGGGGGAACCAAGTTTCTGCCATACAGACTTGGACATGATGCATGTGGATGTGCCTTTATCGATGATACACTGATGAACTCTAATGTTCTGAATTTTAACGGGGGTTTGAAAAGCGATGAGAGCGGGGAGGCGGGATTCTCCACTATCGAGATCAAATGTGATGAGTTGGGTGTTCACGGGGTCTACTTCCCCCAAGGAAAAAAGTAATGACTTTCACTGAGTGGGACAAGTTTTAAGTACTTCTAAGACAGACATGGCAGCCAGGGACTATGCTAAGTCATCGACCAAACTGTAATTATGAGTCGCCCTAACCTGTGGGTTGTGGACATGCCTGCACAATGGGATGCAAGGGATGCAAAGAGGTGTTTCCATGTTAGGGAGAGGAATCACAAACGGGGATCCTGTTGGTGCTGGTATTATTTCTGGGGGAATGGGAGGAGACTCAACAGGTGCACAGTATTGACGACTATGTGTATGCAGAAGGACTTCTTCCTCACTAGTGAGGAGGATAGTGCAATATGCAAGATTGTTCGGGTTGAGATATTGTCCCAACTGTGGTGGGGTAGTTTGCATGTCCTGCTAGGTGTTCATCCCACCCTGGTGTTGAATGGGGTTCTGCAGCATCGCTAGTGGTGGTGTAGTCTGCATGTATTGTTGTGGGGTCTATTGAGGGGCAGGCGATGCTAGAGGATGTGGTCCATTTCCCAAGTCTTTCATTCATATAAAATTAGCGATTTTGGGGAAATGATGAGTATAATGACCGAATTCACCATAAAGGGCATAAGGGAAGTTGGTTTGAAGATTATTGTTATTTTTCCCTTGACGTCTGTTTTTATTGCCCCCCTGGGGGTTCTAATTCCCTTGGTTCTGGTTGCCCCCAGTAGGTTGGTTTTGTTGGGGATGATTTCTACCTTGACCTGGGTTGTTATTGTTCCTTCTTTTTCCTTTATTTTTTGCATTATTCGACTGATGCGTCAGATTTTCCATATTCATTTGTTCAAAACTTTGATATTGTTGAATAGGAGAGGGTTGAACAAAATTCACCCCAGCATGAGGATGTCCATGTGGTGGAGCCATGGGCAATGGAGGACTAGGAAATGGAAATTATGGATTTTATGGGGGTAATGATCCATAAGGTACATAGGAAGGCATGGTGCTTTCTCTAGTACTTATAGTATAAGATGAGGTAGAGGGAGTACCAAAACTTGTTTGGATAGGTGGATGTATTGTGGATGTCGACGGTGGCCCACTGAGGGGTGGAGGAAGGGAAACAGAGTATGGTTGTTGATAAGGGAGTGGGGGATAATAATGGGTTCCTACATATGCCAGAGAATATTGGGGCATGCCATACATTGGTGGTTGTTGGGGTTGTGGACTGTAGTGTGTGGTATTACCAATCAATCTGTCTGCCGAGTGAGACATCCCGATTTTGTCTTGGTTGAATGGCATGGGTTTTGGGAGATCAGGAAGTACTGAGTACAAGTACCCTAATTTTGAATAGATGAGGTCCTATTATTGAGCCTTATTGATGGTTTCTTCTTCCGATTGAGGGAAGGTGGAAGCCACATATTTACCGAGGAGAGAGACAAGTGATCTGAGAAACCAATTAAGACATTGTTGTTTGGTGGTTTCTTCTTTGCATAAACTACGTCATCGACGCCACTCGTGGATGTGATCGACGATATGTGTGGCTAAGGTTTGTTTTGAAATTAGAGAGTAGCTCAAGACCATTGTCATGGCAGATTGGTAATTGGAACAAGGTCAAAAATTCTTTGGCCAAGGACTTGAAGGTTGCATGGGACCCCGACTTTTCATCTACATACCATTTGGTTGATGGGCCAATGAGTGTGCATTGAAATAATCGTTGTTAGATGGAATCATCCATAATGCTATTGGAAGAGCACCATAAGTGGAAAGTCATGACATGGTTGGTAGGGTCATCCCTTGCCTTTCCTTCCAACTTGGGGATATCTGAAGGTAGTTTGGTAGGCATTGCAGGCCATGTGGGGTCATGCAATATAGGGTCATTTGTGAGTTTTCTTAGATCTGGTATGTTGAGAGAGGCCAAGTATGGCATCTGTAGTGGTGGCGGAGGATTAGTTCCAGCCATGGTGTGATTGTGTTGTGAACCTGACCCTTGGGGGGGACTAGGTGGATTTTTACTTTCCCCTTGAGAGGAAGTTGGAACCCCACTTCCGTGTAAAGGAGAGCGCGTGGAATGTGGACCTTTGGAATTGGACCCAAGTAAGGTGGAACCAAGAAAAGTTGACCCTAAGACAGTGGCACTCACTAGAGTGTGTGAAGGTGGTGTCGATGAGTTGGCAAGACTAGTAACTCCCCCTAGAATAAGAGGGAGGTTTAGTAAGCGTCTGGAACGACAGGGGTTCTGTGGGTCCCCTATGATGTTCGACTAGCTGAGTGGGTGTGTGCAAATTTTGGTGAGAGTAATAAATAAACAAGAGCCTTTGTTTGCAATTTTTTGACCTTTACACAATATATATCTAAATCTGTTAAGGTCCTAACCCGCACATAGGTAGATCAATGTATTGGGATGTAATAAAGGTCAATATTAATAGGACCTTTCAATAAAATAGAGTAAGGTGGATGTAAGAAGACCTAATAGAAGATTCCGCTTCTAGAAGGATCTTCCTCTAGATGCTTCTCTTAATAGACATATTTAGTATAAATAAGAGTCGAGGGTATGAAAACCCTATCTTGGATATTATTGTAACAGAGCGCTGCTCGACTAGAGGTTGCCCCCTCGAAGAGGCCTGTGAACATTGCTATCAGAATCAAAGTGTTATTTCTGTTGCTATTTCGTATATCATTTCTGTGTATTGTGAAGATTATGTTGGATATTTTACTGTTATTTTGTCATTTCTAGCATTTCATTTCTGTTTTTCATATTTTATATATCTGGTATCTTGCAAGTGGTATCATAGCACTTTCCTTGACAGAAATTGTGGGTATTTTTTTTCAGGGTAGAGACGTATTCCGTCGTCTTTAAGACACAGAGATATGTCGTTACGCGCATAAACACGTGGTTGAGGGATTCATACACGTAGGAAATACAAGTGGATCTTAAGAACACGTCTGTTGGCCACCCTTGTAACCCCTGTTGGTACCCCTTCGAGTGGTAGCACATCAGAAAACACCTATGTATGGATCAACCTAGATTTCCTGAAGCCCTCTTTAGATAAACCTATCGGCCACCGGACTGCTATAGTTTCACCGAGAACAGCACTTGGGAAGATACTCTCTAGTACCTGGGTAGTCGGTTAGTACGGCTAAGGGTAGGGTCTATCCTCCTTAGTTAGTGCCCTGATATATTGGGCCAAGTACTACTATTGGACCCCGCACATATATCAGAGAGCTATAGCACAGGGCAAACCCTTGTCTGTAGAACCCTTGAATACCTAACCCTGGGGGAACATAAACAACAACATAAACAAATTAAATCGGCGAGATCTATTGACTCACATCTATGTTTGAGTTGCTAAGTAAATACTCTCTAGTTCAGAATTTGGGGATTTCATCTCTGCAGCATTCTTCAGACCAAAGCATAACCCCGCAGCTGTAAAAAAAAAAAAAAAAAAAAAAAGTCTGGAATTTTTTTCACCATTATTTGAGACCTATTCCATTAGATTTGTCTCATCTCCCTTATCACTTTCATCCATATCATTTTTCTGCAAGAATTTCTGACCCCACCCACTCCCTTTTTAGTTCACCCATTTTTTCCCCATTATTTGAGACCTATTCCATTAGATTCATCTCTTCTCCCTTATCACTTTCATCCATATCATTTTTCTACAAAAAAAAAAAAAATTGACCCTGCCTGCTCCCTTTTCAGTTCACCCATCATCATGGCCCATACCCGTAACCAAGAACTAGAGTCTCACTTCAACACCCTGCAATCTGGTTTACTTGAGACCCAACAAGAAGTGCAACAACTCAGTGCTACTATTGCCTCCCTTCATGCCTCCATGAATGCATCCGTAAATGTAGCCGTGCAATTCGCAATGGTGGAAGTCAAACATGAATTGACCACCCAGCTGGAATCTGTCTTTGCATCACTCTGCACCAAACTCAAGCTCCCTACCGATGACTCTTTTCCTGAAGCACATAAAAAGACTGAAGGTGAATCTTCTTCCCATTCCTTTCAACCCCATCAATTTCAAAGGGACATACGCCTTCCGCGGGTGGATGTAACCAAATTTGATGGATCAGACCCCACTGGTTGGGTCACACAAATGGAACATTATTTCTCTCTCTACAAA
>JZKD02S1605997.1:657455-737765 GCA_000966675.3 Picea glauca
AGAACCATCAAGGAAGTGCTAGTACAGTGGAAATATATGACTCCAGCAGATGCCACTTGGGAACCAGCTACCATTCTGCAGCAGTTTCCACATCTCAAGCCTTGAGGACAAGGTTATTTTTAAGGGGGCGGACATGTTAAGGTCTTAACCCGCACATAGGTAGATCAATGTATTGGGATGTAATAAAGGTCAATATTAATAGGACATTTCAATAAAATAGAATAAGGCAGATGTAAAAAGACCTAATAGAAGCTTCCGCTTCTAGAAGGATCTTCATCTAGATGATTCTCTTAATAGACATATTTAGTGTAAATAAGAGTCAAGGGTATGAAAACCCTAGCTTGGAGATTATTATAACAAAGCACTGCTCGACTGGAGGTTTCCCCCTCGAAGAGGCCTGTGAACATTGCTATCAGAATCAAAGTGTTATTTCTGTTGCTATTTCGTATATTATTTCTGTGTATTGTGAAGATTATGCTGGATATTTTACTGTTATTCTGTCATTTCTAGCATTTCATTTCTGTTATGCATATTTTATATATATGGTATCTTTCAAAATCAAATGCAATTAGAAGTGCATCATACATAAAGTGTTTTAAGAAAGATGCATATATGTGGGTAAGTGGATTTTTTCCGTGTGGGGAAACAAAGAAACAAATGCTCGTGTCTTAAAAGACGTAATGTCCTTCCTCTCAAAATAGAACTAGACCTTCCAATAACACTCGACAGTGGGGTCTTAAGCCACTAGAAGAGAAACTAGTGAAGGATGAAGCGATCAATTATAATGAGGGGTAGAGGGGGCATATCCCAAAAGAACTGGTGATATTTCCTAATAGAGACAGAAAATCCAATCAAGGTGAAATTGCAGCCATAATTGCCACTTGGGTAGATGTCCTAAAATTTGGTTGCTAGGTACCTCAGTCAAAGTGTGACATTTAGATTTTCGGCATAAGAAATGGGTCATGGGATGGATCCCTTCCAAGAGGTAGGTGCCTCAAGTGGGGATGTACAGAACAACTAAACCTCGACCTTCAACCTTCACGGTATCTCCCTGCCTTATGGTGTTAGGAACACTTGACTTGGAGGATTTACAGTTCCCTATTTGACAACTTCTATTGTTTTAACAATGTGAGAACCAGATAACGGGGAGTTATTTGGATGTGTATCCCCAAAATCATATCTAGACTAAACAATTTCTTTTGGCACCTCCTGTGAAGGAAAACTTAGTGAGTTTTTAGAAAAAATTTAGATGTGGTTTTTTGAGAGATTTGGGGTGTGAACCAATATCATTGACATTAAATGGGAGTGGATAGTTTCATCAAGAAAAGGGTGGGGTGTTTCGGAATCCTGTTGGACGAAACTTACTTTGAACCCCATGTTTCATGATGAAAACTATGTGAGTGATAAGTGATTTTTTTGTGTGAATGAGTGAAAGTGTGCCAATTTTTTAATGAATTAGGTGTCACCTTGCTGCATGTGGACTTCGCTTGGTCCTTACAAGTGTTGATTACCTAATTAACTAAATTCCTTTGGTACAACCTTGCATAATTCAAAAGTCCCTAAGAAGCTAGCATGTGGACATGTGGGTCCCTTACTATTCCTTTAACACGCTATTGTGATTCAATCTAAGAAAGCTTTGAAAATATCCTAGATTGTGATCATGTGGGCATGTATGGGCCCGTTACAAAACCTTTAAACTTCCCTAGTGATTTAATCTAAGAAAGTAAATTTCAATACTATCCTATCTTTGTAGCATGTGGGAATGTATGGGCCCGTTACAATCTTCAGATGTTTTTGAAAAATAAACTAAGAGGAGTCTTGAGGGTGTTGTTGTCCTCTCCTAAAGGTTTTAGTCTTTTTAAGGGAGATGAAATTTTGCTACAACCTTTTTATGATTCTCAAGGTCTCTTTGAAGCGCGAGATAAGAGAATACTAAATAATTGTTATCCAACTTCTGGTCCCAATGCAAGTTTTATGCGATTACAAATGATCCCAACTTATACTTTTAGTCAAAGCAAGCCATCCATGTGGGAAAATGAAAGCAAAAAGAGGAAATAATGATTTTAAACCCCCTAAGTGCCTATGTGTTTTGACTAATCCCTTTATATGGAGAGGGAACTAAGTGTGGTGCAGTTTACAACATGCATGAAATAATTTTTAAGAAGGCTAGGGGCCTTCCCCATATCACAAAAAAGATTACAATGTGTATTTTTCTGCACAGGTGCTCGGGTCTCAAAGTAGACAGAGGCGCACTAAGCACCTATGCGCAAACTAAAAAAGACTTTTGGGCGCAGGTGCGCAGAGGGCACTGAAAAACAAAGTAATTTTGGCGCACATGCACATAATGTGTGACTGTGGGCCAATAAACCCATGCACACCTATCAGATGGCCATGAAGAAAATTCTGAATGGAATTCTCTCAATTCATCTTTGAATTGGATGTTTTGTAGGCCATCTTGGGCCAGTTAAGGTACCTGTAGGTTAAATAACTCAAATGAAAATCTAGAAAAACCCAAATGGGGTAGGAAATTGATACCTTTCCCCAATGGAATTGCCAATATATTTCACCTCTTTTGTCACCTAAATGAGAAAAACAAATGTGCTTACAAGCTTAGTTGGGTTAGCTAAGCAAGACAACAATGAAGGAAAGGGTTAGAAAAAGAAACATAAAAGACTAAGCTAAGAATTGAACTAAGAAATGAAAGAACAACTAAGTTATTGAGCATAAGGACATAAGAACAAGAAACCAATAAGACTCATGTCACCAATGGAAAGGATTGTATTAGTGAAAATAAAACACCGAGAAGAAAGAGGACTTTAGGTTCCTTTTTCCTCCAAGGGAGGGCTATTGGACCCCCACAATTTGAGCTCTTCTTACAACTTTGAAAACTTGAAAGAAATAGTGAAAGAATCCCAAGCTAATCCACTCAAAAGGTGATATGGATTGCCCAAATGTAATGATTCTAGTATACTCTTTATGAGATAAGAGGATTCCCCAAGAGAATAGTAGCATCATAACCTTGCAAATGAATTCCTTGAAAATGTAGTGCACCCATGGCCTTGTTTTATAACATCACTTTGAGGTATTGTGCAACAAGATTTTAGTGTGAAAAGGGGCTATTTAGGGCATTTTTAGGTCTTTGACCAGCCACCCAGTCGGATCCAACCAAGATTTGGATGTCAAATCAAATTGGAAGCTAAACTAGAAGTGGGTGGGAGGCCGACCAATCTCATAAATGCGTCGTTCTGAGGTGTGCATGGATTTTAGTGACCACAGTCGTGCATTGTGTACATGTGTGCTTTTCTTGCATTTCTGGATGGTGCATGTGCACGCACACCCTATGTAGTCATAGTGCACCTTAATTTTATAACTGGTTGTATAGTTTTGGACCTTTTGGAAATGATTTTTTGGTAATTTTGGTCCATGGGTGAACTCATAGTTGTTTGAAGATGCCGGATTCCTGTAACCATTTGCGGATGAAATTTCAGTGATAAAAAATAGCAAGTTGGTTATTGATTTAGGCTAATCTAAGTTTAGTAGGAGTTAGTGGATGTTCAAGAGAAGATGTTCTGAAAATTATTTGATCAATCAACACTTGTAGTAGGTAGACTAATGCCTTTTAAGGTAATGGATTCATTGATGGTAGCATCAAATTTTAGAGGAAAATATTAATAACAATATTTATTCAAAGGGGATGGAGAGGATGAGAGAGGTGTTGGTATCCCAAGGCCTAAAAAATCCAAGTCGTAGAGATAATTGCTAGAAAGTAATAAAAATTAGGCCCTAGTGATTTCTCTCTTCCTTTAGACAAATTGAAATAAAATATGAAATAAGAAATGAAGTAGGGTTTTTAGAGTGCTTCAATGGTATGTATATAGTATCTACTTCTATATAGGTGCTTTTCAAGAAATCTTATCAAGTGGAAGACTATAGAGAAAAAGATAACAACATATGTCTTTCCCTTAGGGTTTTAAGTAAGCAATTTCATAATCTTTGACATGAAACAAGTAAATTTACCATAAGAATTCATTCACAATAAAGAAATGCATATTGTCTACTTACTTTACCAAGAATAATCAAGCATAAACCCTAGTTGAAGATCCTCATGAAAAATTTTGAAAACACACCAAGATTTGCCTCCCCAAAAGTTGTGCACCACTTAATTTCAGCCTATAACCCTTAAAGAGGGCATAATTTCAGACCACCACTTGTGTGATGAGTCAAATGATGATAAAATGAGAGTTTTATCTTTCTATTTATACAATAATTATGACCTTTAATTAAAATTATGTCATCAAAAGGATGCATGGTCAGATTACATAAACAATCCAGTTTTTACACAAATTCAAATAATTAAACCCTAAAATCATTTTTAGAGGTCATGCCATGCCCTTCTAGGGTGACATTGAGCCTCCTGGGTGGAACATTGGGCCTCATATGAAAAACGTTAGGCCTCCTAAACCCCTGGATGATTTCACACATTCCAATTAGCACACAACTGCCTCCATAATGCCAATCCTGACACTGGGTGACATTTAGGGTCACAAATGTGACATCATGGGCCTCCCAAGGACAACGTCTAGGTGGAAGAGATCCCCCTTGGTCTATGTCTACCAAATTATCTATTGTGAAATGTCCTTGTTTCTTCTTGGTACAAGTCTCTGACATCTCTCTGCCCCCATTTGGGGTCACAACATCCATTTGTGGGCTTTCAGCCCCATGGAGGTCCAAGCTAATCATCTCACCATATGTACCAGTCAAATGGGCATGGTCTTGTAACAAATACAAGTATTCCCTCCATGGTCTCATAAATCACATGGATCATAACAATTTCAATCACATCTAATAATCAAATTACCCAAACATTTGCATCAGACCCCCCTTTACCTAGAAAAATTATCAAAGATGTTATGTAGTTTAACAAGTCAGGTTTGGAGATGGTCTCAGTATGTCCTATTGAGATAATACTCCTCAATTTTGGGGTATTTCCCAGGTGAGAGACAATCTATGTCATGAAAGTGTGTGAAATAGTGTAGTGGAAGTGTTTGGGCAGAGGGTGCAGTGATAACAGGGAAATGTAGGTCTTTCTTGTGGGTTCCTTTCTATAAGGCAAGTTGCACCTTATCATGGATTCCATTGTTTCCTAGCCCATTCAATGCCTTTTATTCTTATTCTTATTTATTTTGGTATTTTTTTTATTTTCAAGGGAAAAGTTGGGGGACACTGTCCTAGTGCGGTAACCAGAGGTGACAACATTATCCACAAGCATTTCATGGAAATGAGAATCCTGGCTCGTGATGAGACCCCCTTTATCTTTTCTATGCCACCAAGAGCCACTACCCTAGTTTGGTAACCAGATAGGTGATAGTGTCATACCACTACATTCCCATGGACCTAATAGGTCATCTCATGATGAGACCTCCCATCTATCAACTAGTTTCTAGAGTTTTGTTTTATCTTATGGGTCCCCTTTTCTTATTGAGAAGCCTTTTATTGGTTTCTCAAGAATCCTAGGGTGAAGCATCTCAAAGGTTTCACTTTGGATTTTAACTCTTACCAACTACTTTTACCCTCTGGGCCTTTATCCCCTCCTTCCTAGAAGGTAAGGTACAACCCTTCCTAGTGTGGAAAACCCAGTGCTCGTACCAAGGTAGGGGGATATGAGAGGAATAATGATAAAAAGTGGTAAGTATGGAAGGAACGGATGATGACCTTTCATATATCCACCCAATGGAAACTCATCCTAAAAGGGAACCATCTTACTAGGGCATTGTGTCACCCTTCCAGGTGTGAACAAGTTAAAGAGCATAATTTCCAAGAAAGTGTTATGAAATGAAGGAGATTTTAGTGAAACATATTCAAATGCTTCGAAAATCAGAGTGACACATACCATGATACCAAGACACATTACCTCATGGAGCAATACCTACTACTACTTCAGGACCAAACTAGTGGGATGGATGTTTCTTTTGTTCATAGATGGGATGCACTGAAGAATGGATGGGCCCTCCAGGGCTAAGCACAAGTTGGCTGGCTCTCAAACATCCATGTCTAGGAGCTGTGGACCTCGATACATGATATCCTTAGTTATCCCTAGGATAGGGGATAACATCTGGCTCTAACTCACGTACATGTTCTCAACGCAGAGCACATGAGAACCTCAACATATCTAGCATTACCTGTATCTTCTAGATCTCAAAACAATGATTCAATAATCTTCAGGGTGGTGATATCACCCCTCACTCATATATGATATAATGGAATAATAGTAATCATGCATATATATACATAATGATAATGAAACTAAAACTATACTAACACTAGCATGATATGCATATGGTATATATAATGAATGAAAATTCCTACCTAACTTACCGACACTTACCTATGAAGTCAAGTCTTTGCCCCGTGATGGGGTTTAAGGAGGTGTCCACTAACCAGTAATGGATGTCTTCTTCCTTCCAACATGGATAGATAGTAGGCATCATTGACTGACTTCATTCTGATTCTAAAAGGTCCAAGACAAAACTGCACCTTCCCTTTAATATTACTAGGATCTCCCTTTTTTGTGTCCCACATCCAAACCATATCTCCCTCTTGATATTCTTTTGCTTTAAACTTGGTTGTTTCTTGTATAAATCTAGTATATTGTTTTGAGGGAGGAGGGTGGGATTCAATTGTGAAGACTTCTTGTTGGGTTGGTATGATCAATATATCATCCCCTTTTTTTAATAACTTGAAAGTTCCAACTTCATTGTCTTTGTATTTGTCTAGAATTTGTTGATACTCTTCCTTCTTTGGCCTTTGTATATTATCAAAATCTTCCTCTGAAGCGAAAGGAAAATCCTTTGGAGAAAACACATGAAGGTTTTCCTTGATCGTCTCATGTTTCACACTAGTTTTAACATCGTTTTCAATTTATTACACATGGACCTTGGCCATTGGCATATTTTGGAGGAGCTCTATTGTCCCATCCTTCATAGGCATATTGATGTAAGTTACATCCATTTCTAATGTACCTCCCAAAATTGCAACAAACTTCCTGGACAAAATCATCCCCCACACATCAAGTACATCCATGTTGGGCCCTTCATTTTTGGTTAAGAAGTTGCACAAGAAGGATTACAGTCCTAGTTTTGGTCAAACACGAGTTGCACAAGCTACAAAAGAGCTAGACAGTGGAGCAAGTAAAAGAAACAAAAATCGGTTGCGAAAAGGGATAGCACAACAATAACAAGGAAAAATAAGTTACAATAGAACAAGAAAGCATGTGAGCCCAAAGACAAAAGATCCCCCTTAGCCTATATATGAGATGAATACTATTGTAAAAGGGTTGGTTATCTGATATGGTCAGGTTGGCTATTTGTTGGCCCTTGACCAATTTTTGAGGATCCTTGGTCATGTTTGACCTATTTTGGGACGTCAACATGTTGTCGAAGGCAGAGCACAAGTCAAAGCGAAGATCGTAGGATCTCGACCCCTTGTTTAGGGATTTTTGGGTTTTGAGCTTATGAAATGGGTATGGGGATGTCATCCCATGGGTTTACCCATGTTTAGGTCCATTTTTTAATGTATAAATAGATGTCTAGGTGATGTAAGAAAGTGTGAGCGTGAAGGATGATATAGACATATGTGTGATTATATGCTAAGTGCAAGTGGTAGTTGTACATGCTTTGTGAATACTGTGAGAAGCTTATAAGGCTAAGTGCAAGTGATTGTAAGATATTGTGTAAAGTATTTGTGATGTGATATAGCTCAAGGAAGGAGGATCTAGTAGAGTGCATGTAGATCTCATGTCCTATGTGAAGTAGGATATCGTGGCTCTGTGCATGTCGAATATTGACAGAATATAATAAAAGAGAATAAGTGTTTGTGGACGTAGCCCTAGGCTGGGGGTGAACAACGTATATCCCGTGTTTCTATGATTTGCTTGATGTATTGATGTGGTTATGTGTTTATTTTCTTAGTGATTTGGCATAGATGAATGATAGATAGATCTGTTGATGCTTTGTGCTTGATAATATGAACGAATGCTAGATCTAACCTATGTGAATGTTCTTAGTACTTGAATATACTAGATATGGGTGAATACTGCATTGATATCTTGTTAGGATTTATCTGCGCTGTGAATTAAGGATGAATACTAATGATCTATAACTACTAAGCACTCTATTAAGGTGTTACAATCGCAGATTTGTTTCCCATCTAAGGTTGCAGACACCGGATTCCTACAAACACCCCTTCCTCTGACCTCGGGTGAGACTACATCTGCTTCGTAGGTGTTTCCGAAAGGGCCTGTAGTTAGGGTTTTTTTGGTGTGTTGTTGAAGAGTTGAACCTTGGGTCTGCCCCTATGGAAAAAAATGGTTCTGTTGCTGAGACTTGAAACTGTGATTGCTGGGACCTAAAACTATGATTGTAGGGACCCCAAACTCTGAGTTTTGGGAACTGAAGAAAAGATAAAGCTCTGTGCGTAGATCTATTTCCCTAGTGCACAATATTCTACTTGACTTGTGAAGCTATGTGATAAGAAGAGAAGTCAGATATGAATAAAAGAGGTAATATATGAATGCCTTGTTCTCTAATAGAGGTAAGAATAGTGAAAAATTTTAAGATTTGAAAGCTTTGTGCTTTGATAAAAGAAAGATAAGTGGAAATTTTTGTTTCGACAGTATGAATCTAGGTATATTTGATAAATTTTGTCCTATCTTGAAAACTAGGGCACATTTAGAAGAAAGAATATTTGATATGAGTAGATCTGATAGAAATAATGGAAAGTATGTTATTCCTATGCATAGAAAGAATGTTTGGACTAAAAAATGGATGCATAATCCTATAAAGAATTTTTAGCAGGTTAGTTACTTTGATCCTAGTGCACAGTACAGGAAAGGTTGGGGATCATTTAAGAGAAAGCAAGGATTAATTCTTTGTTGCAGTTGTAGAAGACCAAGAAATCTTGCTAAGGAATGCCCTGATACAAAACTTAGTTGTCTTTGTTGTAAATCTATTGACCATGAAGTTTTGGATTTACCTAAAATGATTGCTAAGGTTGAAAGGATGAATATGAGATTAGAAAACCCTGAGGAAGATCAAGAAACTAAGACCATGGAATAACCTCATAAAGAATCAGAGAATGTATTACTACGAATGAAAGAAATCCTCAATGATCATAAAAATGTCAACTTGTCGGAGATCTTCAAAGAAAAAGAGTGCATAAAAACAAGAATATGAGACCTCAACATTGACTATGTTCTGAATGAGGAAACATAGGTGAATATCATGACAGAAAGAACCTGGGATATTTTAGGAAAACCTTCTATGATTCCTTCACTGGGAGGAATAGGATTATTTAGAGGAAAGTTGATAACCCTATGTGGAAGACTCACCCAGATATCTATGAGTGCTCATGGGATTTCGACAGAGGAATATTTTGAGGTTATAAAATTTATTGAGAACAACACCCCATTGGCTATGTTATTAGAAAAAACCTGGATTGAGAAGGATTAGGCCAGAAGAAAAGAAGAAGAAGTCTTAGAACAAAAGAAGCAAGAATTAAAAGATTTCATGACTCAGAGGATAGTGCAGTTGATTGAAGAAAAGGAGAATAGATTGAAGTTGTTTAGAACCAGAAAAATGGATGTTGAAGTTGAAAAAACAAAAGAAGTCTCATAGAAGAGTGGAGCACCTACCTCAGATAGAGAAGAAATATTGCCCTTGAATCCTAAGAAAGAATATCAATAATGAAAAGTTACTATGCCAAAAGGAGATAAGAATCAGAATGGAAAGAGGAATACCGAGACAAAGATCACAGGGAAGAAGGCTAGAAAAATCAGTAAGAAGAAAGCAAGGATAGAAAAGTTGCAGAAGGTTCCAGAAGGGACTTTGTAGAAGGAAGGTTTGAAAAATTGGAACTTCGTCAGGATATCAAAATAGCAAAACATGGCACCCATGGAAAAGCAATATGACCATTGGAATCATTATCACCATTAGACCAATGTCCTGAACAATTAGAACAAAAGTTATGACCATAAATCTCGTTATCAGACCATTGGGACAGTGATGCAATGAACATAACTACATTGATGAAGGATTCTCGCCCATTGGAGAGATCTGTTACCTCTTTTTCTACTTTTTCCATCAACTGTTGCATCAAGAACACTTTTTCAGATTGTATCTACACCAACGAGATAACTCATTACTACCGTGTTGTGTTTAATGAGATTTCACCACCTCTTCTATTACATTGAGCAATCATTTATCGACCTGAGTTATCTGATTGAGAGTGTGTATGTCGGATGATCTCACCACAGCTGAAAAGTGTGTAGAAGAAGTATTAATTGATCTAATGGCTGAAAAAGTAATGTTTGTTGGACAACTGAGAGGCCGGGGGGGGTGAATCAGTTGTTACCATGCTTAAACAATTATTCTTATTTTAAATTCTTTACAGAGAACTCAATGACAATCACCATAATGCAGGGAAGTAAGAAATAGAACATTCAACATCATTCGCACATAAGGAATACACAGAGATAGATATTTCTTGAGGAAACCCATAAAGGGTAAAAACCTCTTCTTCTTTATATGATAAGTATTCTTTACATTCTGTACATTATCATACCTATGAGCACCAACTCATAATGAGGCTTCAACCTCTGTTTTGCAAGCTGCAAATTGCTAAGAGCACCAACTCTCTGTTTTCTCTAGCACCTACTAGAAGGAAGAACCAACTCCTTGGTTTCTCTAGCACCCACTAGAAGGAAGCACCAACTCCCTAATTGTTCCAACACCAATTGGATGGAAGCACCAACTTCTAGTCACACAGGCACCAACCTGTATAACAAGGAACAACAGTTCTCCCTTGCACCACCCTGCCACCCTAGTTTCTCTGGCTGCAGCCATATGGAAGCTACAAATCCCTATGTTCAAGCACCCACTTGAACCTCTGAGGACAACAGTCCTCCCTAGCACCTCCCTTCCACCCTAACATATAAATTTTTCTATATATAAATTTATCACAATGATACAATATTTATCATTGGCTTACTAGGCTTATCACTGTTCTACTATGTTGCTCTGCTCTGCTATATCAGTGTCTCTCTATCTGCATCTTCTTGCATTTTCTGATCTTTTGTTTTTTTCTACAAGAGCACCTCAGCCTTCTTTTACTGACTCATTGTCTTTTTGCACACATACCTTTCACTTTCTGTGCCTCTGCCTTTTATGCTCTCTGTGCCATGTCTATTCAATGCACCATTCCTCTTCTCCATGTTTCCGCTACTGCACACTCCTCCTTCTACACTCCTTGATCACACTGAACAACAACAACCCTCATCTCTTCTTTGTTCTGCATACTTATAGTCTCTATGAATGCTATATTGCCATGCTTTTGCATGCTTTTTCCATGTCAAGTTCTCTGCCTAATCATCATGGCCACTCTTCAGCTTATCTGGTTGTTTAACCCATGCGTCCATCATCATTGGGTGTTATACTAAGATTCCTTAGCCTTTCTCGTAGTTGATACTCTTCGTATTCTCTATCAAAGTCTAGATAATCCTCTTTGTTGCAGTTACAAGCTTCAACACTCTTCCATCTGTCAATCACCTCTAAGAATAGTCTTCATTCCACTGGAAGATGCCTCGAGCCTCTTCATCTTCTATGGTGATCACACTAAGGCCTATTTGATTCCTCTAGCAGAAGCCATTAGTCATTTCTAGAAGTTACACTTTGAAGTGCAACAATAGCCCTCCGATCATACTTAAATTCACCTTCACCATTGGATTGGATCCATACGATCTTGTGTTTATTTCACATTTTGGCATTTCAGAATTTCGGCATTCTTGTGGTGAAGAGTCTCAATTCTCCATGTCCCAAACTTCAAAATGGATCTTGTCTCTTTGAGATCTTGTCTACAACTCTTCGACGATGTGACAACCGACAGTGACCAAGGCCTACAACAAAATCGTGTTTTCACATTTCACATTTCAGAATTTTGGGACTCCTTTGATGAAGAGTCTCAACTCTTGACTCTTCCAACTCCCAGTATTCGAACCTCTAAAATAGAGTCTGATCAATGGTCCACACTCTTGATGATTCGATGATCCATATCTTTTCATGATTTCTCATATCGTGATTTCTACATTCTTGATGTGAGAGTTCTTGACAACTCCAAGTCTCGATATCCGAAACTCTGAAATGGAGTCAGATCAACGACATTTTGGCATTTTTCATTTCTCCATTTCGGGACTCCTGTGGTGAAGAGTCTTGATGCTTAACTCCTCCAACTCCCAGTATCCGAAGTTCCAAAATGGAGTTGGATCAAAGATCTGGTATTTCGTTGTTTCGTATTTCGGCGATTCGACATTTCGGCACTCTTGTGGTGAAGTGTTTCGACACTTCAAATCCCGGTATCCGAGACTTCAAAATGGATTTATTTCCTAGTCTATGAATCTCTTTGTTGTTCCTGTTTTGGGATTTTGGTGTTCCACATTTCTTGATTCCGGGACTCCTGATGATGAAGAGTCTTGAATATTCCAACTCCCGGTATCCAAAACCGTCCTCCTGTCTTCTAGATTTCATAACCCCACTTCACCTTTCTCTTTAAAGAATGTGCAGGTTCTCCTAGATCCAATTCCGTTTGGACCTCGGGCTCAGATCTGACATTCATCGGGAATTCTCAATGGGATTCAAAGATCATTGTTGCTTCTCCTCCCGGGCTTTCATTGTTCCAGTTTTTCCACTGTTGCATACTCTAATATTACCATCAATGACAATCACACCTACCATCAATGATAATCAAAACAATGTCTACAAGGATTCAAGCTTCATCGACGAGAGGAGTGCAAGAATTTTGATTGACTGCTCTTGGATCTGGACCATCCCGAGCTGCAACCGAGAAAATAACCAAGAATCAAGATGACTTGGAAAATGAAAAGTTAATCCCGACTATCCTTCCCAACTACATCTCGCCTTTGGCTGGTGTGGTGAGTCGTGACAGTGTCCCTAGAGGCTTCAATTACACCCTAGTTATTGCATACCTCTTGAAGGGGATAAGTGTAGTTAGAAAACAACATGATAAGATTGCGACAATAAAATTCAGTGACTTCAACGTAGGGGACTGCAAGAACCATAGTATGTTCACTCTTCACACGTACTTGACTAGGATGAAGGGGAAGAACTCAAGGATAATCCCTCAACCATGGACTATGAACCTCGCGCAGTCCACCATCTTGAATGTGATGAATATTACACATTTTGGATGGCACCAGGAGGTTAATGTGTGTGTTAAGGTCCTTCTATCGTGCTACCATGGAATCTATCTATGGCTAGACAAACCCATTGTAGTCGATCCAATGTTGATCCATAGGATCACCAGATTGAGCATGTAGGGACCAAACCCACAAGACTTCTACCCAGGGAAGGCTACATATCATGCCCTGGCACAAAGGATTAAGGATACCTATGGAAATGTAGAAAGGGGATGCGAGGCTAAAAGGTAGCTTCCATCCAGAGTGGAGCAGTGCACCTGGCCTACCAACTGATCGTAGGAAAGCTAGTGAGAAAGAACACACCTACGCAAGTCACAGGGTTTGTTGTTGGCCTCGCTGAAAATATTGTAGAAGGACTCCAGATGAACTGGATGAAGTACTTAGTCAACCATATTTAATTGGATTGTCGCAAAGATTAGGATCAAGGCTATGAGTTCCATTTCAGCTGACTGTTGATCATCATAGCATTTACTGCCTAGGAGATGCCAGAAGGTGCGACCTTCTCGGACATTGAGACATTCCAGCCACTCATTGCAAAGTTCACCATGCTATGGTACTTGAGTAATATGGGAAAACAATGGTAGTATAACAAAGTATTCCACACATACTATCTCCAGTTAAAGAGGGCTATTGGAGATATCCCTCATATGATACCGAACACCTTGCTTTGGTTCATACCCCTCATGAAGTTCCTCCTAGATCGACACTTTATTTGTATCACTATGTGCATAGATGAGCATAAAGAAGATGACCTCAAAGCTCATAGAGGATGACCTCAAAGAGATAACTAAGGACTAGTATGCAGAGCTCCTTATCCCTACCGACCTCGCATAAATGTTTGATCCCGAACTCATTGGAAGCTCAGAGGCCACTCATGAAAAGAATGACACCCCTGGAATCAACAGAAGGAAAAAGATAGAAGAGGTACAAAACCTGTGTAGTGCATCAGATGAAACTGCTTTAGAATTACCTGGATGAAGAGATAAGGATGAAGTAGATAAAGAAGAGACCAATGGCAAAGAAGATCAACAAAATCCAAGAAAAGTAACACCACCTAGTGATATTGTTGATGAGGCTAATACCCCTAATAAAGGAAAGGTTTTCTCTATGAAACCTACCTCATGGAAGAAATCCATAGCTAGTAAGACCTAGTTGCAGACCATGCTCATGCTCGATGAATTCGACTTCATCATCATAGTTGTATCAGACCCTTCAAAAGATATTATGCAGAACACAAAAGCCAAGCAAGTATCCATGTATGAAAAAATTGAGACAGAACTAAGAGGGGTACAACAAGCCCTTCATTCTATCCATGAAGTGTCCACTGTGAGCCCACCATCAGAAGAACTAGAGTTGGGGGATGAAATGCCCAACTCCTTAGAATAGTTGATGCGAGCGAAGCTTTCCTTCATCGAGCACAAAAAGAAAAATAACAGGCCATGGTGACTCTGAAGTAAGAAGAATAGGAAATGGTAGAGAAATGTTGAGTTGTGCAGTAGGAGAAGGAAGACCTCCACATCAATTTCAAAGAGGAGAGAGGACATATCCAGCAAGAGAAAGAGAAGTTTATAGCAGAGCAACTCAGAGTCAAAGAAGTAGTCAGCATAGCACTTCACTCTATGACAGGATTAGAGAAAAAGGTGGACGAACCAATGGAACATCAAGTCTCGCAACTTGCAGAAGCTATCCAAAAACTTCAACAGAGAATTGAAAACCTAGAGCTACAAACAATGTCAAGAACCCCACAAGACGTGCAAGACCAAAGAGAAGCTACTTCCCGAAGCGTAGTCAAGAGGATTAGAGCACTCACTCTGGAATGTAAACAATGTAGCAGTATAAGTGCAGACACCTATGAGTTACTTACTGAAGATCCTAAACTAAAGTCATTGGAGTCACAACTCCAGGAGGCAAAGCAACAAGCAATGATAATACAGGAGAAGTTGAAGCTCCTGTCAGTAGTTGAAAGGATGAAGCGATACTAGGAACAACACATTGTTCAACAATAGATCCACACCATACAGAGTGAAGTCATGGAAGTGACTCAGAGACTCCAACCAGTCCATGATGAAGCATGCCAAATGGTTGAGGAGATTGAAGGCCGAGGAGAAGAGCTAGAGAAAGTAGTCATTGCATTTGAAAAACGCTTAGAGGGACCTGTCAATGAAGAATTTATCCAAGAGTTCATCGAGAAGGATGCCTTGGTGCAACAATAGGTCAAAGTAGCTTGAGTCAAGCTCAAGGATTTTGAAGTAGAGATATCCAAACCAGAGTGACTTGGGATGCATCATAGGTGAGTGTTTGGGGGATGTTGGCTCTTGACCAAGTTTTTAGGATCCTTGGTCATGTTTGACCTATTTTGGGACTTCGACAAGTTGTTGAAGGTAGAGAAAAATTCGAAGCGGATATCGTAGGATCTCATCCCCTTGTTTATAGATTTTTGGGTTTTGGTCTTATGTAACAGGTATGGGGATGTCGGCCCATGGATTTACCCATGTTTAGGCCCATTTTGTAATGTATAAATAGATGTCTAGGCGATGTAAGAAAGTGTGAGAATGAAGGATGATATAGACATCTGTGTGATGATATGCTAAGTGAAAGTGGTAGTTGTACATGCTTTGTGAATAATCTGAGAAGATTGCAAGGCTAAGTGCAAGCGACTTTAAGATATTGTGTAAAGGATTTGTGTTGTGATCTAGCTCAGGGAAGGAGGATCTAGCAGAGTGCGTGCAAATCTCTTGTCCTATGCGAAGTAGGATATCATGGCTCTGTGCATGTATAATATTGACAAAATATAATAAAAGAGAAGAAGAGTTGGTGTACATAGGCCCAATATGGGGATGAACCACATATATCCTATGTTTCTATGATTTTCTTGATGTATTGATGTGGTTATGTGGTTATGTGTTTACTTGCTTAGTGCTTTGGCATAAATGAATGATAGATAGATCTGTTGATGCTTTGTGCTTGATAATATGAATGAATGCTAGATCTAACCTATGTGAATGTTCTTAGTACTTGAATATACTAGATCTGGGTGAATACTGCACTGATCTCTTGTTAGAATTTATCTGCACTATGAATTAAGGCTTAATACTAATGATCTATAACTGCTAAGTGATTTGTTAAGGTGTTACAATCACATATCTGTGTCCCAGCTAAGGTTGCAGACACTGGAGTCATGCAACCACCCATGCCTCATACCTTGGGTGAGACTGCATCTACTTTGTAGGTGTTGCCGAAAGGGAAGGTAATTAGGGTTTTTTTGGTGCATTGTTGAAGTGTTGAACCCTGGATTTGCCCCTGTGCCAACACTATTGTTGGTTGGGTGTAGTTGAGAAAAGGTTCTGTAATTGTAATTTGTATACAGTTTTGGGAAAAGGGGTAGATAGAGCTCTGTGACATGAGTCCAAAGTCAGGAGTTTGTAACAGAGTACTAATTTGTATCTCTGAGATTGTACACAAAAATATCTGCAGCTAATATATAAATAAGGACCTATAATTTTGAAAATTACAGTTTCATTTTGTGTTTATGCTTATGAATTGTCTCTTTACAGTACTTATTTATGCTTGATAATATCAATACGATATCTTTTTTTACAAGTTCTTTCACAACTTGAGTATATTTAGTTCCAGTATGAATGAGTTTCAATATTTTTTGTATTTAGTCTATCTTGCGCAAGATCATGGTGAATCTTGAAGGTTCTAGAAACCCACCTAAGTATTCTCGTTTCCCTTCCCTATATTTTTGTCTTGGTTGCGCTCGAGTGAGACTTCTTCTCTTCAGAGGAGATGAAAATGCTAGCACTCTAGAATGCTCGATACCTTTTTTTGGTAACCTGAGAAGGACCCTAGTCTGATCAATTCCATGCCAACAAAATGGTTCCATTGCCAGGACCTGTGCTAAAAGGGAACTTATAGGGAGAATGCTTCCATGGATTCACAGATAGTATATTCACTAGTGGTGGGATAAAAAATGTGACGCCTTCATATGGAAAGAAGCAGAGTTGAGAAGAAAATATGTGAAATATACACAAGAGGTTATCTTTTACTCAAAAAGATCGAGTGACTAGTATGAGATATTCTGGGTTATGTTCCTAGAAGAAATTTTCCACTAGATAGATAAGCTCCAACAAGCTCTAGAATTCCAAGAATGAGTCAAGAATACCTACACTTGGGATACATAAAATATAGCATCACTTCATTCGATGGATCATCCAGTAATGTGAGAGATCAATTTATGGGTCAATACAATGTTAGAGGGATACATTATCGAGTTTGCAACTGAGAATCACCAATATTTTTCATAGGTAGAAGAGGATTTCAAGAAAGATGCAAGGGGAAAATTGTTGAGAGAAATCCCCTTTATGGATTAAGGTTTTATTAATGGAAGAGGGGATGATGACTCTATCCTTGACTGAGATTGTAGCATAAACACCCTCGCTTGGGGTGGGGTGAGTTTGGGGTGGAGTCATGGTCTGAGATAGGGGAGCGGGTTCTTTGAAAAATGGGGGAGAAGTAAGAAATGGACTCAAGGGATGAGAAAGCAATGAAAAGATTCACTATAGTTGAGAAGTGGTGGCACAGTAAGATAAAGAAAGCAACAAAACAGTCTGAGAAGTTTCAGAAATAAGTCAGACTAGGATAAGTAGAGGAAGGACAGATGGAAGAGTTACAAAATATGAGAAGACAAGAAAGACTGGCCAGTCAAATATTAAGTGAGAGAGAAGCATAGAGAGAAAGAATTCCCCAGGAAGGTGGACATGAAGGAGAAGTGTAGAAGAAAGGGAAAAGGAATCCAGAATGGATCTTGATGAAGAAAGAGAATATTCAGGAGTCTGACTGAAGAGACCGCTCCAGAGGATGAGAATGAGACCACCCAGATCAAAGAAACATGCCCCAAAGCCACTAGAACCAACCCTGAATAAGCCATACCCCAAGTGTCTTCTATACAAGTGGTAAATTCTATACTACCTTCTTAAGCTATTCCTTTTCCATTATAGTTAGTCAATCAGTCACAACTCAGAGGCACAAATATTGGGAGGATATTGGGATCCCCTGGTAGATCACAACCAAGACCATTAGGTTTTATTATGGTAGGAGAAGTAACATAAAAAATGGCTGGTAACATAGGAGTTTTGATTGCTCGATACCCAGAATTATGGGGTAAGGGATATGAATATTTTGAGCAACATTGGTTCTTATATTGATCTGAAATGGATCCAGGAGCCAAGATGGGCTCTAGGTAGGCCTAAAAATGAAAATGCTCAGAATATCTTCAAAACAGATATGTGTGTAGGCCTCGTCGATACGAACCCAACACAACTTTAATTGGCTCAAATGGATGTCGTGTGAAAAATATATTGTGATATGTTCATTTGGCCAAACAAGAAAAAGTTGTTGACTGTGTTAGCACCAGAAGTCACTCCTGGATTGCGGTAGGAGTAAGCCTAGTACCCATCAGGTTTTATGTCACGATAATTTAATTAAGGTGGTCGAATGGATGAAGACCTGGGAGAATATCGTTTTAAGTCAGAAAATAGGGCTAGGCATGCACGAATAGATGAGGTCCTGATCTAACTTCTGTCAGTAAGTTGAATTTAAGGTGAGAAGATGGAAGACTTGGTGAGAATATGAACGAGTCTGCTATGGGCATCCTACCTTCCAACAACATAGGGAAGAAAAATGAGACACTGAAATATGTCGAAATGACAAAGCTACAACAACACAGTGATGGCTCGACTGGATCCTCCAATTTTGAGCATTGCAATACTATTTTAAAAACTTGACTGGATCTTCCAATTCCAAGATATTTAGTGTGAGAGCGAAAGGTAACATAGGAAATTGACTAAAACAGGTGTAAATATTGCAGTGATCCAACATACATCATCCTACAACATCACCACCCCCAACTAGATCCTCCAATTATGAGTGTTTTAATACAGTGTTTATAGAGATGGAAAGAAGATGACTTTCATTAAAGAGGAAATCTCAAATGCTAATACATAAATAGGAAACCAATGCTTCATCAAAACTTTACAATCGAGAGCCAAGAACAACCATCGACCCCTACAAAAATGGAAAAATTGCCTACATATACTCAAACTGGCTTGGACTACCTAGAGCAGATCAAATCATGCATTCAAGGATTTATGTCGATAAGCTTCTCTGTCAGGCTGCGCATGAAGACATTGGGCAAACTGCCCATGCAGTCATCTATTAGACGTGATCTTTGTTAGGATGGAATGACAGTCTGCCTCTACTCTTGTCCCTTCCTGAGATTCTATTTATGGAAGGAGATGACGTTCAACCACCGTCAACCACCTTAATAACTACTTTCTCGGGATTAGGTTAGGCTTGGTCAACTCTTCTTCTTGGACAACATGGCGTCCCTTCCTTGGACATTGCTGCTTCATTGGATTGCTACAAGGGGGATCCAGCCTATGAACATGGACGAGGATCTAGTGGGGAAGGCGATGACACCAACAATGTCGAGGGGAGACGAGAGGTGATGAGGTGGAAGCACCAGGTGGTGGAGAACAAGGCCTATGACACTAGACAAGGATTGCCACGTGAATATGGATAGGACATAGGTGGAAGTGGCATGGAGCATGGGGGAACAAGTGTCGAGAAATAAGAAGGATGAAGGGAAGGGTAGCATGACACCTAGGATAGTGGAGGAAAAGTGTGCGATGGTGAAGGGTAGAAGGGAATTAGGAGATGTGATAAGGGGATAGGGGAGGCAGAGTTGGGAAAACTTGTCACAAGTGGACGAAAGCGGTAAGTGATTGAGGGGGACCCACACGAAGCCGCCGATATCAGACCCCCCCCCCTTCATTAAAGGAAGAAAGGAAAGGGGGGTTGGGAATTGGACAATAGCCGTAGATTTGGGTGCTTTAATATCAGTTGTTTGGACTTGCACAACACCATATCAGACCACCCCCCCTTTATTAAAGGTAGAACGACAAGGGGGGCCTAGAATTGGACTTCGTCTGTAGATCTAGGCGCACGAATCATGACCACCCAGATCCATGCATCTTTAAATCAAATGTGCCCTCTCATAAAACTTAGGACAAGTGGGTTTTAAACCCACTTTTGTCATTTTTCGCCAAAGGGGGGAATTTGTTAGGAAAACACCCCCCTTACAACACTAGGTGATAACATCAGGGTCCATGGGGGATGGCACACTCCCTGCGAGCTGTCAAGAACTTTATTGTAGCTTCAGTGCCTTGTTGTTAGGCTATAGAGTCCCTTATTGAAACCAAAAACTAACAGAAAACAATATTTACAACAACAGAAGAGCCACTTAAGGCTCAAATGAAACATTTATTTAGGAAATGCCCATTCACAGGGCCATTGAAAACTTCTTCACCCTTCAAATCCTGCAACCTATAGGTGTTGTTCAGGAATACTTTAGAGATATTGAAGGGCCCAATATAGAGGGTGTTTTCCTCTATCCTTCTTTGGGGCATCCCACTTAAGCACTAGATCTCCCAGCTCAAATTCCTCTTTTTTGACCTTCCTATCAAAGGCTTACTTGACCTTTTGTTGATGATCGTGAGCTCTGTCCACTACCTGTTCTCTGGTCTGTTGCACTTCAAC
Source organism: Picea glauca (assembly GCA_000966675.3). NCBI lineage: Eukaryota > Viridiplantae > Streptophyta > Pinopsida > Pinales > Pinaceae > Picea > Picea glauca. Next base: position 678,319 of record JZKD02S1605997.1, read on the forward strand.
TAGTTGATGAATTCTTATAACCATATTGTCTGGAAAACCCTCATAATCCTAAAAAAAAATTTCAATAGGTAGAACCAGCTGCATGGGAAATACAACTTCTATCCCATAAACAAGTTGGAAAGGGGAGGTTCCCAAGGATCTTTTGGCTATCACTCGATCAACCCACAGAGAGAATTTGAGTTTTGAATCCTAGGCCTTCTTATTGCCTTCTAACAATATTTTGATGGGCTTGATTAGAATCTCATTAGAAGACTCTCCTAGTCCATTACCTTGAGGATAATAGGGAGTGGAGTGAATTAGCGAAATCCCAAACTGCTCATAGAATCTGGCCAGGGGCTCAAACTTGAAAGATGCAGCGTTATCAGTGATAATTCTATTTGGGAAGCTAAACCTTGCTATGGTATCCTCTAGGAAGCTGATGATAACTTTGTGTGAAGCACTCCTAGTGGGGATAGCTTGTATCCATTTGGTGAAGTAATTTGTTGCAGTTAAAATCCACCTGTGTTGGCCACTTGAAGCAGGAAGAATTTCCACAATGAAGTCCAACCCCCATTGTTGAGAGGGTCCTGAGGCTACTACAAGCTTTAGTGGTAGATATTTGAGATGTTTCTTTCTTGAGAACTTTTGGAATTTGATGCAGGCTCTAACCTTCCTACAGACATCAGTGAATAAGGTGGGCCAGTAGTACCCATCCCTGAGAATTTTGCAGGCTGTGGTTTTCCAAAAATGGTGTCCCCCACATAGGCTACCATGAAACGCAAACATAATATCTTGGGCCTCCTGTGGGTCTAGACATCTCAAAATCACTCCTATAGGGTCTCTCCAATACAAGATCTAGTCAATAAGGAAATATCTGACTTCTTTGATATTTGAAGCTCTTGCCTTACTCTTCCCTATTCCATCAGGAGGTTTTAACTCTAGCAGAAAATATATGATGTCTCTATACCAGGTGCACTCTGCTAGTGGTAAAACATCATGAGATATTTTGTTGGACAACTCGTCTTGCTGACTTTTTGAGTAAGCATTGATGAAGATAACCCCCAAGGCCTTACAATTGGATTCAACTAGCATCTTGGCTTAACTCTTCCCTTTAACTAATTTGGTGGGATTTATTTCCAGATCAAGCTCAAGGATTCTGGCCATCCATCTGCTCCTCGTTGCATCTATGTCTAGATGAATCAGGATCTCCTTCACAACAGCTGAAGGGACATATGCAATGATTTTTGAATGTAATACATAGACCCTAAAATCCTTGAGAGTTTTCACCAAGGCATAAGCCTTCTTTTCCATAATGTCATATTTGATCTCTGCATCTCTCAATGCATGAATGAAGAAATAAATGGGTTTCTCCAAACCCTTAACATTTTTATGCAATAAGATAGTTGTAACAATATCAAATGAAGCAAAAGAGAAAATAAGGAAATCCTTTGAGTAATCAGGACTAATACGCACAAGAGCTTCAGTCAAGAATTTCTTTATCTGATCAAAGGAATTTTGAGACTCAACAGTCCATTTAACTTCATTTCCTTTCTTCAACATGGTTGTTATAATATTTACCATCTTAGTGAAATTGGAAACAAACCTCCTCGGAAAATTAATTTTTCCCAGGAAAGCATGGACTTATTTTCTGGATCTAGGGAGTGACAGGGTTTGGATTTCTTCGACTCTACTGGGATCAATCATGACCCCTTCATCTGATACTATGTGGCCCAAAACCTTTCCCTCCTTCATGGAAAATAGAGACTTCTTGGGGTTTAAGAAGAGGCCAAACTTCCTGCACTTTAGGAAAACCCTTTTTAAATGCTCATGGTGTTCTCTGTCAGACTTGGAGAAGACTGTGATGTCATCTAGATAGATGCCCATGAACTTGTCCCTTTCTCCAATGAAAGTGATATCCATGTATTTTTGAAAGGTTGATCCTGCATTCATCAAACCAAAGGTAATTTTGGCATACATGAATGTGCCCCAAGGAGTGGTGAATGTTGTCTTTTCTCTGTCCTCCAACAGAACATAAATCTGATTGTAGCCAAAGAATCTATCAATCATGGAAATCATGGATGCTTCTGTTACCCTTTGAAATATATGTTCCATATTGGGCAAGGGGTAATTGTCCTTCTTTGAGCTTCTGTTCAGGTTTCTGAAATCAACACAAAGTCTGATTTCCCCAATCTTCTTCCTCACTGGGACCAAGTTGTCCACCCACTATGAATACCTCAAAGGCACGATGATCTGGGCATCCAACAACTTCTTTACCTCTTTCTCCATGATAGGCAACAACATAGGATTGATCTATCTTAGTTTCTTTCTAAATGGTTTGGCCTCTCCCTTCAGTGGGATCTTATGTTCAATGAAAGCTATGCCATATGTTCTGAGATCTTCATATGTCCAGGTGAACACATCAACAAACTACTTTAAAATCTCAACATATCTGTCCCTTTGTTCTCTTGTCAGGATGCTTGACCTTGGATTTGTCTATGTGCTAATATTGCATTCGGATATGTCAAACTCATCGATCGGACCCTTAGCTTTCATTGGTACATCATTATCATCAAAAATCATCTCCAAAGGGACTAGTCCCTTTGGAATGTGATTGCTAGGTAACTGCACAATGTTGTGATTAGCAATTTTCTTTAAAATACATCAGCATGTGAGTTACTTTCACGTTCATGGTCTTGGTCTATCTGCAATGCAGAAAATTCTTGATTTCAAGATCATCCTCAAATACCCTTCAATTCTTGGAATTGTCTGGTATAGAGGGTATTTATTTTACTTCTATATCATACTTGAGCTTGGATGGTAGGGGCACTTTAAGTTGCTTTCTGAAGTGGCTAAGGAATCAACCACTGTATTCTTGTCTCTAGGAATGAATGAAATTTTAAAAGCTCAGAAGAAACTATCTATCAAATCCCACACTTCATTCCTATAAGATGTCATCCTTGGATTCTTAACTTGGTAGATATTTCTGACTTTCTTTACAACCAACTCGACATCTCCAAACATAGACACTTCTTTGATTCCCATGTCCTTTGCATCCCTCAAACCCAACACAAGAGCTTCATACTCCACCACATTATTGGTAACCTCAAATTCTAATTTGCAAGATAGAGTTATGGTCTCTTGGTCTAGTGAGTTAAACACCATTCCAGTACCTGCACCTTCCTTGAAGGAGGCTTCATCGAAAAACATTTTCCAAACAAAGGTGGTGGGGGAAAATCCATGAGAGGCAGAGGGATGCTTCCTGAGTTTTAGAGGAGGCTCAAAATAATTAGTGAGTTGTAGTAAACTGGACCCTAATTCGATGTCAAGGGAAAATATAGGATGGTTGGTGGGGTTGTTTTCATCACTAATGATATAAGCCAATTGGGCCTCTCTGTACAACCTTCTATTTTCCCCTCAAAACAATGGAATAGTAGCATAGTTGAGGTCCATTTGCAGGGTTCCCCCAAGTCTTGTTATCCAAGATATTGACAATAGCATGCCAAACTTAGGGGGTACATCAACCACTACAATGTCCATGACCACACTCTGCATGGGAAACTGGAACAAAGTCACTACTAGATCTTTGATGAATCCTATACATTGGACTCTTCTAGAATCAAAGGAATACAAGTCATGATAAGATTTTGTGACCTCCAACACAAGTTCTTCCATGACAGTTTTAGGCATGAGATTATGGGATGCCCCTGAGTTCATCAAACAATTATGCAACACCTTGTCATGTATGTTTAGGGATGTGTAGAAGGGAGGGGATGAATCATCTCTGTCTTCTACCATAGGACCTAGGATTACTACAGGATTTTCATCTTGCAAATTGATTGAGTCTATAGGACGATATGAGGGTTTAGACTGCAATATCTTGGAGAGGATATTTTTAAAATATTCATGTTTGACCGGCTTAGAGAGGGGTACAAGGATCCTGATTTTCTGAATTTTATGCCAAAATTAAAAGAGGAGGGTGGATTTATGATTTCTTTTACTTCAGAAACATGGTCTTGGACTACTGGAGAGGGGGCTTGGAGATTCTTACCCTTTCTGTTGTTTTCCATATCTTTAGTGAGATTCTCCACTCTGGTAGGCTGCTCAAGAACATCAGGCATTCCCGTATTCTTCTTGGATCAGAGGCTGTATCTATTTGGGTTGTTGCTAGCATTGCTTTCCTTGCTCAGCTCATTGAGATGAATATTCATGAGAGACTCCTCATATGTTGATTGAGTAAAATGAGGAAAATGGGGGGTGTCTCCAAAACAATGGATTTCGGGGTCAAGCTCTTCTTCTTCCCTCCCCTTGTCATCAACCAAGTTGTTTTGGAGAGGGGTTTGAATCCTATGATCATCTCTGTCTCTTTTCCTTTGTTCCCTAGGCATAATCCCAGGAAAGTTGTTGTTAGTCCTCCTGAAGTTGGCTATGTTGTCCACCATTTGAGGATTTTTGTATGTCTGCTTCCCTTCAAATTTCATATTCTCCATCTTTTTAGAAAGATATTTCACCATATTGGTCAATTCATCCACTTGAGGGTGAGGCAAAAAGGAACTATAGCTTGAGGCCTCTAATATTCCCTTTCTTCTATCTATAACAACATTATTTCTGAGCCTGTCAACTACCGACACATTAGATTCTACTTCTATGGTCACATCTTGCATCTGAGCTAGGGAAATAGCTCTTCTCTCTCTCAAAAAGAGATAGAAGTTAGCGTCAAATGCATTAGCATAAGAGATTTTGGCAGAGTATTCTATGGGATTGATCTCAGCAGGGATCTTATTGTACATTTTATTGAATCTCTTGGAGAAGTCCGAGACAGACTCTCCTTCCTTTTTATTCAAGGACCCAAAATCTATCATGTAATAAATGAAATCTTTTTTATCTCCCCACTGTCTCAAGAGGGAATTATCCAGAGCTTCAATCTCAGGAATAGATCTAGGGTCTAGTCCCCTAAACCATTTCCTAACCTCACCATCAAGGCTCTGGATGAAGACTCTCATCCAAACATATTAATTTTCAATGTTCAGGTTGTCTACATAACTGTAGAAGGTAGTGAGGTTCTCTTTAGCATTTATGTCCTCCTCTCCAGTGAATTTAGGCATATACTTCAAGTAGTCTCTAGCAGGGAGAGGATTCATGGGTTGAGGTAGGACTAAGGGGGCATACCCGGTAGCCACTATGGCATCCATTCTGTTTACAGGGGGATTAGCACCTGCCATAGGGATAAGAGGTGGAGGAGAATGAGTTCAACCAGGAGAAACTGGAACTAATCTTACAGGAGGAAAGGGAAACCACAAGGAATTTGGAGAACGATATTTAGGGCTTAAAGGGACAAAAGTTTCCCTTTCTTCAGTAGCAATAGTAATAGGAGGAGGGGTGGTAAAACCCAGGGTAGGAAAATCTTCTGAGGTGTTGGGTCTGAACCAGGGTACAACCACAAGAGAAAGGGGAGTGATAAGGATTTATTCCTCCAATTCAATACCAAGAGGAGAAAACTCAGCAGGAACACTCCCAAACTTCAAGCTTCGAGAAACTCCAACATACAACAATAAAACAGAATGAGATGCAGGGGTTGGAGTTCCTATAGGACAATGAAAATCATCAGAAATACCTAGTTCAGTAGTAGAAGCTTCTCCTCTAAAGGCATTTCCATTTCTGATAATATTCTCTAGGCCAACTTTAGGTGTCACTAAAGGAAGTTGTGGAGTAGACCTTGTATGTATGCCTCTAGAATCCATGGTTGAAACAATGGAGTCACCTGTGGGTTTGCATCAATGAAGTTGCCACAGTGGAGTCACCAGGTGCATAGTAGAAATCTTGGAGGACTCTAATGCTTAATGCACCTTCATAATTAAAGGCTCAATGTCATTCAATCCTAGGGAAAATCTTCAACTTCATCCCCGGCAGTAGTGCCCGAAATGTTAGCACCAAAAGTCACTCCTAGATTGCGACAGGATTAAGCCTAGTACCCATGAGTTTGTTATGTCACAATAATTTAATTAAGGTGGTCGAATGGATGAAGACCTGAGAGAATATCATTTTAACTTAGAAAATTAGGCTAGGCATGCACGGACATGTGAGGTCCTGATCTAACTTTCGTTAGTAAGTTGAATTTAAGGTAAGAAGATGGAATACTTGGTGAGAAGATGAACGATTCTGCTATGGGCATCTGGCCTTCCAGCAGCTTGGGGAAGAAAAAAGAGACACTGAAATATGTCAAAATGACAAAGCTACAAAAACACAGTGGTGGCTTGACTGGATCCTCCAATTCTGAGCATCGCAATACTGTTGTAACAACTTGATTGGATCTTCCAATTCCAATATATTCAATGTGAGAGGAAAAGGTAACATAGGAAACTAACTAAAACAGGTGTAAATATTGCAGTGATCCAACATATATCATCCTACAACATCACAACCCCTGACTTGATCCTCCAATTATGAGTGTCTTAATACAGTGTTTACAGAGATGGAAAGAAGCTGACTTTCATTAAACAGGAAGTCTCAAATGCTAATACATAACCAGGAAACCAATGCTTCATCAAAACTTTACAATCGGGAGCCAAGCTCAACCATCGACCCCTACAAAAATGGAAAAAATGGCTACATATACTCATACTGGCTCGGACTACCTGGAGTAGATCAAATAATGCATTCAATGCTTTACGTTGATAAGCTTCTCTGTCAGGTTGTGCATGTAGACGTTGGGTAGATTTCCCATGTAGTCATGTGTCAGACATGATCTTTGTTAGGATGGACTGGTAGTCTTCCTCTACACTTGTCCCTTCCTGACCTAATATTTATGGAAGGAGACGACGTTCAACCACCGTCAACCACCTTAATAACTTCTTTCTTGGGATTAGGTAAGGCTAGATCAAATCTTCTTCTTGGACAACGTGGAGTCCCTTCCTTGGCCACTGCTACTTTGTTGGATTGCTACGAGGGGGTTCTATCCTATGAACATGGACGAGGATCTAGTGGGGAAGGTGATGGTTCCAACAATGTGGAGGCGAGATGAGAGGTGCTAAGGTGGAAGCACCAGGTGGTGGAGAATGGGGGATATGATACCATACAAGGAGTGCCACAGGAATATGGATAGGAAACAGGTGGAAGTGGCATGGAGAACAAGGGCACAGGTGTTGGGAAATAATAAAGATGAAGGGAATGGAGGCATGAAACCTGGGATAGTGGAGGATAGGTGTGCAGTGGTGAAGGGTAGAAATGTAGTGAGAGATGTGACAGGGGGATAGGGGAGGCAGAGTGGGGGACACTTGTCACAAGGGGGAGAAGGCGGTAAGCAATTGAGGGGGACCCACATGGAGCCACCCATATCAGAGCCCCCCCCCTCATTAAAGGAAGAAAGGCAAGGGGGTCTAGAATTGGACCATAGCCACAAATCTGGGTGCTTTAATCCCAGTCGTTCAAACTTACACAACACCATATCGGACCCCCCCCCCTTCATTAAAGGTAGAACAAAAAGGGGGGTCTGGAATCGGACATTGTCTGTAGATATGGGCATGTGAATAACGGTCTCCTAGATCCACACATCTTTTAGATCAAATGTGCTCGCTCATAAAACTTAGTACAAGTAGGTTTTCAACCCACGTTTTTCATTTTTTCTCCAAAGGGGGAATTTGTTAGGAAAACACCCCCCTTAAAACACTATGTGATAATAGACTGTACAGTTCATACAGTGTTGATAGTACAGGCTGTATATTTATACATGTGATGTGGCAGTGATGCATTGGCATTGAATGGGTAGGTATAGGTGGATGAGTCAGAGTGTGATATGTGGCATCACTGTAAGGGTGACACGTGGCACAGACTGACATGGCAAGATCTGTATGACACGTGGCAACAGGATGATGTGGTAGGTACATGGGATGTTGACTGGGAAGACACGTGTTGACAGTTGGATGAATCAATGCTTGACACATGGTAGTTTGTAGGCAAGTGGTAAGGTTCCATGTGGCCCAGTCATGGGCTACCACATGGCACCCATTTATTGGTTCATTTTTATTTGGAAAATGTTGAAGTCCACCAGGGTCGAACACGTGACCTTTGGTCTGGGTGGTGAGTGGTTTGGTAGGGGCCGGGATACCAGCCTGCTCGCATTGTCACTTGATATCTATAGTGGCGATTAAATATTTAAAATTTCATGAAAGTTCATTCAGAGGAGAATAGGGATGGGGCTAGGCCCCGTCCCTTGACAGACGTTCCATGTAAATTTTCCATGGGACCACCCTCCTAACTCTTGGTGCAGATTGTTATGAGCCTAGCCCCTGATGTATATAGGTCGATGTGTTCTTCCATGCGATTTCTCCCATAGGAATTGCACTTTATCATTTTTCACGTAAAGGGGTTAGTTTCAGTCGGTCAGGCTATCCTATTGACCAAGGCACTTTACCAGGGGTCAACCAACTGTTCAGCACATGAAAAAGGGGTAAGGTGTGGCCACATGGCCACAACATAGAACCAGGGGCCTATTCCGGAGGGGGGGTAGCGAACTAGCGCCAAACTAGGGAAACATCGAGGCGCCCAAATAACCAAGGGATTGTGAAAAGGGGTTGCACCCGAGTTTTGGCCAAAAGTGATTTTTTCCACTTTATTGTATGATTTTTATTGATTTTCTCAGTAGTTTTGAGAGATTTTGGTCGTTTTTGGAGGATCTTGGGCCCTTCTTGAGGCTAGATATTGTGGGGAAGTTGGGAATTTGTTACCCACTTCAAGACTATATAGAATAGAGGTTATTGAAGCCATGAAAAAGGAGATACATATTAGGAAAATGTTGAAGAATTGTTGAGGCAAAGCCATTTTTATGCAGGGAAGCTATTGAGGAGCGCACCTTTGTGGGCCATTTCTGGGATCTTCATTCATCCATTTTCAGTGATGTCAGTTTTGATGGGTTCTTGAGATCTAACAGAACACAACTAGCTCATTTTTTTAATCCATTGGCACTTTTATGATGTACATTTAAATATTCGAATAAAAATAAGAAAGCCTCACCCACTGAGACAAAGGACCAGAGACGTAGGCGATATTTTTGAACTCAGTTATCAACTTCTCTTGTTATGGTTTGATGTTTATTTATGCTTATTTACAAATATTTATATGCTTATATGGCTGTAATGTTTCAGCTATAATTTTTCCTCTTTCATCAGTTTCTTAAATGGTAATTTAACTCATTCTTTAAAACTCAACCATTGTCATTAACATATATTTTTGGATCATATATGAATCAATATGGAAGTCTAGAGGGACTCCAGATGTGAATAAATTGGTTGAGTTATGGACTACTTTGAGAGGTCGTGCTCTCAAATGGTAAATGAATTCCATTGAGCCAGGAGTACCAGGAGTGCAAGGTCAAGCATTCATACTTGACCAGGTACGGACAAATTTCATAACATATTTTAAGCTACCTTAATCAGAACAACAAGTTTTGTCTGAGTTGCATGAAATTCAACAAAGAGAAGGTGAATTGGTTTGAAAATACAACTAGAAGTTTAAATATTCTATAGGGAGGTTAGAGCATTCAACTCATGAGGAACATAAAAGAGAATGGTATATCCAAGGATTGCTACCTCTTGCAAGGATTTCATTAACGCAATAATGGATAGCCACTTTGACATATTCCTTGGAACAATCAATGAAGATTGAAGCCATGGAAGGATATCCAGGGATCCTAAGAGTGACCAAACCCCCAAAATATCCAAATTTGTCGCAACTACAAAGGAAAATATCATCTCTTATAGAGAAGATTCAAGAATTGATGATACCCAGGCTAGGATGACTACAAGTCTGGTGTACCAGATGTTACACAGAGGGACATATGTCGAACGAATGTCCACGAATGAGGGGAATGGAACCTCCTCAAAATATGATGGGACCCTCACAAGGACCCATGGGAGGATTTGTACAAGTATCGACGAATTTACCATTCCATACCCCAACCCCATATCGTGATTTTCCAGGTAATCAAGTAGTGCCATCTGTAAGGCCTGTCCAAACAGAGCCTTATAAAACATAAATTTAAATATTGAAATGCTATCATAATTTAATTAGTGTTCTCTATTCAACATAATAACAATTCACTATTCAATAGAATTTAAAAATGAGCAACATGATAATGAATAACATATTTAACATAATAAAAAAATGAACAACATAACAATAATGAACACATCATAATAATGATAATAAATACCTCAAACTGATGTTGTTCTCCAACTCTGCCCAAGCTAAAGCTCTGCCCAAAACTGACTAGCCTCCTAACCAGCTAGAAACAACCTATCTAGCTCCCTAGCCCTAGGATTCCTTATGGTTTCCTGGCCCCCAAGCCAAAAATTCCCAGCAACAGGTGCCCCTTGTGAAATTCCTCAAGCAATATCCTCAAGAAAGATGCCAGTAAAACCAAAAATATAGATGTAGTCCAAAACTATTCTTCCCTCCACCTTCTCCCTCTATCTTTCAAAAATTCTCAAACCAAAATAAAAATGAGATGCTCTTCCAAGTCCTCCCCTCCTCTCTCAAGTCGCCCTCATTAATCCCCCAACAACCTTATCCCCCCATTAATTCCTCAACTACCTTATCTCCCCATTAATCCCTCAACTACCTTATCTCTCCCATTCATTACTTCATCAACCAATGTTAATAATATTATAATAAATCTTCATAAAGTCATTTTAATAATTAATTAAATTAATATTAATTATTCAAGATAATTACATAATTAATTAGGGTTGTTACATTCACCCACCCTTCAAGAAACTTCGTCCTAAAGTTAGAGTAATTTACAATACAAGGGTAATGACACATGATTCATAACCCACATCAAATAAACAACATTATCAGTATGCAACAAAACTTATAGATACTAGTGTACATGCGCAATAAATTCATGTGTAGCTAGCACGTACAAGGTTCGCATATGTACTAATGATGATAACTATCACCTCTATAGTAATTATTGTATGCATCCAATCCAATCAACAAGACTATTCATTTTATAAAAGAAAATAAACCAATTAAATGTTTGCAAAATCCTTTAATTACAATAATCTAGCTCAATAACGTTTATTTAGACAATTGTAGTTCAATTAAGTAATTATGAATATTCATATATACATATTTTCTTTTCAGAAGGGAAAACAATAAATTCCACCATAAGGTAAATCTCCATACAATCTCAACTATTTCTATTCATCCTTCCTCCCTAACTTACTTCCATCTTCCATTCCTATCCTTCCTCTGTTGGACTATCTTGGAGTGTCAACTATATTGACCTAACTCCAAATAGAACCCATAAGCGGAAGTGTCACTATATTGAGCAAGCTTCCCCAGCAGGCAACTGACAGTCAACATCACACGTCTAGGGGAGCGTGAGATAACACTGTCCTCCCATGAGTCCAAGTTTTAGAGGATACACGGTGGGAAATGCCTCCACCCCTTCTAATAGGACTAGGGTCCACACCCTACAATGCAATATACAGTGGCATCGTGTTGACATGTGGGTTAGTGAACATTTTACATCAATAATAAATTTACTACAAGATTTCATTCCAAAATATTTAGTCTTTTGTCCTTGAGGTATTCTCTTCTCAGCATTGTACTTCTTACGTCTCAAAATGATATCCTCTATACTTACATAGTACTTACCAACTTTGGTGACTAGCTCTTTTCTTGTCCATTTCTAGCACTTTCAAGTTCTTTATCCTACCATGAAAGACGTTTTTAACAATGGGAAGCATGCATTCATCATTCCTCATATAGATTTATTTATTTATTTTCAAATAGAGTTTCTTCATAGGAAAAAATATTTGTTAGTGAACAAGTAGTTGCCAGACCAATTAATGCATTTCAAGGCGTGTCCTTCCATTTAGATAACTCACCCCTTGTACAATAGTCTCATGCATAGTGACTAAAAGAACCCGGTTGATATACCATGCCACACCTTATGACATAATAAAACGCCTTTTCATGATACTTCACTTATCATTCTAACTCAAGTTTTAAATTCACAACATAGTCTCACTTACAATATCCATTTGAATGTTCATTAGAATGTGGAACTAAACATCGGCACCCACTGCAGTCTTATGTTGTCAATATCACCATACTAACCTATGTAATGATTAAGTACATTGCACAACTTCCTCCTTCGCACTACACTCTCTCTAGCCTCAAGACTCTTTCCACTCACTCCTAAGTATAGAAGCAACCCACGTGCATAATCTATGCTCTTAAGTTAGTAAAACTTCAATGGTACACCACACCAAATTATCCATTAACTATGTAATATTTTTCTAGCCAATGGTAAATTTCCGCATGACCTCCCCTTTCTAGAGAATAAGTATCACTAGAAAAGTCTTGAATATTCTCACATACACATCATATAATACCCATAAATTAGGAGTAGGACTCATCACTAGTTTCCACTCTTAACATAAACACTATGGTAAATTTAAAAGTTGTTGACCTTCTCATGAAAATAACCTCTCGCAAGTGATCAATGTCTTTCTTGTAACAATGACGTATCATTTACTCTTAGCATTACTAAGGTTAGATAATCTTTAAGTGGCACCGTACAAGCCATACTTAGGATTGATAAGGTTTTATTCTTCCTTATTATCACTACGAACCATGATTGTGACTATGTTTTCATTTGAAATCAACTTTACTTGAGGTCTTCCACTTACATACGAAGTGGAGGATAACCCCTAAGTCATTCATTACAATGTTTCCCACATCAACAAAATATTTTCTAGGTTACAATATTTGTTTCACTACATGACCCTTAATCTTAAAACATATCAAATTGGACTTGGATGGTTTAAACAAGTTTAACCATAATGTGCACTTTGAGTTCTTTATTCCACACTCTAAAAATTTGATTCTCCATATGTTGTATTATATGTTATTTTGTTTGCGCCCTTATTTACATATATATTAGAATACATGTGTTATCTAACAAAGATATTTAAATCATATATTCTACAAAGAATGGATAATGCTAGGCTACAAGTTTCAAGCATGTCGAAAGTTAGAAAAGTAAGGTCGAAAGTTTCAAAAGACTCTGAGAATGTCTTCAACGAGATGTGTCTTCCACATCACACTTGTTAGGTAATGTTGAATATTATATGTAGTACATACAACATTGTCTTTGCTATACACTTAAGTAATTTAGACCAAAATGAAAGAAAACATAATGTCAACTATGCAATATCAAAAGGAAAGACATAAAGAAGATAAATAAAGTGACTTCAATATTATCATATTAATTAAAAAATGGTATAGAAGTTATAACATATACTATAATATATTGGAATAACTATATATATTATTTTAATTATTTATCATGATATATGGAATGCAACAAGACAACAACACAATGAGGGTTTTTGTACATAGAGTTGTGAGGATTTAAAGAAACATTTTCATGTAGATTTTAAAAGTTTAATCTCTCTTATGGAATTCTTTAAAAATTTAATCCCAAAAGTATGGATTCTTTAAAATCTTAAATGGTGAACTAAATGATTTTATTACATTAAATACATACTTGAGTTAAATTACACTATTTCAATTTTATTGTTTATTAATTATTTTGTTGGTTTGCCAATAATGTCTCCCACGTCAAAGAAAAGCATTTTCCATCTCCACACATTAAAGCAAAGCACAATCATGGTGAGTGGATGTCTTTGATGTAGTTAAGATCAAACTGAAATTTATATGTTGTAGTCATTGATTGATACGTAAAGATTATACCCGTCTTGTCAAACAAACTCTATGATTGGGTGAATTGAATTTGTAGATTGATACGTGAAGATTATACCGGTCTTGTAAAACAAACTTTATGTCTTAAATTGGTTGAATTGAATTTGCAAACTCTACTGATCTAATTGAATTTCCACTCATACATTCATGATTTTGGCTTGCACTCTAAGTAAATTATTAATGTCTCATGTTATCATTGTTACTCATTCTTTGAAGAACTTTTTGGATTTGGATTTCTATCGTGTGGCTCGAGATGGGACTATATGAGATCCTTCCCATCATCATTAAATATTTCCTGGTTTTAGATAGACTTCAGATAGGACTATCTGAGATCCTTCCCATCATCATTAATTTTTTTTCTAGTTTTAGGTAGACTTTAAATGCAATATGCATATTGTTAATTAACCTTATCGTTTCATTAACTTTCATGCAAATTCATGATTTATTTATTTATATTTTTTTTTATGGCCAATTCCTACTTACTTGCAATAATGGCATGAAGTGTAACCCGAAGAGTAACCCGTAATCCATCGGTAAGAGCATTGAGAAATTCGGTGGTGTTTTGCAGATCAAAGTGACAAGTTTAGCTTATCCTTCGATTGTATTGTCCATGATCCCTCCTTTAACCTGCCTGGCAGGAACTAGCTTCAAAAATGGAGGGTGTAGGAGCCCCAGGAAATTGTCGACTTGTTCTTCTTTTGGTGGAAGGTCTGAGAAAATGGGGGCTCCTAATTGATGATGTCGATTATTTGATAATGCTGGCCAAATTCCCAACATAAGGGAAAATGGCACACAGGAAATCCTTAACAATGTTTCTATGCCTCTTGGCTTTATTCTGTTTATTCCTTTTCCATTTGTTGGGAGAAGGTGATCAATCACGTGGATCCATTCATTTATCCATTTGGAAATCCTCTTGATCACCTAGCGATGAACGCTACTATAACACTATCCCCACCATTTCCACAGATTATTTTGTTAAAACTATCCCTGCTATCTACATCTACTGTAGGAGGTAATGAAAGGCCCACACGCTACCCAGAAGCGGAGAATACATGCCCCATGTCACATTTCTTACTGAATGAATATGGGTTGTGCTAGTTTGATGTCTCAACAGTTCTTAAAAGAAGGCTATCATGTGGTCATACAATATCCACTCATACAACCCAACAAGTGATTTGTTCTAGGGTTTCTACACAAAAAGGAACAGTGGTGTTCAGTGAAGAGCGAGGGTTAACGATGAAGTTGTTGTACTATGGAAACATAGAGTATGAGCCTTGGCAGTTAGAGATTGAGTGGTGTTCTTTTAACCAAAGGCATGGGTTAGACAAGATGAATGAAACTAACTTACAAGGCAAGGCAAGGCATGAGGCATTCGTATGTAGTGGATAATGACAAAGATAGATTGCACACTCATCAAATAAATTACAACTTAATGAGTATCACTCTATTGCACTTTGCTTTTCTTGAAAATGGTTCTTTCAGTATCCATATATATCATTTCAACGCATTATAGTGATTTGAGTTTTTGCAGGAATCTTGAGAACTTTTTCTACAAAAGATTCATGGGAAGGAAAAATACACGCTAGATATAATATTAGAGTTAACCAATTAAAAATTTATCTAAAATGAATTTAACACCTAGATGAATTGAATATTATTTAAAATTGAGCTACTTAAAGGAATTATTTAAATTTTTTAAAGCAAGCATGATGAATCAATTAGATGTCTGAGATAGATTTTCCATTCCTGAGTGTTAAAACCTTGAGGCGTTTATAATTTTTTTTGACTTGGAATTTTCTTTCAAGAAGCGTACGAGTTGAATCAAGAGAAACAAATATTAATGATAAAGAAAGTTCAAATGACCGAATAAGTATGCTATGATGCAAAGTGGCTTGAATCCATGTTTGGCAATAGAGAGTAGGCAATAAAGAGGGCATTTAACCGCTTACTTGATTAGGTGAAATTGGGCAGAGAAATGGGTATCCCAAGATGACATTATGATAAGAAAGTTAGCTTTTAAAGAGGATAGGGTACAAGACATTTATTAGCTGCACTGAACTAGGGTGGGAAACATTTACAAGGAGGTTTTCTGTGTGGCGAGCATGTTGCGTCTTTCAATGCATGCAATTTAGTAGTGGAAAGCTTTACTAAATATGTTTTTTGTTTTCTCCTTGGAAGTTAGGTTTTTGATGACAGGGATGGAGATGGAAGACTTTTGGTGTTCTTAAGGCCGAGTGGGATCTAGAAAATATGTGTTCAATAACTTTTTCTGCGACAATTGAGATCCATTAATGGTCAGATGGGTTCCAGGTTTGGATAGGAGTCTAATTGCATATACAGTAGTTTCAAAGTACCATCCCATATTATGAGGCTTTGCGAATTGATTGAGACTGTATTGGGGATTCTTCCAGTGTTTCTTATTGCAAAAATGAAATTTGATGATTTAAAGATTTTACGGTCGAATTTTAAGCCCCAAATTCATCTTTTTAAGTGGGATTTGTCATTTATCATTCCATGTGGTGTCTACCATTGGTGCGTAGATTAATGCTCAGCCGGTGATAAACAATAGTAATTAAAACCATAATTGAGGAGGAATTATTTTGAAGCCTTCATGTTTCTTGGGGATATACGAGGAAGAAGGTTTATTTTAGATTCTTGAGTTTGAAATAGACTTTGAAATGATACACGACTATTCAAGCCGACCAATCATGTGAAAATTCTAGGTCCTATCAGCTTTCCTTCTTGGTCCGTCTTTGACCAAAGAAAGGATCTAAGTTTATTCTGTTAGGTAAAGTATTTTTTGATGTTTTATAACAACCAATAGTCCAAAAGTATTTCACTGATTTGTTACGGTTATGTTCTCGATTTTGGGTGTTGTAGCATTTCGTTTTCATCACCAAAAATTAGTACATGCATCTCAAAATAAACATAACATGACTAAACATAGTTTACTACTGAATATGAATAGATCTAAGAAACTAAATCATGCATTTGTAGACACAAGTATTTTTGGTCAACATGACCCTGGATAAAACCCCCCCGGGGAAAACTAGTTTGGAATATGTGTGTATATATGAGGAAAGAAGAAGAAGGGTTATATTAAACACAATATATGAAAGAACCTAATACAATAGAAACTCCAACTGAGATTATATACAAGCTCTAAATCGATAGATGCACCCCAGAATGGTGCGCCCCTCATGCAAACTGCCAGAACCACTGAATCTACTCCAACTTCCAACTGTGAGCTCAGATCTAAAAACCCCTCCATAGGAATGAAGCTCTAGTAGATGGAATCCCTATAAAATTGATCTCACTGCAATATGATAGACATATATCCCACCAGGTACGAATCAACCTCCACAGCTAATGCACCCCTCTCAGAAGTAGAATAGCTTCAGTAAATAATCAAGGCAAGTAGCTCCAAGCCTCCATGAATGAAAGAAAGAGAACTCCATCAAGCATACTCACAAAACTCACCTCATATACATCCTCCAAGATCTCCTCTCTCAACAAGCAAAATACCAAATGAAGAATGCGCCCTCCTTCACCCTTTGCACCCCTCTTTGAATCTCAAAAGGAAACCTAAAATATGAAGGGTTGAGATCATCTCATCTCCCATATAATCGATGGTTGAGATCTCCCCATTCATATTTAAGTCAACAACCCACTTTGGGTTAATTTTCCTAAGTCAACTTATGTCTCTAATTCACCCCTTTGAATTAATAATCACTTTTAGGCCAAAAGTGACTAAATTTCACTTTAACCAAAGTCAAAGTGAAATTAGACAAAAGTATAAGTTACAAAGTGTAATGTCCTTCCCTCATGTGCTAAGGAGGTAATAATCACATGGGGAACACCTCCCAAAATACAAAACTCAATGCTTCCTCTTACCGAGGAAGGTGTTCCTCACGAAGCCTGTCTTGTCTCTGAAATAGACATGCTTTCCCTGTGGCAGGGCCTTAGTGAGAATATATCTACCTGGTCATCTATAGATATATACTACAATTGAACTACCCCTCTCTAAACCCAATCATGAATGAAGTGGTACCTGATCTCAATATGCTTCGACCAGTCATGAAACATTGGATTCTCAGAGAGTTTTATGTAACTCTGATTATCATAGTGAGTGATAGTCACAAACGTCTCCTAAATGAATAAACCAATCATCATCTTGCGAAGCCAAATGGCCTCACAACTGGCCTGACTAGCCGCCATATAATCTGCCTCTACCGAAATCAAAGAAACTGACTTTTACTTCTGTCTAAACCAGGAAACAAGTCCTGACCCCAAACTGAAGCAACACCTTGAAGTGATTTTCTTGTCAGCAACACATCCTGCCTAGTTTAAATCTATGTAGCCAATCAAACTGATTCCATCTCCCCTGACATATTATAGGACATAGTCCACTGTCCCAACAACATATCTCAAGACATGCTTTTCCCCAACCATGTGAACACTTCTCAGCTCAACCATGTATTGGTTGAGTGTGTTCATGGAAAAGCATATATCTGGTCTGGTGTTAACCAGATACATAAGTGAACCGATCAACTGCTTGTATATTGTGGCATCCACCAACTAGCTATCTGAAGCACTAAGCTTCTTCGAGTTGGTGATAATAGGTGTAGACATGGGTCTGTAGTCCTCCATCTGAAACCTACTCAAAATATTTGCTGCATACTTCCCCTGCTCGAGAAATATGTGACCCTCCTCCTGCCATACCTCCATACCCAGAAATTAGTGCATCAATCTGATATCACTCATCTCAAACTCTGATGCAAGTCCTATATTTCACTCAACTATGAGATCCTTGGCTCTAGTAATGAATAAATCATCCACATACAAAATGAAAATGTACATGTCCTCACCCCTAATGATGAAATAAAGGTTTGGATCAACATCGCTCTTCTCGTAGCTCATATAAAGTAAATAAGTATCAATCGATGAATACCAAGCTCAAGGATCTTGCTTCGGACCATATAGTACCTTCCTAATAAGAAACACGTGAGTCTCCCCTGTGGTTTCTCTATGTACACCTCCTCCTCAATAAAGCCATTCAGAAATGCAGTTTTCACATCCATTTGATGAATGCACCAACCCATCTCTGCTGTTATGGAAATGATATTCCTGATAGAAGTGTATCTCGCAATTGGTGAAAAATTCTCATCATATTCGACTCCCTCGATCTGTGAGAAGCCTTGTGCCACAAAATGGGCCTTGTGTTTCTCCACGCTTCCATCTGTGACAATATTGGTCTTGTACAACCACCTGTTAGTCACAACTGACTTCCCCACTAGCCTTGGAACCACATCCCATACATCATTGTGCATAATGGAGTTATACTCCTCAACCATGGCCTCTCTCTATACCCGATGGTCAACTTCCTACGCAAACGTCCGTGGCTTAGTATCCCTGATAATCGTCACTAGTGCCAAATATTCTCCCAATCTGATTGGTGGCTTGTTCTCTTTGATCTGGCTCTTGGGCTCCCCTAAATTCTCTCTGGCCTCCTTCAGGGTCTCTTGAAACCATCTAGGTATCCTCTTCCCTGAAGCAATCAATGGAGAAGTAAGGTCTCTCTACCCAAGAGTAACTGCCTCTGGACTCATCTCAACACTCTGAGATCCTAAAGACTGTACTCCCTATGAAGTTTGTGCCACATCTGACTGAAAATTCTCTGACTGTGACCCTGAAGATATGCATGGTGACCCTCCCACCCTTGATACTGGTGTACCTAATGACTGAGGCTGTGCTCCCTCTGAGACTGTAACTAGAAACTCTGCATCATCCTCAACTCCAACTCTCGACTCAAGAGATATCGCAAAATCCCTATCCTTCTCAAATCTAACATCTCTGCTCACCACCACTTTCCTAAGTGGTGGAATGTAAATGCAATAGGATTTTGACACCTCTAAGTATTCAACTAGAATTCGTTGTTGGGTTGTGGGGTCTAGCTTTGTCCTCCTCTTCGAGGGGACATGAGAGAAAGTCGAGCACCCAAATATCTTGATGTGCTCGACATCTGGCCTCCTATCAATGAAGGCCTCCTCAAGAGTCATCTTCCCCAAAATCCTATGGAGGATCTTGTTCTATAGGTAAAATGCAGTAGCACATGCCTCTGCCCACAAATACAAAGGCAAACTCTGATCATGCAACATATATCTCGCTACACCGGTAATGGTTTGGTTCTTCTTATTGACAACCTAGTTTTGTTGGGGGTTGTAAGGTACAATCATCTGTCTCCTTATGCCATGTTGTGCATAGAATTCTACAAACTGTCTCGAAGAATACTCTCCCGTGTTATCAGACCACAAGACCTTGATCCTCTTTCCCAATTGGTTCTCCACAAGAGCTCTGAACTCTTGGAACTGTGTGAAGACCTCACTCTTGGCCTTCAGCAAATAGATCCAAGTCTTTCTCAAGTATTCATCAATAAATGTGAGATAATATTCACAACCACTCAAGGAACTCTAATTCATGGTCCCACAGACATCTATGTGTAATAAATCCAGTATCCCAGCTGACCTGGTGTCACTATTGGGGAATGATGCCTTGGAAAACTTTCCAAGCACAGACCCTCTGTAAACATCCTGATGCTCTATGATGATATGTGGCACTCCGGTCACAACCTATCTCAGTCCTCCAAGATCCCCATGATGTAGGTGGGCCATTCTCCGATGCCATAACTCACACAATTGTCTGTTTTTGTCACCACTCGCTACCAAGGCAAGAAGTGGTTGAAAAATAAATTTGAATAGTTTCCCCTCTCTCACTCCAATTACCTATACTGAGGCATGTGGAGAACCCCGAGGATAAATCAGTACCTTGGTGCCTCTGAATGTCACCTCAAGACCTCTATCCTGGAGGGTGGAAACTGATATCATATTCTTCTTCATCCCAGGGACATATAGAACATCCGTGAATCATATGGGTGGTAAGCCATCTCTCCAAAAAGAAACTGTGCCAACCTCTGCAACTATGAAAGATCTATCATCTCCAAGAGAAATCTCCATCCTGATCTTCTTGACTCTGAGATTAGAAAAGTTCTCTCAAAGTCCAGTCATATGGCTTGAAGCCTCACTGTCTATATACCAGATACTGGGTGTCATCTCAACTGAAGTGCAGCATGTGAGAAAGGCACACTCTCTCTGAAACTATGTATGAAAGTCAATGTCCTCTGTTGTAGCTGTGGTACCACCCTTCTTATTCTTCCTGTTCGAGAACTATCCATCATAGTGCCCAAACTTCTTACAAACAAAGCACTTCACTTTTCTCATATCTCTCTTCTAACCACTTCCCTAACCACTTCTTCTCTCTCCTCCTCCACTCCCGTATGGTGGGGCCCCAAACTTGGGACCCTACCGACCCCCATGTCTGACCTTCTTATTTCCCTTTGTTCAAAGAGAAATATCCTCCTCACCGTGACCAATCTATTGTTGTTGCTGCTCCCGCTATCTAGAAGCCTCTGTTGGCAACAGAATCACCTCCTGGATGAAGTCATCCCACATCCTCTCCCATGTAGGCATGACCTCTCTGGCAACTATGCCACGTAAAAATGGACCCCACAATTTGGTGAAGCTATTCATAGCTTGCCTCACCAAAGAGTTAGGGTCAACAACCTCATTGATAGCGACCAAGGAATGAGGATACTAAATCATCCTTGAGCATGCGAATTCTCCTGAGTCGGTCATGAAGAAACATCTTCTGGTTCTCATTGGAGCTCTCATACAACTTTCATAGAGATTCCCATATATCATATGCACAAGCCTTCCCCATCAAATGGGGTATGATATGGTCATGAACTATGTCACAAATGGTCCTCTTCACCTTGTTGTTCCATTTCCTGAACTCTACCACCAAGATGAGATCAATCACAGGAATGGGGGAATAGCTACCTCGAATATGTCCCATAGCTTGAGGTCCTCCAAGACGAAGACCAACCTCTCCTTCCAAGGTGACCAATTTCTATCCCCTGCTAGCCTATCCTCAACTCGCATCTGAGATGATGACATGTCTGCCAAGCTGCATTTCCCAACTGATGCTCACTCTGCCAAGGAAAACAATGTCTCAATCCTATCAACACAGGTGTGAAAATATACAAGTGTGATATGACCTCACTCCTAACAAAATAGGTGTGAAAAGAGGTCAATTCAAATCAGTCTCACTCCTACTACATAGGTGTGAAAAGAGACTGATGACAAGTGTCCAAAACTGCCCAACTCTCCTCTGAAAAATTCTTCCCTCTAACAACCACTGAATGAGTCAATGGTTTCCCTCAAAATCTTCCAGAAAGAAGTGTATGATAGCCACTCAAAATGTTGTCCCAATTGCCCAAAAATTCAGCTACTGAAGCTCTGATACCATGTGAAAAATCCAGGTCCTATTAGCTTTCCTTCTTGGTCTGCCTTTGACCAAACAAAGGCTCTAAGTTTCTTCTGTCAGGTAAAGTATTTTATGTTGTTTTATAACATCCAATATTCTAAAAGTATTTTGTTGATTTGTTACGGTTATGTTCTCAATTTTGGGTGCTCTAGCATGTCATTTTCGTCAACAAAGATTAGTACATGCATCTAAAAATAAACATAACACACCTAAACATTATTTACTACTGAATATGAACAGATCTAAGAAACTAAATCATGCATTTGTAGACACAAGTATTTTTGGTCAACATGACCCTGGATAAAACCCCCCTGGGGAAAACCAGTTTGGAATATGTGTGTATATATGAGGAAAGAAGAAGAAGGGTTATAGTAAACACAATATATGAAAGAAATTGATACAATAGAAACTCCAACTAAGCTGATATACAAGCTCTAACTCAACAGATGTGCTCCAGAATGGTGCGCCCCTCATGCAAACTACCAGAACTACTGAATCTGCTCCAACTACCAACTGTGAGATCAGATATGAAAACCCCTCCACAGGAATGAAGCTCTAGTATATGGCCTCCCTTTGAAACTAATCTCATTGCAATATGATGGCTAGATATCCCACCAAGTACGAATCAACCTCCATAGCTAATGCACCCCTCTCAGAAGTAGAATAGCTCCAGTAAATAATCAAGGCAAGTAGCTCCAAGCCTCCATGAATGAAAGCAAGCGACCTCCCTCAAGAATCGTCACAAGCCTGACCTCATCTCCATCCTCCAAGAGCTCCTCTCTCAACAAGAAAAAGACCAAATGAAGAATTCACCCTCCTTCACCCTTTGCGCCCCTCTTTGACTCTCAAAAGGAAACCTAAAATATGAAGGGTTCACATCATCTCATCTCCCATATAATCGATGGTTGAGATCTCCCCATTCATATTTAAGTCAATAAACCACTTTGGTTTAAGTTTCCTAAGTCAACTTATGTCGCTAATTCACCCCTTTGAATTAATAATTGCTTTTAGGCCAAAAGTGACTAAATTTCACTTTAACCAAAGTCAAAGTGAAATTAGACAAAAGTACAAGGTACAAAGTGTAATGTCCTTCCCTCATGTGCTAAGGAGGTAATGAGCACATGGGGAACACCTCCCAAGATACAAAACTCAACAATACATATGTTACAAACTTTGGGTGAACGAGTAGAGAGATTTTACACTCATTTTCTCATCCGCAAACTTCAGTTTGGGCTAGGCCCATGTATTCATTAAGTGCTTCCCAAGGCTTATCTAAGATTAAATATTCCCATCTCATCTGCATCCCATGGTCGTACCCACAAACTTCTAAGAGTCCAATTGTGGTTTTACTTTGATCATGACCAGAACGACCCATGGAGTTGTTGCCTCCAAAGCTCTATGTGAAAGGGATTGCAGTATTTAGGAGCATTTGAGAAACCATGTACATTTCACTAATTGTATTCATTTGAATAATCATGTCCACATGCAAAAATCAATATCCATGTTATATGAGATATCACTTATGAAGGAGCTAATTCTTCCTCAAATATCGATATCACTTAGGGATCCTTCTACGATCCCATCATGGAACTCACCCATAATTGGCTCTTTGATGAAGCGGATGGAAAAGGAAGGCACAACTCAAAAGAATGATTTTGGGGGTGTAATATCTTTGGGTGGAGATCAAAGGAAAGAGTTAAGAACAGGGTTTGTTACTTCCCCTCTTTCCCAAAGTGATACTCTGATAAAAATACAGGTAGATTTCGATTAGGTACAAAGGATGACTCAACAAAGAAGGATAATGAAAGTGGAAGTCGAAGAAAAGGCATTATAGATCTTCATACAGGTAAAATAAATATAAATATAGAAAGGAGTGAGAAAGGAATAGGAAATGAGAATAAAAAAAGTAATTATGAGATGTCAAGGTTGGCCAATGTAACAGAGAGGCTTTCAAGGGATGGCTACAATTTAGGTGGACAATCGAAAGATTTTATTTTGCAGTATGATTCGGTTGTCGGTAATATGCTTGTAACAACCCAAATTGGATTGCAGATGAAAAAAAAAATCCCAGTGCTATGGGTGGTCAAGCCTAGGTTTCAGGTTTTGAAACCAGGCTCTGATACCATGTGTAAGGCCTATCCAAATAGATCTTTATAAAACATAAATTTAAATATAGAAATGCTATCATAATTTCTTTACTGTTCTCTATTCAACATAATAACAATTCATTGTTCAGCAGAATTTAAAAATGAGCAACATGATAATGAATAACACATTCAACATAATAAAAAAGTGAACAACATAACAATAATGAACACATCATAATAATGATAATAAATACCTCAAACTGATGTTGTTCTTAAACTCTACCCAACCTGAAGCTCTACCCAAAATTGACTAACCTCCCATCCAGCTAGGAACAACCTATACGACTCCCTAGCCCTATAATTCATTATAGTTTCCTATCCCCCAAGACAAAAATTCCTAGCAATAGGTGCCCCCTATGAAAGTCTTCAAGCAATCACCTCAAGCAAGCTGCCAGTAAAACTAGAAATACAGATGTAGTCCAAAACTTTTTTTCCCTCCACCTTCTCCCTCTATCTTTCAAAAATTCTCAAACCAAAATAAAAATGAGATGCTCATCAATTTCATCCCCTCCTCTCTCAAGTCCCCCTCATTAATCCCCCAACAACCTTATCCCCCCATTAATTCCTCAACTACCTTATCTCCCCATTAATCCCTCAACTACCTTATCACTCCCATTCATTACTTCATCAACCAATGTTAATAATATTATAATAAAATATTCATAAAGTCATTTTAATAATTAATTAAATTAATATTAATTATTCAAGATAATTACATAATTAATTAGGGTTTTTACACCATCAATTGAGTATCGCGATATTTTCTGAATGCATGGGCATGGGATAAGACAATGCCCCATTATGTAGAAGTATTCAATAGTCTGAATACTATGCATTGTGATTTTTTTGTATCTACCACACATGCTACAAATTAGTGTAGAGCATTGGATGCACTTGTGGACTAGATGGATCGAAAATCATTCGGGTGAATGAAACCCCTCAGGGACTGGGAAGATGTCGAGGAGGTGGAGCTGGAGAAGACTTCAGAGGAGGAAGAATAGGGGGAAGAGGACTAAGTAGATGATAAAATTTTGATGAGAAAGGCCACATGGCTAGAGATTGTCCCCATCCAAGTCACCCTTGGTGCTCTCACTGCAAAACCAATGGGCACGCAACTAAAGACTACCCATAACTAATTTCAAAATGGGAAGATTAGGTATGTCAATGAGGAAATAACCTCATAATTTAGATATAAAGAGAGTTACTAAAGGAAAACTACCCAACATTAATATCATTACTTGAGGATGGACAAAGACTGGTGCAAATGATGACAATGTACCCCAGATCCAGAAAGCAACACCTAAGGAGGAAATGTATGGTCCAATGAAACATAAGTTGTTCTTTAAAAATTCCATAGAAGTATTTTAGAATATACCTATCTCTGAGATGCAAGAGAAACCCCTTTAGCCTATTATTTAACCCAAGATCGTACAAGTCCCTACTTCACCCCCTGTACCCAAAAACCCTGTAGTCCTGATGAGACAACCTGAGCAGTCACATAATATAGTTGACAATTGGTTTCAGTTACTTAATTATATTCTTTGGAATGACCATTTGACAGAAAAGTTGTGCAATTCAGTGTACTTAGGTCTAGGAAATGAAGAATCTTCAGAAACAAGAATAAGGACCAATATTTCTGAGAAGAATACTCACAGAGTGCAGATAAGGGAAGTACGAACTGGAAGGGAGTTTAGATTATCATCCTAGCTAGATGAGTTTGAGATTAAGGATGTCATGTTAGAACTAGGATGTGATGTTAATATATTGCCTAAAAATACTTGGGAAGCCCTAGGAAAACCCGAGTTGACATATTCCCTAATACAACTAAGAATGGGCAATCAATATTGTATTTTTCCAATAGGAAGACTAGAGAATGTGGAAATAGATGTTGTGGGAGTGAATACTATAGCCGATTTTGAGGTGATCAAAATCATGGGGGATAAGGACCCTTATCCTTCACTACTTGGTATTGATTGGGCTTATGAAAAATATGTGGTGATTGACCTAAATAAATACACTATGACATCTGAGGAAGATGGAATAAAATTAGTTCAACCCTTAGATCCATATGTAGGCCCTCGATACACAGAGCTAACATATAACAATATGGAGGGAGAATACCTAGACCAATTGTACACTATGACAATAAGAACAAGAGAAGACTACATAAATCCTACTTCTTATGGATCAGTAAGTTGGAGGAGCACACAATCAACTGACAAATATTTAGAACTAGCATTTGATAGTTGGTAGCAAGGTTCATATGAAATATTTTCAAGAAGATGCGCAACTGTGAGAGAAACTAGATGGGTTGGAACCAAGGTCAGAGAATACCCGATATATGATGGTACCTCAGGACTTGACAATTTTTTGTTCAGCATGGAATAAATTATAGTGGAGGATCAAAGGATCTCAGTGTTGGATTTATCCCTCCAGGAAACCCCTGCCAGATGGTGGACCAATCACAAAGCCTTAGTTTAGAACTGGGACGATGTGAAGAAAACTATATGATATAGATTTCAAGATAAGGAGCAGCTTGAATCAGAGATGTGGACGGATTTCCAAGTTGCGCAACTATTCAATGCATAGACTATTATAACCCTAATTTGACCCAGATATGCTTACTTGGCATCAAGCCATCTCATTTTACATATTTTTCCAAGCCACTACTGAAAAAATCTTCTTAAAAACACCCTTTTTGAAGGCACACACACCCTCCTCCACTATTTCACACATGTATATGCTAGCTGACCCACTACAACCCGCGTATACCTACAAAAGCACAAAAAATGGAAAGTTGCAGACAAAACTCACAGTTTTGGGTAAGTTACCTAAGCTGTTTGACCACCCATAGTCAGTCACACAACCAAATACCTAGCCCTTTATAGCCTATAAAAGAAGGGGTAGGGGTCCCATTTGGAAGGAGGAAAATAATTGTAAAGAAACTCTACCTGATTTCGCATTCCCTTTGTCCCAAGCTTTTGCAACTAGTTTGTGAAGAGAAGCATATACAAAATTAGTTGGAGCACGGTTGAAGAGGATACCATGACCAAATTTGAGGAATAGTGGTCGATCTCACTATTGTAAGTTACTTTTGTGAGATTAATAAAAATAAGTACTTTTCTCGTCCCGCCATATGAGGTTTTCAATGTTTAAATTTGATTATATTTTGATAGAATCTCTAACCCATTAGTTCATAGATCGTATGCATGTGGATTTCTTTATTTGAATTTTTATGGATGTAGGTTAGCATTGGGAGGAGATTTTCATTCAAGGAGTGACCAAACATTAAAGGATTGACATCAAACATGGAAACTAAGGTACAATAACTTGATCTTTTTAACCTTGTATTTGCATATGAATAATGGGGTTTATGATTGGGATGTTGGTAAGAAGTAGGAGAATTTAGGTCATTTTCTACATGCATTATAGAACCCTTAATGCTATTTTCTAGGGGGATTTCCCACCCACAACAGAATTGGTGACCGTACTAGGGAGATCTTTAGGGTTTCTGGGGATACTTTTTTTTTTTTTTTAAATTGGTTTTATTACCTTTTTTCTAAGTTTCTGCAAGAGTCTTTGCTAGCAGGGATTCTGGTCTTCCATACCAGTACTCCTTGCTTTCTTCACTTGACCTTTTTTTATTTTCTGGGAATCTACATAGGCATACACGGTCTGTATAAGGCCTACAAGCATATGCACGCACCCTGACTTCACACAGATCGCGTACATCCACTGGTTGTTGAAGGATCAATAGCGTGTTTAAGTCCAAAAAATTGTTTTTAAAGAGACGTAGTCATCCTCTTCTCCATCAGAAGTGATCCTTCTAAGGGGTTTTCTGGATCTATTTCTACTCTCTATTGTTGCAGTCTGTAGCCTAGGTATAACCTCAGATTATCTTTTGCCTTGCATCTTTTTTTGTCAAAGTAAGTTTCTGTGTCTTCAAGGGATTCTGGTTCTCAGTACCAGTGCTCCCTTCCAGTGCTTGATTTCTTGTTTTCATTTTTTTGAGGAGTTGTAGAGGTGCCAACGGCCTATAGTGGGCCTACACACATGCACACGCACCCTGACCTTGCACATCCCGCATACATACATTGGTTGTTGAACTGTCAGTAGTGTACCTGTTGAGATTTTTTTTTTTTTTTTAAGAAGAGGCAGTCATCCTCTTCCTTGTCAAGAGTCACACCTCTTAGGGATTTTATTGATCTAGTTTGGGTCTCTGTCATAGCAGTCTATAGCTTAGGTTTGATTACAACATAGCTTTCTTTTTCATTATTTTTCTTTTCCTTTGTTTTTCAGTAATAAGGTTTTTAGGCAAGTTTGAGAGTCTACTTCCATTAGATTGTGTGTTATTTTCAGTAACTCTTTGTGATCCGTGCTTAGGCCAGAAGTCATCTCTTGGTCTTTACTTGTCACCATTTTTCCTTTTTTTCCTCTTAAGCATTAAACAATAAATAAATAAATCTTTTAATTTTTGGTTTGGTTAAGTAGTTGGTTGTTTGCATTACTCATCAGAAAAAAGATTATTTTCATAAGTTCTTGGTTGTTGACTTAGGACAATAAGTAGATCGTAGTTGAGTGAAATCTTGTTTTGAGTTTTTTGTTAAAAGATCTTAGGAAAATAAAAAAGTTTGAAAAGTTGGTTAAAGAGTTTGAATGTGCAACTTTGAATTTGTGAAGAAGTAATTTGTTTCCAGTTTCAGTATATGCTCTTCTCTTTCGTCTCTGAAAAACATCACTGGTTTCATTTTTCATTTCCTTTGACTTAAGACAACCACTAAAATTAATGATTAATTAAAATAATCTAGACTTTATGTTTGTAGGGTCCATCAACTAGTCTAGGCTAGAGTCTTGATTTAGGATTGGAGAGGAAACTCTTCAAGGCTGCTAAAATAAACATAAGAGTCTATGCTAGGGAGTGTCAAAAGTCCAGTATCGTGAAAGTTATCTGGGACCCCTCTCTAACACAGGGGATAAATAGGAGGTTTCATAAGGAAAGGTAGCAGAGATAACCCCTCCAAAGACAGACCAATCATAGTGGGGAATGCATATAGAGGGATTGTCTTGGGATTCCATTGATTTCATTTGCCACAGAGCTTCATGGGTATCGAATCCATTCGAGGTCCTTAGTCCTCTTCTAGAACACTTACTTTCAATACCCTTGATAGGTTTGTGGATTGATACCCTACTCATTGCGGTCCACCCGACTATCAACTATACCTGCTTGGTGACTGTTTGTGCACTGACAACCTAGTTGCCTATCTTTCTAGTGACTTACATAGGTGACTGTAGGGGTATACCTCGATACCTAGGATAGACATCCAGCCATGCTTTGCAGATTATACCCAAAGTGTGCCTCCATATTCGAGTTTCACTTGCACTGATAATTTTCTCTAGTGTTGGTTGTTGTAATTGTTCTTCCAACTAGCTAGTGACTGCTTGTTTTATCTCATAGGTACGTTTTCTAGTGTGTGTTGGTTTTAAAATGATTATAGATTTCCCTAGTGTGTCTTTGATATAATCATGTAGTGGTGGATCAAGAGTTTTTCCGGTCATGAAGGCTTTTGGGCCTGCCACCAACTGACCTCGAACCCCCCCCCCACCACTGCTAAGGTGAAAATTAGACCAGCAAGGGTCTTTTAAGACAATTGGGTTACAGGAAACTGTGCCCAACACATCTTTGAGAGGAGAAAATTTTATTATGGAGGAACCAATCATTTCTGACCTTGGAGCAGAATCTCTTGGTCCATATAACGCTCCCATCACTAATCTATCAGCGCCTATCGTCGTACGGTTTCTACCTTATGAGCGTCAGGTAGTGTCACAAGAAACAATGGAAGAAAACGCTGCTACTTCTTCATGGAATACTCATATTTCCTTCATGAATGTCACTATTGGGGGTGTTCCATATCCTAACCAACCATCATCAGTCCAGGCCACTATGGTCTCGACTGCTTCTACCTTGGGCAGTAGTTTGATTCCGTCTATGGTGGTGATCACTTCTTCATTTACTTAGAACACGATAGGCCCTCCATTCTCATACGGGATGCCTAGATTTGGTATGAGTACTATTCTTTCCTCCTCCACTCTACAGACTTTAGTTCTGGTGGGAAGGAGTTCCAATGCTCCTCTACAAGGATCTATGGGGGGAACTTCCGATCCCTCGCTTTCCCGTACGGTGGGGGTCATATACCACCTTCATCCTGCTTGATTGTCGATGTTCCTCAACACTTCGTCGAGCCTAACGTAAACTTGTTTGGAGCGGGTAGTCAAGTACTCCCTCCTTATAACATACTGATTGGTTTGGCACCTTTCTCTTTGTTTGACACCTTTGGTAACAATGCTTTCTCTTCAGCTGACGTTTTGGCTGGGGGAAACCCCGGTTATGGACAACAACATCCTGTATAGGGTACTATTCCTGCCCAAGGGGCACACTTAGGAATTCCTTTCTCACAAGGACCTTGGAATCCATGTCAGAGACTAGACCCCTTGCCAAGGATGCCAATTGGGGGAAACCCCTTCCATACCCAGTGGAACCCTAGGCAAGGACCAATTCCTATGGTCATCAAATTGGCAGGGGGAAACCCCTCCCAAAATAATTGGAATGAGACGCAAGTTCATCCCTTTACGTCCTATTATGGGAACCAGTCGATGATGTATCAACAAGCTCATAATCTATACGCTAGTCACGACCATGGTTATTACCAGAGCCCTGGCCAACAACCTAACTTTTCCTAGAAACCTGGTGCCATTCAAAGTCTAGGCTCCTTTTTCATTGGCTACAATCCACAACCCAAACTATCATTTCTGGAAACCCTGCACTTGCCAGACTTGAAAAGGATTTTAAATGACCCCATCTGTCACAATCCAAGTTGGCCTCTTATGCTGACCAAGTTTCCTTCGTACATTCCAAAGTTAGAATCCAAGACTAATGAAGATCTTGGCGATTATGTGACTGCCTTCCACTTATGGTGCTCGTCCAACTCTTTGAGAAACGACTCCATCTAGTTGCAATTGTTTCAACACACTCTCGTAGGGAGTGCTGTAAAATGCTACATCGAGCTCGAGTGCTCATGATACTCTTCCTTCGACGAATTGGCAATGGCTTTCTTAAACCATTTCCAATTACATGTGAGATACAACCCTGACACTGAATTGTTGGCCAACTTCGAATAGACAAAATCAGACCATATGTCGGATCACATTTGAGAATGGAGACGTTGGAAGAGTTTGATAAAAGTGTCAGTCCCACCAGCATTCCTTCTAGAGTGGTTCCTTAAGTTTTTAGTACCCCAATTATCTAAAGGCGTCGCAACATCTAGGGTGTTTTTCGAGGAAGACATGATATTGAGAGCTCAACGGCTACAATTAGTTTACTCTTAGTCTGGTTTACTCTACGATATTTTTCCAGATGCACTGAGGTAAATCCTTGAAAAGACCATACAGAGGTCTAGACCACATGTCGATGACATTATTGGTTCAACAAAAACAAATCCCACTGATCCATTGTCAAATCAATTGAAACAATTGTCGATACAGCAGGCAGTAACTAGTGAAACCATTGATTCAATTGTTCCCCCTACTCAAAATTCGGATGTACAGAGTGTAAAAACAAAAAACCCAAAGGCCACCTAGTAGCATGATAGAATGAAGAAACAATGAAAGAAGGGTAAGGGGGATAAGAAACCCACCGATAATGCTGGTGGGGGAGACACTAAAAATAAGAACTCAAAGTGTCCTTGTAATCCTTTCAAGGAAGATCACCTGACCCATCGGTGCCCTTGGCTTGGGGAGGCCTAGAAGTTATTGGCACAACAACAACCTGTCATGTTAACGAACCCATTTCCACACGGGAAAAATCTAACTCAAGCCTCCTCGAGTGCGGAAGGGGACAATCAAGGACCCCCTCCATCTTCGAGTAATCCTTTATCCACAAATGTGTATATGATGAAAGATGATGCCTATATATTGGCAAGAGCACATGATTACAGAAATACAAGAACCTATGAGAAGGGTAAAGAAGTTGAAAACCCACCTCTTCCTCTCCAGATTGAGAATATGTTGGGCAAAACAACAACATGCATCCCAAAATGTGCGTTCAAGAAAGATTCTCATAATCCAAACACACGGTCCACCCACAAAAACTATGTGGTGGAGGATTTATCACAAACCCCTTATGCAATGTCTACTTTGGAAGTCCTCCAGAGTTTCCATTCCCAGAGAAAGGCTATGTTAGCTGCCTTAGGATCTGCTGAGACTTGTAATCCGGGAATGATCAATCTTGATATGACCAACTTAAAACCTCATCTTCCTTACCACGTAGCTTTTCAGATAGTAGTGGCTTACACCACAAAAACTTTTACTGGGAATATTTTCCATACAGTGTTGGATGAGGGTGCCTCGACATGTGTGATGTATTTGGCATGTTGGAAGGCCATAGGCCAAACCGTTTTTTCTCTGTCACCTACTCTTCTTATAGCCTTTGATGGTCGTTCTTTCTGACCACATGGGATCATTCCCTCTTTCCTTGTGAAGTTAGGGGAAAAACTGTGTGCATCAAAGTTGAAGTGGTTGATGCATCTCTTGAATACAATATTTTATTAGGAAGGAGTTGGACCTATGCTATGCAAGAAATGGTTGCCATAGTTATCCTAGTCTTGTTGTTTCCACATGAGGGTCGGATCATGACCATTGATCATTTATCCTTCTCTGATCCCGAACCTTCATCAGGAGTCTCCACGGTACCAATGATTGATAACCCTCAGCCCGACATTGTCAACATCGGGGTTGGTTTGTGCCCACCTTTGATGGGTACTTTTGATTGCTTGCCTCCAACTGGAAATTTCCATTACATGTCGGCTGACCTCGACTAGCCTTGGTCCAAAATCTTTCAAATCTCATCATTTCACACAACATACTTTAAAGACCCGTGAACTCTTCCTTCTCCATCAACTAACATGGAAGGGATAGAGAACCATGGCATGGCCATGCCTTTGTCCACAACAAAATTTTCATAATCAATAATTCAGTAAGCTTCTGCTGACCTCGATCCGACTCCCGCACAAGAGTTAGATCCGGTGCTCAAGCCTATTTGGGTTCAAGGTTCCCTTGCTGATACAGATTCTTTAGACTTAGTATTTCCCTTAGACATGGCGATTAATGAGGCAATGACTAGTCTAGACAGACCCTGGGATGATCTTCATCGTAGATCTTATTTCCTCCCAGAGTTGAGACAAATTGAAGCAGGTGAATTCACTCTGACTATGAATGGAGATAAAGGTTGTCCTATGAATCCTTTGGCAAAGAACATAGTTTATGCTGAAGGAAATATGGAAACAATAGTTGAAACAATACCTATTGACATCTCCAGGACCCTTGGTGTTGTGGAGAATATCTTCGTCGAAGTGGATTTCTCCCCCGAGGAGATTCAAATCTACATGGATTTATTTAAAGAATTCTACGACGTGTTTTCCTGGTCTTACGAGGAAATTATAGGCATAGATCCAAGAATCGTCAAACATGAAATCATGACTTATCCTGAAGTCAATCCAGTCCAGCAAAAGCTTCTTCCGATCAATCCTAGGTAAGCAACAACTATCAAGGATGAAGTAGAGAAACTACTTAAAGTGGGTTTCATCTACTCCGTCCAATTGACTCAATGGGTGTTGAATCCTGTGTTGGTCAATAAGAAATAGGGTACGATTCACATATGTACAAAATTCCATGATCTAAACAAGGACTACCCAAAAGATAATTTCCCCATGCCATTTATTGACCAGATAGTCGATGAATGGATAGGTTGTGAGGATTTTTCATTCATGGATAGTTTTTTGGGATACGATTAGATACAGGTCAAACCTAAATAACAACAGAAAACCACTTTCATTTGTTCGTAGGGTACATTTGATTATCGTAATATGCCTTTTGGTCTAAGAAAATGCTAGAGATACGTTTCAGTGGGCCATGTATTTTTCTTTCCATGACCTCAAACACATAGTCGGGTCTTATCTCGATGATTTAGCGTCACGATCTTGCAAGGGAGATGACAATTCGTCACACCTCTGACTTATCCTTGAACAGTGTCACTACTACTGAATTCGCTTGAATCCAAACAAGTGAAGTTTTTGTGTCACATCAGGTCGTCTGCTAGGTTTCATAGTTTCAAACATAGGGATCATGGTCAATCCTCTAAAGTTTGAGGCAATAATTAAATTTCCTCCCCCGTGCACCATCCCTCAGCTTCAAAGTTTGCAAGGGAAAGAGAACTTTTTACGGTGTTTCATCACAAACTATTCCGAGATCACAAAGGGTTCTATGAGTTTATTGAAGAAGGACGTTCCTTTTCATTGGGATGAAGTTGCTCAATGATCTTTCACAGCATTGAAACACTCCCTCCTATCCACCCCTCTACTTCGGCCACCCAATTATAGTAAATATTTATTATTATACTTGGTTGCTGTGGAGCCGACCATCGGTATGGTCTTAGTTCAGGAGGATGATTTTCTATCAGAATACATGATTTATTACCTAAGATGAGGCCTAGTTGGACCGGAACTCAATTATTCCCACATTGAAAAACTTGTGTTGGCAGCAGTCCATGCTGTCTAATGGTTCTGTCATTACATTTTGTTTCGCAAGACCACCGTCATTATCATTCTGATTCCATTTCAACATGCATTGACACAATGAGTCATCGATAGAAATATCAGTAGATGGATACTTATTCTCTAGGAATTCGACTTGGAGTTCATTTTGGCAAAATCCAAAAAGTCCATGGTATTCACAGAACTCATATCGAAATTTTCAATCAAATCAGGTGATGTTATACCCAATGAGTTTCCTATTAAAGGAGACATTTTTTTGATCGCGTCTTCCGACCCTTGGTATGGAGATGTTCTTGGCTACCTCTAGACTTTGAAGTGTCCCACCTCTACTTCTCATGATGAGCATCATCGTATACGCCATCAAGCTAAGAGCTATCTCATTCTCAAGGAAACTTTGTATCGTCGAGGTGTAGACTGCATCCTTTGTCGATGTCTCACTCATGAAGAAGAAGAAATCATGCTTAATGATTGCCACATCGGATCATGTGGCAGTCATCTGTCTGGGTTGCCAACAACCCAAAAAATTCTACGAGCTAGTTACTTCTAGCCGACATTAATCAAATATTGTGTTGAATCAGTCAAGAAGTCCACCCATGTCAGATATTCTCTCGGAAGATGAGGGCACACCCCACTCCCATGTTTTCTGTTATTACCATTGGTCCCTTCACTAAATGGGGGATTGATTACACTACATGCAACCCCCTTTTAGCAAGGGGGCACAACTATATCATCATAGCAGTAGACTACTTCACCAAGTGGGTCGAAGCTATGCCAACGTTTAAAGATGATGGGGAGACAACAACTCTCTTTTTGTTCAACTAGATAATAGCAAGGTTCGGCATCCCGAGAGAGATTGTCATTGACCATGGCAGTCACTTTTAGAACAAAATGATGACCGAGTTAATGTCAAATCTTGGGTTGCGGCAAGAAAATTTATCACCCCACTACCCCGAAGCGAATGGTCAGGTGGAAGCTGTAAATAAATCTCTTAAGACCATTCTACAATGAATGATCAATTTGGCCAAGTCAAATTGGCATTTGATTTTATACTCAACATTATGGGATTACCGAACATCCGTTAAGACTGTAACCGATTTCTCACCTTTTCAAATCATTTATGGGCTGGAAGAAGTCTTGCCCATAGAATGTCGGATCCCATCTTTAATGTTGGCAGATAGTTATTGCTAGACATTTCACCACTTGAAGAGCATTTATTATATCTCGAAAAACTCAATGAGCAATGTCATGGTGTAGCCTTAGCTAAAAAATCTCACAAACAAAAGTTCAAGGTTCAATATGATTGATCCATCCATCCTTATATTTTCTCTGAAGGTGACCTTGTACTGGTCTATGACCATGATAAGGACCCCTTGGGGGCAGGCAAATTCAAACCTATGTGGTTCGGGCCTTTCATCGTAAAAGAGGTTCTAAGAAAGGACACTTATCGTCTAGTGGAATTTGAGGGAAATGTTTTGGCGGAGCCTGGAAAAGGTCTCTACCTCAAGAAGTATTACTCGTAGGTAGGTCGCCTCGGGTGACTTTTTTTAACATATGTATAGTATTTGTACTATTGCTTTTTAGTTTTTCTTTTGGTTTTATGGATGTGTCATTTTTGATGTTATCTTTTTCATTGTGGAAGATGTCAAGTGAATCAGAGGTGTTCATTGGGTTCACGGACGACACTATCTAAACACTTGAAGGCTTTCCTCCGCAGCTTGGGTGATTTTCACACCTCAAGGCCAGTTGCTATCTTCAAGAGGTATATGTTTAGGCGACACCACAAATAATTTCATCGAATAGAACGTAGTTATTGATTTTCTTTGTGATGCTTTGTTGCTTGGTATCTCTCACCTCCAGGTCTATTTAAATGCTCAATTGATTGTGTCTCAGTTAAATGGAGTCTATTGCATTCATGATCCTAATCTACACCAATGGTTCCTTAGGGTACATCTCTTAGAACAAAGCTTTGATTACATTATGTATATCCATGTTCCTAGGAGATTGAATCGGGTTACAGATACTCTAGCTAATCATATATTAGATTGGAATCCTTCACACATGTAAGAAAAAGCACACACACACACACATGTAAATACATTTGTAAATAAGTATATTCCATAAAACAAAAAAATATAAAGAAAATCCATATATATATCACATAATCCCCAGAGTACATAAGTGGGTGCAAGTGCCTCAAAAGAAAGGTTTTCAGTAAAGAGTCATAGGGCTTATGCCCTCAAAAATATACAAAAGGTGCCCTCGGCACATAAGATGTCCAATATAAGCTGAGGACTGGGCCTGTGGGCCCTGTCATAGTGAAAAACAATGTTAGCCAGATGCTGAAAAAGATGGACCTAGGTCTGTGGTACCCCAACAACACAAGTCTGCATGGATGGTGGGAGATCCTTGATCTCTGCCATGGGGAATGTCCGAGTAAGTGCGGTAAGGTTCCACTTGACCTGTCTCAATACTCTCTCAGCCTCTTCGGCTAGAGGTCCCCCTACTACTTCTGGTCCACTGACCGTAGTTGGTCCTACCTCTGGTTGAGGACACCGCCTAGTCCTCGAAAAGTCTGCTGGATGCACTGGCCCCACATCCGCATGGAACATATACATATTTGTTCGATACTCTGGTACAAAAAAAAATGATATATATGAAAAAACATAAAAATTAAATAAATTCCTAAAACAAAAAAAACAGACTTTCCCATCTCTCCTCACTCATCTCCTGGAGGTACCGAAATCTCAGGATCTCTAGAGAAGTTGATCCCAACATAGGGGTAGTCCTCTATGGATGCAATTTGTCGTGCCCACCAAGAAAAAAACTTTTCATCAAAGGCCTTAATAGTCATTCCTCCCCCCTGGGGTGAGGAGCCTGGTGCCCTCATATCGTCTCTCTAGGATTGAAACTAGGCACTCTCAAAGAAGAAGAAAGAACAAAGAATAGTCCCAAACCCAAAGTTTTTGTGCCTCCACATTCGACACTCTGTTAGCTGCCTCTTCATACAATCCAGTAATGTGGTGCTCTAGTAAAAAATTTGTGCATTTAAGCACTGAACTGAACAATTCATGTGCGCCCAAGAAGCCTACTGCAAAGATGCAGACCTAGTGATCTGCCCAATGAGAAACATTATCACTTTCAGTGATAATATTGAAATCCTGCTTATCGTCACTTGTGTTCCCATTTTGTCTATGTCGTCTTCACAATGGAGTTCAATCAACTCCAATATGTTTTGAGGTCTGGAAGGAAAGGTGAAAAATTGATTGGTTCCCCTCTCCTTGAGAGGCTAGTCAGATAGTAGATATCCTCGATTGTTGGAGTCAATGAATGTCCCTCAAGCATGAAGGCCTCTGCGTCAGGATGCCAATAATCAACCAAGGTGTTTAGTAGCCTAGGTTGTGTCCGCATGAAGGGACAATAGAAAAACATTAACAAACCACATTGCAATAATGCGGCAAGAGCATCAAGGTCCTCATCAACCAAAAGCTCAATGTCCTCTTTCTCTCTCTCTCCACTGAACATACATCCTGTAATAGAGAAAGTTCAAGAGGGTTAACTCTTGCAATTTTTAAAAACAATTCCACAAAATGAAGGGTACATGTGGGTTGTAGTGTGCACAGTCACGTGTGCATGCATGCATATTTTCTCCTGCCTGCGTGTACATAGGGCCAACCTTTTTAAAGGTCAGTACCCCTCCAAAAACAAAATTAAATGCATAAAGGAAAAATTGAATTACAAAGAGGGATTAGTATGCAATTATTTGGTCCAAGTGGAAGTTCGTTTCGTCCACTGAAGCTCCTGGAATCAATTCTTTTCACAAAGGGGTATTTTTGGCTTTTAGTCAATTTCTCAATTAGCAATAGTGATAATGAGCTGCCAACTTCTATTTATAGAATTTTTGGCCACTTTTTGTCATTTTTTGGACCTTTTTGTCATTCTTCAAACCTGAAAAATGATTCAAGAGTTTCTTAGGGGATGTTACAATCAATGGGACTTTGGGTATTGAGAATTTGTTTTTGGAGTTTTGGGTAATTTTCAAGGTCTTTTCGTAAAAAGTCATTTTTCCAACTTTGTGCATGTAAGATAGGATTCCACCTCCACTTGTTGCACCGCGTTTCCTTTTTCACTTTTCCATAGGATCGATCCCACCGAATTGCAACACAAAACCATTATTTCTTCTTTATAAGTGTCGTATTTTTAGTGGTAGATCCTAACCCTTCATGGATGCCCTAGATAGATCCTGGTTGCATTTTGGCATCCATGCCATTGTTAATGACCATAGGCTTGGGAGTCCTTCTTAGTTTTATCCAGATTACAAGTTTGCGCCTCATTTGCATGATGCATTATCACTCTTGACCTCACCCTCGAGACTCCCACAAAACATAACGGGTCTTCTTTTAAGCCCTTTTCAGACCCTATAAAAATGAAAAGATTGTCGAGCAACCTTGTTGACTTTCACGCTCGCTAAAATGAAATTTGAAGGCACATCTGTCCGATGGTAGTTTACCCCTTTTTCGGTCTGAATGGTCAACTGTACGAACAAAGGTATACTTTAGAAGCCTTGGTTCTCTAGAAGAGTATTCTCAAGTATAATTTTAACCCTTTTTCGAGCCCGAGGGACTAAATTTACGAAAAAGGAATCCCCACGGAGTCCATAGTTAAGCTCTTTTCAAACTTCTTAAAATTGAAAAGATTGTCAAGTGAATTTATTCCTTCACACTCGTTAAAATGGTCCAGAAGAACATTCCTAATGGAGTCCATAGTTAAGATTTTTTTAGATTCCTTAAATATGAAAAAATTGTCGAGTGATATTGTCTTTATCACACTCATTAAAATGGTTTTGAATAGACATAAGTTTGGTGCTAGTTTACCCTTTTTTCGAACTAAATAGACTACCTTAGAAAAGGGTAACCCAACGGAGTCTCCTTTTACGCTTTTTTAGACTCTCTAAATATGAAAAAACTATGAGCTTACCTTCTCTGGGCTTATTAAAATCACATCAAAGGACGTTACCATTGTGTCTTATTAATCACATTTCCATACCTGCGTTTTTGGCCTAATGTCAGCTTCGTGTTTCTCTCAACATAACCATCTAAAGCATGCCTTATACGCAAGCCTTGTAGCACTTTGCCTCTACGTCTTGACACCTTGGCCCATAGAGGATTTTTTCTGAGTTTCCTTTTCCTACATATATCCCTTTTCTCTGAGCATCCATGTGTTCCTTGCGCTTGGAACTAGTATGTCTGCGACACTCGATCTTCCTTTGTAACGTAACATTCTTTTATTATTTTTCAAGCTTTCCAAAATTATTGAAAAAGACAAAAAAAATCAAATATACCCCAAAAAGAGGAAGGGAAAAGTATTTTCTTTTTTTTGGCAACACAATGAGTCACTCTCGGACAAAGCACATCCTTTCATTTGTTCGCCAAGCCCTAGGATTTAATATGACCTTAGGAAGTTATTCTCGCTACATAGAGTTGTGTCCCCCTCTGTTTGGTTATTCTTCCAAACATGTGGAGAGTTTGTGTTGCCTCCTGCATCGTAGACTTATGTCAAATACCATGTTGCCTGAGTCTCATCTTTGTTTGTGTTATTTTCCAAGGGAATTTATTACTAAGCTTGAGTCTTCCCCTCTACAGATTGTCTATTGCCCTCATTCTTAGCCATCCCAAAATCCCAATCAAGTCTTTGTTCAAAATCCATGAATCCCTTAGCCTTATCATCAAAATCCTCTAGCTCGTTCCTGACAAGTCGTCGAAGACCTCTGGGTAGTGAAGTTGCACACCCATATTACACTCCTACCTGAGTTGTGAATATTTTGATGTTGTTGCTTGAGCTTTGAAGGCCTCATCTCTAGCCATCATGCCATATTCACTTCTTGAAGATGGATACTATACATGTATATATTTTTTATTTCGAGATGTAGATCCGCTATGTATTTCTTCCGGCTACTCTTTATATAGTTATATGACATGGATCTAAAATGTATTTGATTAGAAGCCATGATTTTATTTCATTCTGAGCATGGGTATGCCCGCCTCGGTGAGACAATTTTTATTTTGCAGATGGAACCTCCCAAAATTTGTTCCCTGGGCTCACTTGTTTTGTACGTTGGTGAATATTGATAATGTATTTCGACCATAAGATT
The DNA here is from genome assembly GCA_000966675.3 of Picea glauca. Classification (NCBI taxonomy): domain Eukaryota; kingdom Viridiplantae; phylum Streptophyta; class Pinopsida; order Pinales; family Pinaceae; genus Picea; species Picea glauca. The sequence goes on from JZKD02S1605997.1 coordinate 719,349, forward strand.
CTCTTCTAAACTCACACATTAGGGGGCATCTGCTATAACCCTAATTTGCATAAAATATGCTTACCTGGCATCAGGCCATATCATTTTACATATTTTTCCAATCCACTACTGAACAACTCTTCTTAAAAATACCCATTTTGAAGGCACGCACACCCTAATCCACTACTACACATGTGTATATGCTAGATGAGCCACTACAACCCATGTATACCTACAAAAGAATGAAAAATGGAAAGTTGTAGATGAAACTCATAGTTTTGGGTAAGTTACCTAAACCATTTGACCACCCATAGACGATCACTCGAACAAATACCTAGCCCTTTCTAGCATATAAAAGAAGGGGTAGGGGTCCCATTTGGAAGGAGGAAAATAATTGGAAAGAAACTCTACCTGATTTCACATTCCCTTTGTCCCAACCTTTTACAACTAGTGTGTGAAGAGAAGCATATACAAAAGTAGTTGGAGCATAGTTGAAGAGGAGCCTAGGACCATATTCGAGGAGCAATGGTTGATCTCACTATTGTAAGTTACTCTTGTGAGATTAATAAAAAGAAGTACTTTTCCCATCCTGCCATATGAGGTTTTCAATATTTAAATTTGATTATATTTTGATAGAATCTCTAACCCATTAGTTCATAGATCATATGCATGTGGATTTCTTTGTTTTTCTTTTTATGGATAAAGGTCAGCATTGGGAGGAGATTTGTAGTCAAGGAGAGACCAAACGTTAAAGGATCGACATCAAACAAGGAAACTAAGGTACAATAACTTGATATTTTTAACCTTGAATTTGTATATGAATAATGGGGTTTATGATTGGGATGTTGGTAAGATGTAGGAGACTTTAGGTCATTTTCTGCATGCATTACATAACACTTAATGCTAGTTCATAGGAGGATTTCCCACCCATAACATAGTCTGATTCTAAAGAACATATTGAACAATGCGAGAGACAGTGGAAAGTTGTAGAAATACCATTTTGCTTCTGGGTTCAAGTATTTCCACATTCACTAGGTCCAATTATGAAAGTTTGGTACACAGATAAAGAAACCAGAAGACAAACCAATGTCTAACAAACATTGGAAGATAAATTTTTCAAGAAGAGTGTTAGCGCCAATTCTTGCAAGGGGGGTGTTTCTCTCCGATTTTAGGCCCTTGGTGTAAATGCGTAGAAATGGGGTTTAAAAACCCATCAAATGCATTTTATTCAAAGGCCACAGTCATGAGCACCAAGCACAACACACAGAAGAAGTCCATTTGGGGATTAAAATCAAGCGAGTGGGCATTTTGTTTTCAACGGAGAGGATCCATAGATGGAGCATATCGATGGTCACTGGGACTTCAAAAGACATGGGGTCTCTCATTCATTGCATTGGGAAACTCTGAAATGTGAAATGATTAGCTGTTTTAGAATTTTGGCTACTGGGACTTCAAAAGATAGGGGGTCTCTCTCATCCATTGCATTGGGAAACTCCAAAATGTGAAATGATTAGACGTTTCGACATTTTGGCTAATAGGACTTCAAAAGACAGGGGGTCACTCTCATCCATTGCATTGGGAAACTCTGAAACGTGAAATGATTAGCCATTTTGGCATTTCGGCTATCGGGACTCTAAAAGACAGGGGGTCACTCTCATCCATTGCATTGGGAAACTCTGAAACATGAAATGATTAGTCGTTTCAGCATTCCAGTTACTGAGACCTTGAAAGATAGGGGGTCACTCCTCCACTGCATCAGGAAACTCCAAAATGTGAAATGATTATCCATTTTGGCATTCCAGTTATCGGGAACTTGAAATACAGGGGGTTTCTCCTCCACTGCATATGGAATCGGTGAAACACGAAATGCGAAAAGTGCCTTTGAAGATAGGAATAGGGTCATGGCCTATGGTCACTTGGGGTGATAGAAAGAGTTGCACAAAGGGACAAAGCATCGATTTTAGTTGTAGGAGGCGTCGCAATGTTCTCTAGGTGCCAATTGAACTTGGCCTCGATCCTGATCCCTGTTAGAGGTAAATAAAGGTAGGAGGAGGTGGTTGAAACATCACCTCACTCCTTAAATGTAAGGCATGGGGGTTCTAGCAGACAGTCTACCCAAGATCATCTTGCATGCAAGTTTTCCTAAATAAGCCATGCCGATCTTATGTCCTCATCTAACTAGAGGAGCATGCACACACCAATTTGGACTTTAATGTCTCAGCCACCCTCATACTGCCAAGGTGGCAAATTTCTCTAAGTATATATACTCAGTTTTTGTATTTTTGTGAGGATGGATGGTAGAGCAGAGCTCCTGACTGTAATGTTTTAATGAAGCACTGGTTTTCCTGGCTATGTATCTGCATATGAAATTTTCTTGTTCAATGTAAGGCATCTCTCTTTTTCATATGGTTTCGATCTCATACTAAAAGGGTTCATGGTTGATTGATTCACATGAATCTTCGTGACTGTGTTATGATAAAGGATTTATTATAGTGTTGTTATGTTCTTTTAGTGTTTCTGATTTTGAATATAAGAGGTTCTTGTGTTCAAAGTTTTCTTCTACAAGCTGTTAGAAGCTCGATGCCTACAACGGCCCTTCACATTTCCCCACATAAGTCTTCCTCCTACTCACCCTTATTACAACTTACTATCTGAAGTTAAACCAAGACTTCATCTGCTTGTGCATGCCTAGCCTAGTTTTTGAGTTAGAATGATATTGTTCTAAGTTTACTTCCATTCATCACCCTTTATCAACAAATAGTGATATAAACTAATGGGCTTCAGGCTTACTCCTATAGCAATCCAGGAGTGACTTCTGATGCCAACATTTCTAGCATCGTTGTCAGGGATGAAGTTGAAAATTTTCCCTGGGATCGAACAACATCGAGCCTCTAATTCTAAAGGTCCATCAGACATCAGAGCCCTACGAGATTGATATTGTGCACCTGGTGACTCCATTGTGATGAATCCATTGTGACGAATCCATTGTGGTGAACCTGTTGTTTTAGTTGTGGCTTCCAAAGGTAGACACACGCAGTCCCACCCACAACTGCCTCTAGCTACACCTAAAGCTAATCCAGAGTTGATTATCAGAAAAGGAAAGGCCTTTGAAGGTAAAAATTCCACCGCTAAACTAGGTAATTTGCCATGTACTTCTGTAGAAACTCCATTTTCTTCTTCTCAGCTTCCTAGCAAACCTTTTCCTGAAGTTTCTTGTTTCCTGAATTTTGGAAGTGTTCCTACTAAGTTTTCCCCTCCTGGTCTGAGATTGGAGGGAGAAATCCTTGTCACTCCCCTCTCCCCTGAAGTTGTACCTTGGCGTAGACCCAGGACCATAGAAGATTTCCCCACTCCTAGCTTTACCACACCTCCTCTTATTACTGCTACTGCATAGAGAGAAGCATATGCTGACTCAAGCCCCTTAGCCTTCTCTCTGAATCCCTTGTTGTTCCGCTCTCCACCTAGAAGCTCATTTCCAGTATCCCTTGTTCAAGCTCCTTCTTCCCCGATTTCTCCTCCACCTAATATTCCTATTGTAGGAGAAAATCCCCCCATGACCAGAATGGAGGCTATAATAGCTTCTAGGTATGCTCCCCTATCGTTACCTCAACCTCTCAATGCCCTTCCAATAGATGGCTACCTTAAGCATCTGCCCAAGTTTACAGGCGAAGGCGACATAGTTGCAGAAGAACACCTTGAAGCCTTTTATAGTTTTACAGATGATCATGTTATCATGCATGCAGATGTATGGATGAGGAGTTTCATCCATAGCCTTGAAGGTGAGGCTAGAAATTGGTTTAGGGCCCTACCTCCTGGATCTATTGATGGGATTGAGACTTTGGATAATGCCTTTTTGAGACAATGGGGAGACAAAAAAGACTTCATGTATTACATGATAGAGTTTGGGTCTTTGAAGAGAAAGGAAGGAGAGTTTGTCTCTGAATTCTCCTAGAGATTCAATAAAATGTACAATAAGATCCCCGCTGAGATAAATCCCTTAGAAGCCTCTACTAAAATAACTTATGCTAGTGCTTTTGATCTCGATTGATGCCTCCTATTGAGGGAAAGGAGAGAAACTACTCTGGCTCACATGCAGGATGCAGCCATGGAAGTAGAATCTAACATATTGGTTGTTGACTAAATCAGGAATAAGGTTGATAGAGACATACCCAGGAAGAGACCTAAAGCCTCCCCATCAAATTCCTCCCCCCTTCCCCTTCAAAAAGATGAGGTAACTAAAGTGCTAAAATTTCTTTCGACTAGAATGGAAAGGTTGGAGTTAGAAGGGAAGCCCATGTACAGAAATCCCAAAAATACTGATAACAGAGGCTTCAGGAGGCCTAATAACAATGTGCCATAGGATTTTCCAAGGGAACAAAGGAGAAAATATAGAGATGATCATAGGATTCAAAACCCTCTCTAAAATAACCTAGTTTCTCATGAGGAAGGAGAGGAGATAGATGAGCTCGACCCTAAAATTCACTGTATTGAAGACACTTCCCCTTTTCCCCATTTGACTCAATCTACATATGAATAATCCCTTAAGAACATTCAAATCAATGAGTTTGGTAAGGGGGAAAAGGACAACAACACTCCTAACAGATACCATCTCAGTTCAAAGAAGAAAGAAGCGAATTTTGATAGCCATGATCAGCCCTTCATAGCGGAAAGGCCTGCTAAACTTGCAACAATGACTACCAAAGAAAAGAAAACTCAGAATACTTTGCCAACAACCAAAGAAACTGTCTCTGAGGTAAGGGAAGCTCCTAAGCTCCTAAGTTTTGAGCACGAAATTCAAAAGATTAGAGTTTTTGTACCCCTCTCAGAACTAGTTAAAAATGAATATTTCAAAAGGTTCCTCTCCAAACTGCTACAATCTGAGTCCCCCCATCCTTCCATAGACTAAGTAAATATTCAAGATGAAAAGCCAGTAGTCGTCCTAGGTCCATTGGTAGAAGAAAAATATTATTCATCCCCTCCCTTCTACACATCCCTGAACATACATGATAAGGTGTTGCATAATTGCCTCATGGATTCAGGAGCTTCCCGCAACCTTATGCCCAAAATAGTCATGGACGAATTGGGATTGGAAGTGACAAAGACTTATCATGATTTGTACTCTTTTGATTTAAGGAGGGTGCAATGCCTCCGAGTCATCAAAAAATTGGTGGTCTCTTTATTTCAGCTGCCAATGAAGAATGTGGTCATGGACATTGTAGTAGCTGATGCTTCCCCCAAGTTTGACATGTTGTTGTCAAGATCTTGGATTAAAAAACTTGGAGGAACATTACAGATGGATCTCACATATGCCACCATTCCAGTATTTGGAGGGGAACATAGGAGGTTGTACATAGAAGCTCAACTAACCTACATTATTAGTGATGAAGTAGACCCCACCAATAATCCTATCTTTGCACTTGACACTGATTTGGGGTCTAGTTTATTGCAACTAACTGATACTCCTGAAGCCCCTTTTCAAATCAGAAAGAAACCCATATTTAATCATGAGATACCTCCTCTAACCACCTTTGTTTGGAAGATTTTCTTCGACGGAGCCTCTTCTAGCGAAGGCGTTGGCACTGGTGTGGTTTTTGTGTTACCTTGTCAGGAAACCATATCCCTATCATACAATCTAGAATTTGAAGGTAAAAATAATGTGGTAGAATATGAAGCTCTTGTTCTGGTTTTAAGGGCTGCAAAAGAAATGGGAATTGAGGAGGTAACAGTGTTCGGAGATGCTCAGTTGATAATCTAGAAAGTTAGAAATGCTTATCGGGCTAAGAATCCTTGGCTCATGAGTTACAAAAATGAGGTGTGGGACCTGATTGATAATTTCTTCTTAGCTTTCAATATTTCTTTTATTCCAAGAGAGGAAAATACTTTGTCTGATTCCTTAGTTGTCTCAGCTAGTCTATTCAGGATCCCTATGCCGCCTAATATCAAATATTGTGTTGAGATAAGATATATGCCATATGTTTCGGACAATATCAAGCATTGGAAGGTATTCAAAGATGATCTTGAAATCAAAAAATTTCTTCAGTTTGTCGATGAATTTTCTGCATTGCACATCGATTAGGATCCTGATCTCGAAAGTCACCCTCACCCTGAGATAGTTTTAAATAAAATTTCTAATCACCATATTATTCATTTTCCTAGCAATCACATTTTGAAGGGACTAGTCCCTTTAGAAAGACTGCTCGATGGAAATGATGTGGCAGTAAAGGGTAGGGTTTCAAATGGATATGTTAATACAATAGAGTGAAACATTGGCACACAGGATGAGCCTAAGTTTGTCAAGTTGTCAAGTAGTTTGACCAAAGAACAGAGGGCTGAATATATTGAGTTATTAAGAGAATTTGTTGATGTGTTTGCATGGGCCTATGAAGACCTCAAGACATATGACACATCCATCATTGAACACAAGATCCCACTGAAGGAAGAGGCTAAGCCATTTAGGCAGAAGCTAAGACAGATAAATCCCATGTTGTTGCTTGTCATGGAGAGAGAAGTGAAGAAGTTGTTAGATGCCCAAATCATTGTCCCCTTGAGATATTCTGAGTGGGTGGCCAATTTGGTCCCGGTGAGGAAGAAAAGTGGAGAAATCAGGCTCTGTGTTTATTTCAAGAACCTAAACAAGAGCTCAAAGAAAGACAACTATCCCTTGCCCAACATGGAACACATATTGCAGAGGGTAACTGGTGCATCTAGGATATCCATGATTAATGGTTTTTATGGCTATAATCAGATATTAGTCATGCCTGAGGACAGAGAAAAAAAACGTTCACCACTCCTTGGGGCACATTCATGTATGCCAAAATGCCTTTTGGATTAATGAATGTAGGAGCAACATTTCACCAAGCCATGAACATAGCCTTCATCGGGGAGAAATATTAGTTTGTGGTGATCTATCTAGATGACATCATAGTCTTCTCCAAGTCCGATAAAGAGCACTGTTGTCACTTGAGGAAATTTTTCTTGAAATGCCAAAGGTTTGGCCTTTCCTTAAATCCCAAGAAATATTTGTTTGCTATGAAGGAGGGGAAGTTGTTAGGCCATATAGTATCAGCAGAGGAAGTGAGAATTGATCCTAGTAGGGTAGAGGCAATTCAGACCCTGTCACTTCCCAGGTCTAGAAAGGAAGCTCAGGCTTTTTTAGGGAAGATTAACTTTCTGAGGAGGTTCATCTCAAATTTTGTTGAGTTGGTGAAACACATCACATCCATGCGCAGAAAGGGAAATGAAGTAAAATGGACTATTGAACCCATGGAATATTTTGTCCAAATAAAAAGGACATTGACTGAGGCACATGTGATGATCAGTCCTAATTATTCCAAGGATTTCCTAGTTTTTTCTTTTTCTTCTTTTGATACAGTAGCAACGGTCTTATTGTAGAAAAATGAGGAAGGTCAAGAGAAACCCATTTCCTTCTTCAGTAAGGCATTAAGAGATGCATAAATCAGTATGAGATCATGGAGAAGTAGGCCTATGCCTTGGTGAAATCTCTCAAATATTTCATAGTCTATGTCTTGCACTCAAGAGTGACTGCATATGTTCCTTCAGCCTTTGTGAAATACATCCTTATACAACCTGAAATCGATGGGAGAATATGTAAATGGATTGCCAAGATCCTTGAGTTTGACCTGGAGATAAATCCCACCAAGTTGGTTAAGGGGCAGGGTTTATCCAAGCTACTAGTTGAATCCAATTGCAAGGCCTTGGGGGTTAGGTTCATCAATTCTTGCTCAAGAAATCAACAAGCTGAGTCATCCAACAAAATCTCTCAGGGTGGATTATCACTAGTAGAATGCACCTGGTACATAGACATTTTGTACTTTCTGCAAGATTTGAAGCCTCCTGATGGAATGGGAAAAAGAAAGGAAAGAGCTTTAAAGCTCAAGGTGGTCATATATTGCCTTATTGACCAAGTCTTGTACTGGAGAGACCCTCTAGGGGTGTTTCTAAGGTGTCTGAACCCACATGAAGCCCAGAATGTTATGTTTGATTACCATAGTAGCCTTTGTGGAGGGAATCATTTCTGGAAGACCACAACTCACAAAATTCTCAAGGATGGGTACTACTGGCCCACCTTATTCACTGATTTCTGCAGAGAAGTTAGAGCTTGGATCAAATTCCAAAGGTTCCCAGTAAAGTAGCAGCTCAAATCCCTACCACTAAAGCATGTAGTAGCTTCAACACCCTGTCAATAGTGGGGGTTGGAATTCATTGAATAAATTCATCCTCCTTTAAGTGGCTAGCACAGATGGATACTGACTGCAACATAATATTTCACCAAGTGGATAGAATCTTCCCCCACCAGGAGTGCTTCACACAAGGTAATTATCAGCTTCTTGGAGGATATCATAGCCACATTTGGTTGTCCTAGCATAATTGTCACTGATAATTCTATGTATTTCAAGTCTGAGCCTCTGGTTAAGTTTTGTGAGCAGTTCAAGATTTCACTAATTCACTCCACTCCCTATTATCCTCAAGGAAATGGACTGGAAAAATATTCCAATAAAAGCCTAATCAGACTCATTAAAAGATTATTGGAAGACAATAAGAGGGCTTGGGATTCAAAGCTCAAATTCGCTCTATGGGTCGATCGAGTGACAACAAAGAAGTCCCTGGGCACCTCACCTTTTCAACTTATTTATGGGACAGAGGTTGTGCTTCCTACTCAGCCTGCTTTACCTGTAGTGAAATTCTTTCAAGATCATGAAGGAGATCCAAACCATATGGTCAGAAGAATTCATCAAGTCGTGGAAGTGCAATAGGTCAGGGAGCAAGTAATGGACATAGCTCATAGTCATCAGCAGAATATCAAGCAGGCCTTTGACATGAAGGTCAAGAAGGAGGAATTTGAGCTGGGAGATTTGGTGCTTAAGTGGGATGCACCCAGGTAGGATAGGGACAAACACAACAATTTTGATGCCCTCTGGATCAGGCCCTTCAAAATATCTGAAGTATTCTTAAATAACATGTACAGTTTGCAAGATTTGGAGGGTGAAGAATTTTTTAACAACCCATTAAATGGGCATTTCCTGAAGAAATGTTTTGTTTGAGCCTTAGACGACTCCTTTGTTTTTTGTAAATACTATTTTTCTGTTTATTTTCAGCTTAATAAATGACTCCATAGACCAACAGAAGGCAACTGGAACTGCAGAAGGAGTTCTTAGAGCATTGCAAAGATGACTCTATCCCCCATGGAGCCTAATTTTAGCACCAATTCTTGCAAGGGGGTGTTTCTCTCCGATTTCAGGCCCTTGGTGTAAATGCATAGAAATGGGGTTTAAAAACCCATCAAATGCATTTTATTCAAAGGCCACAGTCATGAGCGCCAAGAGAAACACATAGAAGAAGTCCATTTCAGGCTTAAAATCAAGCGAGCGGGTTTTTTGTTTTCAATGGAAAGGATCCATAGATGGAGAAGATCGATGGTCACTGGGACTTCAAAAGACATGGGGTCTCTCATCCATTGCATTGGGAAACTCTAAAACATGAAATGATTAGACATTTCGGCATTTTGGCTACCGGGACTTCAAAATATAGGGGTCGCTCTCATCCATTGCATTGGGAAACTCCAAAACGCAAAATGATTAGTCGTTTCGGCATTTTGGCTACCGGGACTTCAAAAGACAGGGGGTCTCTCTCATCCATTACATTGGAAACTCTGAAACACAAAATGATTAGCCATTTCAGCATTTTGGCTACCAGGACTTCAAATGATAGGGGGTCGCTCTCATCCATTGCATTGGGAAACTCTAAAATGTGAAATGATTAGTCATTTTGGCATTCCGGTTTTAGGGACCTTGAAAGATAGGGGATCGCTCCTCCACTACATTGAGAAACTTTGAAATGCAAAATGATTAGCCATTTCAGCATTTCGGTTACTGGGAACTTGAAAGACAGGTGGTCACTCCTCCACTGCATCTGGAATCACTGAAACATGAAATGTTAAAATCACCTTTGAAGATAGGCGCAGGGTCATGACCTGTGGTCACTTGGGGTGATAGAAAGAGCTGTGCAAAGGGCCAAACTATAGGGTTTAGCTGCAAGAGGTGTCGCCACGTTCTCCAGGTGCCAATTCAACTCAGCCTTGATCCTGATCCCTGGTAGAGGTAAATAAAGGTAGGAGGAGGTGGTTGAAACCTTGCCTCGCTCCTTAAATGTAAGGCATGGAGGTTCTGGCAGGTAGTCTACCCAAAATCATCCTGTGTGCAAGTTTTCCTAAAGAAGCCATGTCGATCTGATGTCCTCATCTGACCAGAGGAGCTTGCACATGCTAATTTGGACTTTAATGTCTTAGCTACCCTCCTACTAACAATGTGGCAAATTTCTCTGAGTATATATACTCAGTTTTTGTATTTTTGTGAGGATGGATGGTAGAGCAGAGCTCCCGACTGTAATGTTTTAATGAAGCACTGGTTTTCCTGGCTATGTATCTACATATGAAATTTTCTTTTTCAATGTAAGGTAGCTCTCTTTTTCATCTAGTTTCAATCTCATACTAAAAGGTTTCATGATTGATTGATTCACATGAATCCTTGTGACTATGTTATGATCAATGATTTATTTTAGCATTGTTATGTTCTTTTAGTGTTTCTGCTTTTGAATATAATAGGTTCTGTGTTCAAAGTTTTCTTCTATAGGTTGTTAGAAGCTCGATGCCTATAGTTGGCCTTCACATTTCCCCACAAAAGTCTTCCTCCTACTCACCCTTATTACAACTTACTGTCTAAAGTTAAACCAAGACCTCATTTGATTATGCATGCCTGACCTAGTTTCTGAGTTAGAACATATTGTTCTGAGTTTACTTCCATCCATCACCCTTTATCAACAAATAGTGACATAAATTGATGGGCTTCAGGCTTACTCCTACTGCAATCCAGGAGTGATTTCTGACGCCAACATAGAGAAATCCAGAACATCATACCCAACTAGACTAATGGTTCTTATAATTATCCATTGAAGTTGCGCAAAGTCAATATAGGGACTACAAAGCAACCTAAGATAACTATGGTGGGAGATTACTGGAATGAAAAAACTAGCCAATAAATACATTACCTATTGTGAGAGTTTGAGGACTTGTTCCCAAAGACATTTTTAGAGCTAAAAGGGATTAAAGGAGTTATGGGAGAGATGAAAGTTGAACTAAAACCAATATCAAAGCTTGTAAGGAATATACCATATCGTCTTAACCCCTGAGTGAAAGAGAAGGTTAAGAGGGAAACAAAGAAGATGTTGGAAGATGGACTTATTTTTGCAGTGGAAGAAGAAGAATGGGTTAGCCCAATAGTCATCCAGAGAAAGAAAGGAACAAAGGACAATGGGGTGTGTGTAGACTATAGAATCCTTAATTATTCTTGTGTTCATGACCCTTTCCCAACAACTTTTACTTATGAGGTGCTAGAACAGGTTGCGGGGAAAGAATATTACTCATTCACAGATGGATTTTTTGGGTATCACCAAGTAAGGATTGATGAAGAAGACAAAAAGAAGACCGCATTCATAACATAATGAGGGTAATTTGCATACAATGTGATACCATTCGGCCTAAAGAACACCCATGTAGTTTTTTCCTGGATTGTAATAGTAGCCTTTTGAGAATTTATCCACAAGTTTATAGAATTTTATATGGATCATTGGACAATATACAGTCTGCTCAAGGAACATGTAGCGCTACTATGTCTGATTTTTGATAGATGTAGAGAATTGCAGATATCGTTGAACCTCAGAAAGTGTATATTTTGTGTGCCACATGGAATTATTTTAGGCCACATAGTATGCCAAGATGGAGTCCTGGTAGACCAAGCCAAATTTGCAGTTATTGTGAACATGCCGCCATCTACAAGTGCTAAGAATTTGTGCTCTAAACTGGGACACACAAGGTACTATCACAGGTTCATCAGAAGATATGAAACCATTACTATACCGCTGGAAAATCTACTAAAGAAGTCTGAAGTGTTCCAGTGGACCCCACATTATGATAAAGTGTTCGATATCCTGAAGGAAAATCTCATCACAACACCTATTCTGATATTTCCAAACTGGGAAAACAAAATTCATGTATGTTAAGGTCCTAACCCACACACAGGTAGATCAATGTATTCAGATGTAATAAAGGTCAATATTAATAAAGCCTTTCAATAAAAAAGAATAAGGCGGATGCAAGAAGACCTAATAGAATCATCCTCTTCTAGAAGGATCTTTCTCTAGATGCTTCTCTTAATAGACATATTTAGTATAAATAAGGGTCGAGGGTATGAAAACCCTAACTTGGAGATTATTGTAATAGAGCACTGCTCAACTGGAGGTTGCCCCCTCGAGGAGGCCTGTGAACATTGTTTTATGAATCAAAGTGTTATTTCATTTGTTGCTCGTATGTTATTTCTGTGTTATTGTTGAAATTATGTTGGTTATATTATTGTTATTCTGCCATTTCTAGCATTTCATTTCTATTCTACGTATTTATTATATCTGGTATCTTCCAAGTGGTATCAGAGCACTTTCCTTGGCAGAAATTGTGGGAATTTTTTTTTAGGGTAGAGACGTATTCCAACATATTTAATCCATGGAGATCTTTTGTTACACGCATAAACCCACAGTTGAGGGATTCATACATGCAGAAAATACAAGTGGTTCTTAAGCGCACATCTGTTGGCCACCCTTGTAACCCATGTTGGTACCCCTTCGAGTGGTAGCGCATCAGACAACACCTGTGTATGGATCGACCTAGCTTTCTTGAAGCCCTCTTTAGATAAACCTATTGGTTGTTGGAATTATATAGTGTCACCGAGAACAACACTCGAGAAGATACTCTCTAGTACCTGGGTAGTCGGGTAGTATGGCTAAGGGTACAATCTATCCTCCTTAGTTAGTGCCCTAAGATATTGGGCCGAGTACTATTGTTGGACCCTGCACGTATATCAAAGAGCTATAGCACAGGGAAAACCCTTTTCTGTAGAACCCTTGAATACCTAACCCTTGGGGGAAAAAAACATAAACACATTAAAACCGACCAAATCTATTGCCATGCAACTGTGTTCGGGTTGCCAAGTAAATACACATTTCTTTCTGGTTAAGAATTTGGGGATTTCATCACTACAGTATTATTTAGACCGGAGTATTATTTCACCATTATTCGATACCTATTCCATTGGATTCATCTCTTTGAACTTATCACAGTCATCCATATCATTTTTCGGCAAAATGTTTTGACCTTTCCCACCCCTTTTCAGTTCACCCATCCTCATGGCCCATACCCATAGCTAAGAATTGGAGTCTCGCTTCAACACCTTGCAATCTAGATTCCTCAAGACCCAAAATAAAGTGAAACAACTTAGTGCTACTATTGCCTCTCGAGATATATCCTTCAATACCACCATAAATGCATCCATGCAGTCCTCAATGTAGGAAGTCAAACAAGAACTGACCACCCATCTTGAATCTTTTTTTGAATCACTCTACACCAAACTAAAGATCCCTACCAATGACCCTTTTCCTAATGCACATCCAAAGACTGAAGGTGAACCTTCATCCCATTCCCATACCTTTCAGCCCCATGACTTTCAATGTGACATATGCCTTCTACGGGTGGATGTAACCAAATTTGAAGGTTCGGACCCCAGTGGTTGGGTCACCCAAATGGAACGTTATTTCTCTTTATACGAACTTACAGATGACTTGGACGAACTCAAGAATGGTGTTCTCCATCTAGATTAAGAACGCTGGCAATGGTGGAAATGTATAGAAAATTCCCATTGAGGGTACTCTGCATGGACCCAATTTGTCACTGATCTTTATGAACGCTTTGATACTGACCCCAACCATTTGGGTTGTTTGACAAAATTGAAACAATCAGGAACAGTTGAAGACTTCATAACTGCATTTGAGCACCTAGGTTTTCGAACAGAGGGCATGAATGATGCTTTCTTTTGAGAGTGTTTTATTAGTGGCCTTAAGGAGGATATTCGGGCCCATGTCCTCATGGCTCGACCCTAGAGTTGGGTGGAGGCTACTAAAAAAGCTAAAGAAGCACAACAAGTTGTATCCTCTCAAACCTGTAAACCTTCCTTTATCCCTCTCCCTAAACCCGTAAATCCCATTACTCCCTCCACCCCATTAAAGATCCAAAAATTGACTAGGGCTGAAATGGATGAACGCCAACTCAAAGGCCTTTGTTATAATTTTGATGACAAATATTTCTCGGGCCACAAATGTAGGGAAAAAAATATTTTTATGGCCATCTCTGAGGATATTTTGGAAGAGGATGTTGAAACTCCCATTGTGCCTGAGTCACCTGAAATCACTGACATAACCCCTCCCTCTGACCCTCCCGAAGTAGAACCGATCATTTCCTTCAATGCTCTCACTGGCTTCTCTTCTCCCCAAACCCTCAAGTTAATTGGTTACATAAAGCATCGGAAGGTCATCATTCTGGTTGATAGTGGAAGTACCCATAATTTTAGTCATTGCCACATTGCCCAAGAAACCCATTGCTACATCCATGCCATCAACAATTTCCAAATTATGATTGCCAATGGTGGTTCCATGAAATGTGGAGGGTGTTGTGAAAATGTGTGTCTCCAAATCAGTGACTACCACCTCAAATCCCATATGTTTTCTATCGACATGGGTGGTTGTGACATTGTGTTGGGTGCAGACTGGCTAAGGACCTTGGGTCCCATTCTCATGGATTTTAAGGATTTAACCATGCAATTCGACCAGGAATTCCACCAATATAAATTCCAAGGAATCACTGCTAGGTCACCTGAGATCATTAGTTCCCATCGTATGGAAAATATACTAAAAAAATGTCACTCTAGTGTCATTGCCCAACTCCATGCCATACAAACAACAAAGACACCCCTGGTGCCACAATACCTCCAAGCTCTCCTTTCTAAACATCAAATCATATTTTCCACTCCCCAAGGACTCCCTCCTTCCCACGGTGTTCATGATCATTCCATTCCCCTGGTACCAGGAAGTCTTCCTCCCAATATTCGTATGTATAGCCACCCCTTTTCACAAAAAAATGAAATTGAGAAAATGGTCTAGGAACTCCTTACTGCAGGCGTTATCTTTCCTAGTACGAGCCCTTACTCTTATCTGGTAGTCATGGTCCTAAAGAAAGAAGGTTCTTGTATAATGTGTCATAACTTTCTTGCCCTCAAAAAACTGACCATTAAAGATAAATTTCCCATTCTTGTCATTGATGACCTTCTGGATGAATTGAGTGGAGCCCAATTCTTTACTAAAATTGACCTTCACTCGGGTTATCACCAGATACGTATGAAAGAGGTAGACATCCACAAGATGGCATTTTGAACTCATGAGGGATACTATGAGTTTTTGGTCATTCCCTTTGGCCTGTGTAATGCCCCCTCCACCTTCCAAAGCCTCATGAATCATGTCTTCCGCCCCTTTCTCCGTCATTTTGTCTTAGTTTTATTTGATGATATACTCATCTATAGAAAAACCTTGATAGACTATCTTACTCATGTGGATCAAGTTCTCCATCTACTCTCTCAACACCAAATTTTCTTGAAACAGTCTAAATGTGCTTTTGGTGCCTCATAAGTGGAATACTTGGGTCATCTGGTGGGCAAGGATGGCATCAAGGTGGACCCGAAAAAGATTGAAGCTATGAAAGACTGGCCACACCCAAAGACTCTCAAAATATTGCATGGATTTTTGGGCCTCACAGGGTATTATCGCAAGTTTGTTAAGAACTATGGAAAGATTGTAGCACCTCTCACTATTCTCCTCAAAAACAAATCTTTCACTTGGACTCCAATAATAGCTCAATCTTTTCAAACCTTGAAGATGGCCATGTGCACCACTCTGGTTCTGGCCCTTACTGATTTCAAAAATACCTTTGTGTTGGAATGTGATGCCTCGGGGAAAGGAATCAGTGGTGTCCTTATGCAAGAGGGTCGACCTTTGGCCTTCACTAGCAAGCAACTATCTGAAAGGAATCTGGGCAAACTCATTTATGAAAAGGAAATGTTGGCTATTCTACATGTCATTGAGCTATGGCGTCCTTTTCCCTTGGGGTAATGCTTCCAAATTAAGACCGACCATCAAAGCCTCAAGTACTTTCTAGAATAATGAATTTCCTCCCAGGAGCAACAATTTTTTTTGACTAAGCTCTTTGGATATGATTATGAGATCATTTACAATAAGGGCAAAGACAATGTCATGGCGGATGCACTGTCTCGAAAATATGAAGACGATGGATCCCTTTTTTCTCTTTCCTTCATTGTACCCAATTGGCTCTAAGCTGTGCGCCAAGAATGGCGTCAAGATCCCAAAAGTTCGCATCTGATCCAGGAATTGCAGACCAAGGCTTCGACTCCCCCAGGGTACTCCTGGCTCTAGGGTGAGCTTTGATACAAATGCCATTTGTATTTAATTAAACAATCCAAGCTTAAATCCACAGTACTTTCTGAGCTTCATTCTACACCCACAGCGGGGCACTCAGGGTTCACCAAAACATATGACAGGGTCAAACATTCTTTTTTTTGGGATGGTATGAAACAGGACATCCGTAATTTTGTTGCTGAATGTGAGGTGTGTTAATGAAACAAGGGAGAAACAGTCAAATCTATGGGCATACTACAACTACTTATGATTCCCCCTTCTATTTGGAACGATATCTCTATGGACTTTATTACCGGCTTACCCAAATCGAGGAATAAACTAGTGATAATGGTGGTTGTGGATCGCCTTTCCAAGTATTCTCATTTCTGCGCTCTTCACCACCCATTTAATGCATCCATGGTGGCTCAAATTTTCATGGACTAGGTCTTCAAGCTTCATGGCATGCCACACTCTATTGTTTATGATCGTGACCCAACTTTCACAAGAAATTTTTGGCAAGAACTGTTTAAGCTACAAGGCACCCAATTGCATCTCAACTCAGGTTAACATCCCTAGAGAGATGGTCAAATGGAAGTTGTCAACAAGTGTTTGGAAACATATCTAAGGTGATTTTCCTCTAAAAAACAACACTAGTGGGCTCAATGGTTACCCCTCACCGAATGGTGGTACAACACTTCATACCATACAACCACTCGCATGACTCCTTTTGAAGCAGTATATGGACAGAAGCCACCTTCCATTCTCTCCTACTTATCGGGTACCTCAAAGGTCCAGGCGGTTCACCAAACCCTTACAGTCTGAGATGATATTCTTTGTACCCTTAAAGAAAACTTGGTTATGGCACAGAATCACATGAAGCAAAAAGAAGATCAAGGTCGCTCTGAACATCAATTTGCCGAAGGGGATCAGGTGTTTCTGTGACTGCAACCATATAAGAAAAATTCCCTCAAGGTCGAGCACTGTCAGAAGCTAGGGCCCAAATTTTATGGTCCTTATACAGTTCTCAAGCATGTGGGGCAAGTCACATATCAATTAGCTCTACCCAGTCAGTCAAAGCTACATCCTGTTTTTCATGTTTCATGCTTAAAGAAGGTCATTGGAACCAGGTGCCAAATTCAAACCAACCTTCCAGAGTTAGTTGAAGAAGGATCCATTTGGCTATAGCCAGAAGCAGTTTTGGACCAGCGTGAGTGTCGCCTTCATCAGAGAACCATCAAGGAAGTGCTAGTCCATTGGAAAGATATGACTCCAGCAGATGCCACTTGGGAACCAACTACCATTCTGTAGCAGTTTCCACATCTCAAGCCTTGAGAACAAGGCTATTTTTAAGGGGGTGGACATGTTAAGGTCCTAACCCGCACATAGGTAGATCAATGTATTCAGATGTAATAACCGTCAATATTAATAAGGGATTTCAATAAAATAGAATAAGGTGGATGTAAGAATACCTAATAGAAGCTTCCGCTTCTAGAAGGATCTTCCTCTAGATGCTTCTCTTAATAGACATATTTAGTATAAATAAGGATCGAGGGTATGAAAACCCTAACTTGGAGATTATTGCAATAGAGCATTTCTCGACTGGAGGTTTCCCCCTCAAAGAGGCCAGTTGTTATAACCCTAAATTGCACTATCCCTACTTACCTGGCATCAGGCCTACTCATGCCTCTTCCTAGCAAAAGCCATGCTGAGCAATTCCTCAAAAAACCACTTAAAACAAGTAACCCGCGCCCTAACTTCTCACTGGGCATGGGCATCCGCTTTCTGTCCTAATACTGAACGCGGGCATCTGCGGGCTAACCCAAAACAGCCCGCGGGTACCTAACAAAGCAAAAAATCAGGAAAGTTTTTGCCGGGACACAAGGCTTTTTGTCAGTTAACTGGAACTCTGAGCCATGCATGGCCGAGATTTCGCCAAAAACCCTAGCTCTTTCTAGCCTATGAAAGAAGGGGTAGGGGTACTATTCAAAGGAGGAAAATCATAGCAAAGGAACTCTGCCAAATTGCCAAGCCAGTTTTGTCCCAACCCTTTAGCCTTGCCTCAAGCTTTAGGAGAAA
>JZKD02S1605997.1:752435-769462 GCA_000966675.3 Picea glauca
CTTAAGCAGATTTCAAATTCATTAGGTCTAGAAAATTTTTGTCTTATGTAGATTCGAAAATTACAAAGATCCCAGGATATCCGAGGATTTGTTTATAAGGTAAAAAATTTAGGTTATGTTTTAACAGGCTCCATGCCCATGTAGTCGAAGATGAAGAGACACCCGCAAAGATGATAAGAGAGGAGATCAAAGACCATGTGTTGATCTTGGCCCTCCCAGGATCTGTAACACCTAGAGAGGACACTTGGCTCATTGATAGTGCTACATCCAAGCACATGACAGGACAAATAAACATTCTCTCTTGTATCTCAGAGAAGAATTTTTCTCAAAAAGTGACACTTGAAGATGATTACCAATATCCCATCAAGGGAGTGGGAGAATCAAACCATAAATTGAATTCAGGGAATTCACTAAAAATGAAGGATGTACTATATGTACCAGGCTTGAAGAAGAACCTACTCTCCATTTCAGCTTTAGATAAGAAATGATTTAGAGTTTCCTTTGTAGATGGAGAAGTTGTTATGTGGGCTAAAGGAGAAACCTTAAATGAAGCAATCATCATTGGAAATGAAGAAAGTGGCTTATATAAACTAAAGGGTCATTCAAAGGCTTCCATGACGCACGCCATTGAAGACTCATGTCAGATTTGGCATAGAAGGTTAGCCCACATCAACTACAAGGCACTACCATACATATGCAAAGTAGTCACATGTTTACCAGAACTCAAAGGTGACCATAAAGGCGTATGCAATGGATGTGCGCAAGGGAAGAATATCAAGAACCTGTTTCCAAAGAGGGACAACAAGACATAAGGAGTCTTAGAACTCATCCATTCATATGTGTGTGGCCTAATGCCATCATCCTCCATTAGAGGGTATGTTTATTATGTATCATTTATTGATTTTTACTCTCATAAAACCTGGATATATTTCTTGAAGACTAAAGATGAAGTGTTCAGTAAGTTCAAGGAATTCAAAGCCTTGATAGAGAACCTTTCTGAAAGAAATATCAAGATATGTAGGTTAGATAATGGAGGAGAATATACCTCAAAAGAGTTCATGAACTTCTGCAAATATGTTGGGATCAAGAGGGAACTCACTACTCCCTATAATCCCCAACAAAATGGTGTGGTTGAATGAAAGAACATAACCATACTGGAAGTTGTGAAGACTATGATACATGATCAAGATCTTCCTATGTGCTTATGGGTAGAAGCAACAATGGCAGATGTTTATGTGCATAACCGATTATCCCATAGTGCACTTGGGCTCAAGACACTGGAAGAGATGTTCACCTGAAAGAAGCTAAAGGTAAGCCATCTCAAAATATTTGGTTGTCGAATGTTTATTCATATACCTAAAGAAAAGAGAAACAAGATGGACCCTTTAAGAAAGAAGGGAATATTTGTGGGATACTGTGAGGTCTCCAAGGCCTTCAGAATCTATATACCAGGTTGACATTAGATTGAGATCAATAGGGATGTGACCTTTTATGAAGATGCAGTGCTCAAGAAATCTAGAATATGCCAGCTTGAAGAGGTATATGAAGAGGAACCCGTAATCCCCAATACTGTAATGAAGGAGGTTCCCAAAGATGTAGAACTAGTGAGGGAAGTCATAGCTTCCCCTGATGAGGAACTTATAGAAGACCATGATATAGTAGAAGTGCAAGAACATCCTCAGATGATGATCCTCCATAAAAGAAATCTAGATTGGGCTAGAGAGCTTATTCAAGATGGAGAGAAGTATGGTGTTCCCCAAGGAAATATGAGACAGGTGAAAAGACCAAATCCATTCTACAGTTATATGACTTTGATGTGTGATCTCCTAGAAGAGGAGCCTACCTTATTTGAAGAATCCATTCAAAGGAAAGAATGAGAAGATGCCATGATAGAGGAATACCAATACATAATGAAGAATGAAGTATGGGAAATAGTTCCCAAACCAAAGAATAAAGATGTGGTATCCTCCAGATGGCTCTTCAAAATAAAACATGTTGCTGATGGAAGTATTGAGAAGTATAAGGCAAGATTTGTCGCTCTTGGATTTTCCCAGAAGGAAGGAAATGACTATGAAGAGACATTCGCTCCTATGGCCAGATACACTTCGATCATAACCATCATATCTCTTGAAGCTAAGATGAAGTGGAAGCTACACCAGATGGACGTGAAGACAACTTTCCTAAATGGTGTTATCGAAGAGGAAGTGTATATAAAGAAACCTCAAGGACTTGAGGTTGAAGATAAGAAGTCTCATGTCTGCAGATTGAAGAAAGCCTTATATGGATTGAAGCAAGCTCCTAGAGCTTGGTATGGTTGTATAGACAGTTTCTTGATGAGCTTAGGATTTACCAAGAGTAAAGAAGACTCTAATCTCTACTTCAAAATTATGAATAATGAGCTAGTAATCTTACTGCTATATGTGGATGAATTATTCTTAATTGGAGAAGAAAATCTCATCACTGAATCTAAAAAGAGACTTGCCTCAAAATTTGAAATGAATGACCTTGGCCTAATGCATTATTTCTTAGGTCTTGAGGTATGGAAGAGTCCTAAGAAGATATTCCTTAACCAATGGAAGTACATGGTCGAAATTTTGAAGAGATTTGACATGTTGGAATGCAAGCCCATGAATACACCCATGGAAGCAAAGATGAAGCTGTTGGTCAATACTTTGTTAGAATTGATTGATGTCACACTGTATAGATAGATTATTGTATCATTGATGTACCTGACGAACACCATACCAAACATTTGTTTTTCCGTGAACAACTTGAGTCAATTTCTAGTAGAACCTAGACATGTTCATCTAGTGGCTGCAAAACATGTGATACGGTACCTTAAAGGTACAATAGATTATGGTATTATCTATGATGGAGATCATGATTTCACATTGAGTGGATATACTGATGCAGATTAGGCAGGAAGTGTTTCTGACAGGAAAATCACTTCAGGATGTTGTTTCAGTTTGGGATCAACTATGATCTTGTGGTAGAGTAGGAAGAAATCTAGTATTGCTCTCAGCACAATGGAAGCAGAATACATTGTTGCATGTTCTACCAGCTGCAAAGCTATATGGCTTTGAAATTTGTTGATTGACCTATTTGACTTAGAGATGAGAGAAACTGTGATTCTATGTGACAACCAGAGATGCATAAAGATGACAGAGAATCCTATATTCCATGACAGGTCGAAGCACATAAAGATCTGTTATCATTACATTTGTGACATGGTACAGAGAGGAGCCTTAAAGCTCCAGTACATTAGCAGGAATGAACAGGTTGTTGATGTGTTGACCAAGCCTCTATCTCATGTAAAGTTTGAGTACTTCTGAGATAAGATTGGCATAGTCCAAAAGGACCTTCCTCAAAAGGGGGAGTAGATGTGATGTTCCTTGCTTCTAGCCTAGCTGTCAGATGTAAAGCAAGATGTGATGTGATCCTTGCTTCTGACCCAGTTGTCATACATAAATCAAGATGTGATGTGTTCCTTGCTTCTGACCTAGTTTTCAGACATAAAGCAAGATGATATGTGTACCTTGCTTCTGACCCAGTTTTCATACGTAAAGCAATATGTGATGTGTTCCTTTTTTTTGACCTAGTTGTCAGATGAAAAGCAAGATGAGATGTGTACCTTTCTTTTGACCTAGTTGTCAGACGTAAAGCAAGATGAGATGTTCCTTGCTTCTAACCCAGTTGTCAGATGTAAAGAAAGATGAGATGTGTTCCTTGCTTCTGACCCAGTTGTCAGACATAAAGCAAGATGAGATGTGTTCCTTACTTTTGACCGAGTTGTTAGACGTAAATCAAGATGAGATGTTCCTTTCTTATGACTGAGTTGTCAGACGTAAAGAAAAATGATATGATGAGACTAGCACTAAGCTTCCGAATGGATAGTTGTGACATAAAGCCAGTCTAGTATCTTTCTTCCAACCTGATGGTTGTGATGTAAAGAAGGACGAGTATATTGCTTCCATCTTGAGTGTTGTGATGTAAAGCAAGACAATGAGATGAGAAAAGTACTGAGCTTCCAGCTTGACAGCTATGACATAAAGCCAATCTTGTATTATGATGAGCTAGCCTTGTGCTATGATGATGATGATGTATCAGTTTTTATACTAATACATATTCATGTAGATGATGATGGAATTCCTTTGAGAATGACGATGCTGATGATGAAGAAAAATTCTGATGATTTATAGATACAACAACCAATGTTCCAAGATGATATTGATGATGCTTTCCTCTCACTCACATGATTTTGTTGATGATGTTGTCCTCTCTCTCTCGCATGATGCTATTGAAGAATACCCTTCTTGTTAAGGGGGAGTGTTGAAATAATGTAACTACAAAGAGTATTCTTATTATTATTGATATATTATTCAAAGGATCAATCCCCATTGAGGATTGATCACATCGATTATTGTCATAGGACCAAATCCCCTTTTGCGGATTGGTCAAAAGACAATTGTAATAGGTATAATAAGAAGTCGGCCCCAACAGATATTAAAGAGACACAAAAATATAATAAAGGTGGGTTTACCCACCTAGTTTGAGAAGTTTGTCCTGCCAGTGAAGAGACACTTCACACATGCCAAACTTGTATAAATAAAGGAGGCTAGTGCCTCACTTAGACACAAATCGCTTGCTCAATTTTAGAGACAAGTTCTGATCTGTTACCGAAGAAGAAGGAGAGAGAGAGTGGTGCATATCTAGGAGAGGACTTTCTGTATTAGCATAATAGATCTCTTGGCATTGTATTGGCTATCTATATTAAGGAAGTTTTGTTGGGTTTTCTTCCCCTAGAGGGTTTCCCAAGATAAATATTGTGTCTCTTGTGATTGTGTATTTCTCAGTGATCTTGGATTATGCTATTGTTATCTAATGAAATGAAAACATCTATAATAATGGCTTAAACATTAACAAAATGAACATCTAACACACATTAAAGTGCCTTTAAAGTGCCTCTAGAAACCAGTTGGCCAACCATGCTCCACCTTGAATTCAAGCTATGTCTATAAGAATTGAGATATGCAACAATAGAACACTAAATCCATACCTGATATACTCTTTGTATATGGTTCCTTTGAACTCTCTTCATTTCTTTTCATTGCTGATTTTCCCCATGTATGTGCATTACATAAGAAGGCAAGATTAAATAACCTCCCTTATCATACCTAGAATGAATTAGAGTATTTGTTTTTAATACCATGCTCCTTTTCAAAACAACCGGCATACCAAAGCAAGTTCTATATATTATTGATTACCAACAAACTGAATGGAACAAATTCAAATTAGAAACAACAATCCTATATTGAAACAACGGGGACAATATTAAAGAAAATACAATCAAGACATACAATTATAAACTGCACAAGTTTTTCATTGGCTACAAGTTTTAATAACAGGTTGAATGCTTGTAAAGTGAGTTGAAACTTTTGAGAGGCCTTTGTAGCATTTTTCTGTTTGCTGCCCCATTGGAAACAGATGGCAATTTTTATTTTCATACAAAATATTTTCTATTTTATTCTTTTAATAATCTTTGCAATACAAAAATTCATAAAATAACCAATATTTTTCCGAATTACAATATGCTTTGCTCATGCACTTTATTAAGAGTAATACATCTGCCTGCACAACCCTCCAACAAACTCAAACATCACTGGTTTGCCATATAACTACAAATTTCCTTTCAAAACTTGATGAAGACAATAGGAATTTTATTATGCCAAACCTCTTGGAAAACAAACTCATACCCTATCCAAAGAATAGGTTTGACCAACATTGGCATGTAAGGGATCACCATGTGCCTTGCCTGTAAAGGCAAATAAACATTCATAGTAAGGAACAATAAAAGAATAATGCATTTTTAAATCTTTCTTTCTTTCTTCTCAAAGTCATGTCAAAAGATATAAAATGGACATCTCAAGAGATCACACTTTCTCAAACCCCTCAGTTCTATAGGAAATCATCTATAGAAAAAGAAAGTTTCATATCTTGAGAAGTGTTTTCCAAAAATCTATTACTACTTAATGACCACATCAAAAATTAATCTTAGATGATTTAAATAATCCCTCAATAATATTGTCATCTTTTCAGCATACCATTCTTTCAAGTCCCCTCTTCACCAGCGGATCACATTCTATAACAAAAATCTCTTCAAAACCTTCCTGAGTATAATAAAAACAACAAAATATTTATGAATAGGGATTATTATTCAAGATTAAATAACTTCCTCAACTAGACTTTACAAAAGGAAATAATAATAAATCATGGTGCAAGTAAATTACAAAGTAATAAACTCAAAATTCATATAAGAAATATTTCTTACGTGTCAATCATTACTGTCCTCAATATGTTCTTAAATGCAGGTCTAATTTCTGGAGGTCCTTCTGCGGACTGATCAACAGGAGGTTGTATGAAGGCTGCTTGTAATAAGAGCTCTATCAAACAACTTCCCACCTAAGATACACAATAGTAAACATCATAGATATTGAAATAAAAAAGAAAGACATAAATCACATGCCATCATATCTTGCAATTCAAATCCTCACCTTAGCCTACAGAGAATTACCCCAAGGTTTTGAATCATCCCTTTCTTTAACAATCTTCCTCACTATTCATCCTTTCTACATTTTCATCAAATCTTTTAAATGATTATGAATAACTTATTGTTCCTTAGTTACTGTTTGTGCTTCCTCTACTTTGTTCTTAGTCCCTTTTTGGGGTTTTTTCTTTGTCTTTTCCAAGAAGTTATGAACCTTAACCTGAAAAAAAAGAAAGGCTCCACATTTCAATGATCAAATTGGAAATGTATGTCATAGAGAAAACCAAAACATCATATTAATCTCACACAAGCCTTGTATAAACATTAGAAACACCAAAGATATAGCAAGATCAAAAGGATGTCAAAGTTGCAAGCCAGGGAAATCCATACATGCAACTAATAATACATTTTTTATGACAAAATTACACAAGTTCTATAAGAAAACAAGAAGACATAAATTATCTACATAAGAACTTCAACAAACATAATTCCTTTGATTGAAGTACTCAAGAATTCAACTTCATATTTTTGTATTATACTTTTTTCACTCTTTCAAAATGAGTTGAACCATGCTCTTGAGTCCTGATATGTTCATCCTTGGAGCCATAACCATTTCTTCTTGATGATAGAAAAATTTGTATCGTCTAGAATGTAACCTAGCTAATCCTCAACTCATGAAACAAAATTTAATCCCTTGAAGACATAAAGTGGAAACATTTTCCCTCTCCATGCATAAAGTGTTCCCCTATAGGGCCAAAACCATTCTCAAGTTTCAATATTGGCTATATTCATTGGCAAATGAAAAATGGCCATATTATTTCTTCATAGAGTGGAGATAAAACAAAATTTTGATGACCTAAATTTTATAAAACATGGATAAACTAAGTATGTGGTTTGTCCTATTATTTCTTATTTTACTTAAGTAAGGTTTCATATGAAACCCATAGAACTCAGGTATCCTTCGATATATGGCATACATGATTAAGCCTATCTGTCATGTGTCGGGCACACTGATACATGTCACATGATAGGTCAACATATCTGGCACGCTAACATGTGTGAAATGCTAGGTCAACACATCTAACAGGTGTTGGTCATGCTGATCTAGCAAGTCACAATGTGCCTAACATGCTGGGTGCAAAAAGAAAGCCCATAGGAGGGGAAAATCTTATAAAACAACTATTTCTCCCTTATTTTGTCACTCTCACCTTCAAAAAGTTGCACTAATGGTTTGCAGGTTAAGGAAGAAAACAAGATTCGAAGGGATTCTAGGATATTTGAAGGGATCTTAAGTTTTTCATTTTTCCAACAACAACATTCTTCTGCATTCATACCACATAAATCATTTCTCGATCATCAAGGACTGCTATTAAAGGTCAAAGGAAAGGGGAAAATGTCAGTTTTGGTGTTTCTCCCCCTCCTCCAAGCTCGTTTGTTACTGTTACTCCTCCATCCACCACAAGTGGAGCTCCCATCACTGCAAATAACCCTGCTACAGCAAGAAAGCAAGCTAAAGAAAACAAATACCTGTTGTGGAAATATATTACAAGAAACCATGAGCCCACAACAAAGCTTTTTGGGGGAGGAAATGTTGTTTGGACATGTAATTCTACCGTGAAAAATTCAAGAGCACCTACTACCACATTAAGGGACAATTTTTTACCCTCAAGGATAGATAAATTGGAGCATGTGAAGTGGTGTCTCTAAGCCAACAAAAAATATGACAAGAGAGAATTCTATTGACTTGGAGAAGTTGACAACCATGGGGTGGCATTTCAACCGGAAAGGAAGAAGGAAAGCTCCTAAAGGTGGTCCAATGGACAAATCTTTCATCAAGGGTTATGAGAGGAGGTTAATATTACCATTGGATTCTTTTCTATGTCAACTTCATTTCATTTAATGTTGCATGGTCTCCTTTGTTAATATGTGATAAGCTCTAGTTGAACGGGCTCCAATTATGTAAATGCCTCCTAGTTCAAAGAAGCTTAGAACCATGTTGTTGGATAAGGTAAATGAAGAGGTGGAGAAACTCTTGGCACCTATTAAATCATCAAGTGTTAGTATTGTTGCTGATGGATGGAAGGATGTAGCACACCATTCAGTTATCAATTTCATGGTGTCATCACAAAATGGACCGGTCTCCTTGAAAGCAGTGGATTCTTTTGCAAAATACAAGGATGTGCATTATATGGATGAATTGTTCATTAAAGTCATTAAAGAAGTATGTGTTTATTCCTGTGTAAAAATTATCACAGAGAATGTTGTTTGCAAGGCTACCAACATAAATATCCACAAATATTGTAGACACTTTCCATTGTTCAATGATCAATCTTTGGATTTAACACTTAATTTATTTCTTCATATTTTACATATATGTAAGAGTTAATTTACGATGATTACCATATCCTCAATTTTATAAAAAACAATACCAATTCCCTCACAATCTATAAAGAATACATCTATCATTGTTGAAGATTGTAGATACTCAGTTTGCCTCCTCATTCATCATGCTTAAGAGATTAAGGGAGGTCAAAACTGCTCTTGAAAAGTTGGATCCTTAGTTATTTCAAAGGTTTGGTCTTTCTAGAGAAAGAAGAATCAAAACGCTTTAAAAAAGGTCAAGAATATAGTGTTTGATGATGGTTGATGGAAGAGGGTAGATCCAATCATTAAGATCATGAAACCTTTAATTTCTTTGTTGCAGTTTGCAGACACAGATCAACCCATCTTGGCATAGATGTTTATGAGGGGTGGGACTCCACGATGGAGTCCATGAAGACCATTATTTTAGAGAATGAGTGTCCTCAGTATAGGACATCAACAGAGAACTTGTTCAACAACATACAAAATAATCATGTCATCAGGTGGGAGAAGAATTGTACACCTTTGTATTGCTTGGGTGATGATCCATAAACATGGGGCTTATAACCCACATGCCTCACAAACACAGATCCTCTGTGGAAATAAAATCTGATCTATGTTCTCTGTATGATGCCTAATCTTTTCTTCAAAATTGATTCCAAGGCCTTTGTTCCGGATTGGTCTCCTTCTTAGGATCTATTTTCAGCTATGGAAGGTCATGACCAATGCTAGTATCCATTATGCCAATGCACTCTCTCTATGCATGGATGGCTACAGCCAGCCTCTATAGGTGATGTCAAATAAAAACAAATCTTTATTGCATTAACTTGGCCCAGACTCTGCCTTAAATAGCACATTAGGACTTCTATGCTCACTCATCAAATAAGTGAAACAACTATGTTAATTGTTTGTTCAATTAGACAACAAAATTGCAATGATCTCTCTCTTTCAATCTCAATGCTTCACCCTATGGTTTCTTCATTGGAACACAAAGCAATGCATAGCCATATATATCAGCCCACCAATCAAAATACTATCCACAATTGTCTTCACTGGTCTCTTCCCTGGAAAACAAGGCATGGGAGATTGGATATGCTCTTGCTCTGAACTATGGTAGCTAAGTATCAATGTTGTATACAACGATGCTTTATATAACACTTGATTCCACAATACTCCAACAAAGAATATCATTGATAAGAACATCCCCCTTCATTTTTTTTCTTCTACAAGGAGAGGGCCGCTTCAACACCATCACAGGGGAGAACATACCATGGTCACTTGTTGTCAATCTAACACTCAAGGATAACAAGAAGGAGATTGATCAGTGTGTATTCTCCTGGAATCAATTCCAAAAATTATAGGAGTAGTCTCATAATACTAAATCACGCTAGCATAAATGAAGACAAGCAACGCCCCAACAATAAATGAATTATATTGATCTAGCTCATAATTGAAGAGAAGAAATAGTTTCCATGTCTCATTGCCTAGTATTAACAAGTGTATCATGCAATGGATCCAACGCATCAATGGATAGTAATATTTCTATCTCCCAATTAACTTAGCATATTAGTGTTGGCTACAAGCTATAACTTAATCCAGAATGTTGTGGAAGGAGTAACTACAATGTGGTTTCATCATTTTTAACAGAACCCCACTCTATATTGTAATTCTAGCCTTCCACAAACTTCTGAATGTGTCAATTTGAATTATGGAGGAGATCTACTGATTGTCAGAGAACAAGATACCCAATGTTGAGTGCATACGACCCTAACTAAAAGTCCAATAGCCTATGGAAGGAGTAATATGCTACGTGAAAAACATTGAGTATAGCATCTTAGATGGAAAGATGCAACAACTATGTAATTATAGACATCAATTTCACTTGGCTAATTAGATGGATGACCCATGTCTATTGGCCTAGAAACCCAAATGGGAAAACCAACCTTGAATGGTTTCTCAATTTTTGTTTTTGACAATTGCAAGGTTACAATGCAGACCACTCAAAAATCTACATAGACAACTTCTTCTTCTACATCCTCTCCTCTCAACCAAAAGACCCTTTGTGCATCAAACAACAACATTCCATTTCCTATTATAATATCTATGTACATCCTCTATAACATTGTCTAGATATTCAACCTTCGTGAGATGAACACACTTACCCATGTTGTTCCATAGGCTCGTAACCTCTCCGTCGCTTTGGAGGTGGTTGCTAATAATTCCACTTTGTCTCAAAAATTTCGCATCCTCTTCAACATCGATCATCTTGTTCATGAAATCAGTATATCGTGTGAAATCCATCACAATGAGCGTGGAATAATCTTGGAATTCCACTAGATTTAGTATGTAAAGGAAAAATGATACATACTAATGTATCATCCTTATAATTTTCGTATGAATCTCCACGCCCTCCCATAGTGATGCCGAATTGGCGCATGCTGGAAGAAAAGTAGCAAATGTGAAGTGATTGGGTTGGAGACCTATTCTTGACATTTAGTGAAAGAGTGTCAATGCCTCCTCAAGAATCCCATCCCTTATGCAAGCAGCAATCATGACTATCCACGAGTATGCATTTCGTTCAAGCATTTGGTCGAATACTTTGTGAGTGTCCACCATAGTGTTGCACTTGGAATACACGTTGAGAAGTGTGTTGTGTAAAAGTGCCATAAGGATTCTATGTGTCATTTCTCTTTTCAAAAATCAACATGACCTTGGCAATATTACAAGCACAATGAAGTTAATAACCAAGTGGAGGACATCGTAGATGTTTATTACTTTATCTGGAATTATGTAAGTGCAATAGAATTTGGCATCAAACAAAGGTAACAACATCATGCTTTTATTATACTTCTCCAACACAACAGGGAGAGTTTCTTTCTGATTTTGAAAAGTGGTAAGTAAAAAGCTAAAACTTCTATAGAAGTACCAACATATCTTGCATGGATTAATTGGATATGCTTAAAAAGTATAAGTGCTTATATCTATGGAAAATTAGTTGAACAAAAATGGGTAGAGATCCCAACCTTCTCCATGCTGGTCCATTGCGTATGTCTCGTCTTTAGATGATGTCCACTCACTACTTCCTTTTCTTCGTTCTCTACTTGAGGATATAACTTGGCTCAAGGCAGATCGTATTTCTTCTTCATGTGCAACATCACCTAGGTACATTTCTCTATTTGAAAACGATGATATAGATCCTAGAAAGAATATTCACTTCAATCAATAACAAGCAATGATTTGAATCCTTAAGGTTTGTATAAATGAAAATAAAAAGACACCTGCACATTTACCATCGTTGTAATTTGGCTGATGGAATGGATTTTTAGGCTCATCGATTTTCTTCCTTATAGGTTTTTTGGCCTCTATTTCTTCTAAGTTTCTTTCATCCCAGATAACTTGGGCCCTTCTTGCAATCATTAATATCAAATGGGTAGAATAACAAATATGCCGACCAAGATTTGATGGAAATATTCATAAATGCAATTCTAAGATACTAAGCTAAGACTCAAAGGAAAAGCATCTCTATTTCCTTTGTTTCATAAAAATAAGTTTAGAGTGTGCAATTATTATATGGATACCTTCTCATGAAATTCACGATACATCCCAGGTGGTCCAACAACAAGAAACCTTGGTATGTCAGCTCTTGATAAATTTAAAAATAGTATCCTATTTTTTTTTATTAAAAATAAAATATATGAATAATTTTTAAAAAGCATCTCCATATTTAGTGTAAAGGGAAGACCATCCTATTGGACATGATCTTAGTATTCATAACATAAAAAGAAAATAAGGCTATCAAGTGTAGAATCAAGAACAAAGGAATCAATTTAACAATAGTATGACCAATATATGGAACGTCCAATTATCATTACAATTATAACAACGTATGAAACTCTATTGGGCTTTCTACTTGTTGGTGCTCACTTCAAACCTTCTTCCTCCAAAAGACAGTTTCATCAATCCCAATTATATATCTTTCTTATGAATGTTTATAGGACATGTGGAAAGTAACATAACTGTTGTGACAACTCAACCTTTGACCATACAAAAGAAGTTGGAAGTGGAAACTAGATGCACCACTCCCAAAATCGAAAAGGAAAGGTGATGTATATGTTCTTTGGTCAGAATGATTTTTCTTGTGATATGGAAAATCTCTGGCCTCAAACATAGCTATATGATCATTAGTCAACCATGCTCTAACAATGGCTTGGGAGGTTAGTTTCATCCATAGTTGCATTGGAATTTGATCAACCTCCCCCCTAAACTACCAGTACCAGATCTTCCATGGATTCGTTTTGGGTATGAATTGGCATATAAAAAACAAATCCAAATGGATCAATTTAAGATTTGTTTTTGGTCTGCATATTTGTACTAGAACAGTCCAAAATTCACATTTTTACCCGACAATATATACCGTAATAGTAGGAAAACTAATAATAGGAAATTTAATTCCATAGCATTTCCAGCCTTAATGTCCATAACAAATTTTCCACAATTCCAAGGTCATAAGGCTCCCAGCATGACTGAGATAGACATAACACATGTAGATTAAATAAATCACAATCCTTCTCACAGATTCTTCGAGTTAGATAGATTAAATAAAAATCACAAAAATTCATTTATAATCGATTGTAGAAAATTTCAGAGAAACATTTTGCAAATGGAAAAATGGACTATGAATAATACATACAAAACCTATGACTAGATATACCACTTTTCCATGTCATGATTTTATTGAGAATATGATATCATTGGGAATAGCGTTTACTACTAATTTAACATAATCAACTAACATTGAAACATGAAATAGCCTGGAAGGCTAGCTCAAGTGGTTAAGTACTTTGAGCTTCATGCAAGAGGTCTCGGGGTCTAATCCCTGGGCTGGCTACCTATGTTGCATGCCTCACCAGATGGCCCTACCAGGTTAGACATTGTAATCAGTGAACCTTATCAAGTGAGTAAAAAATTTCACCATTTTAGTTGCTAGGGTGCCTTGAAGAGAATTTATCATATAAATGCATATTTATATAGGCAGATTGGGTCGTGAACTAGAAAGCAGATTGGCTCATCAGGCTATCGTACCAGTACCAAATTGGTGTACTTGTACTGTGCAAATCAGGTATAATCCACTTTGTAGTAAAGAGAGTAGAAAATGCTAAAAAAAAATCCATGAAATATACAGAATACAGTCTTAAAGGCTTATATTATAAAGGCCATTTGTGGTGCATGACCTCTTCGGGTCACCAAGACTGAAACAATTTCTAGGCTTCGGAACAGATTGAGACAGAGGACACTTACATTTTCAGTGAAACCATACTTAAATGAATGCACCATTCGAAGATTTTGGTATTTTGGTCAAACAATAAAGTAGTGTTTTCCTGTGGCAATTCCATTCTAGTCATTGGTTTCATTCGAATACAGTCCTAATAAAACCCAACGTCTCATGTAAATCCGCTCTGCTTGATGTGGGCATGGATCACCTTACCCTATGGTAGGGAATTTCTTTGAATACATCCCTGCAGAAGACAAATATACATAGAGAAGTCTAAACGTTTACCTGTGATACCCAAAACACCTAAAGCCTCGCTGAAGTGGCCCTGTTTATAGAGTGTCGAGATGGTCAAGAGATGTGGGCTCCTTATTTCTCCTATTGGGTGATCTCCTCTGTCCCAGCTTGTCGTCGGTCGGGGTCAGTTGAGTTTTTTTAGTGTGGGTTCTGACATTTGGGCGCAACACTGTTTGTGGGTGGGGTTTTGTTTAGTCAGGGTTTTCAAATTTGGGCGGCAAGGGTTTTCAATAGTGGTTAGGTTTTGTTTGTTAATTTTTTTTTATTTTTTTTAATATATACTAGCACAGCCACATAATTGTGGCTGTGGCTGCCGAAATATATATTTCGTTTGAAAATAATTCTCTCTTGGCATATTTCATTTACAAATAAACTTTAATTAATATATTAAAGTTACAAACAAACCCTAATTTTAGTAGAAATTTTAATTAAAATTTTAAATTGAAATAGTATGATATATAGTTTCACTTGAAATTTACACTTATTAACATAAACATGTACAATAACTTCTTGAATGCTTGCATTTACATAATTTTTATTAGGGCTTAGAGCCCCAATGTATTATACCATTGTAGGATTGGGTGTGGGTCTGCCTATTGTAGGATTAAAATTAATGCTGGTCAAAGTGGAGTTTGAAGTAGATACAATCTGAAAGACAAATATCTTGAAACAATATTAATTCACACATGGGCATGGGATTAAGAAACACTATAATAATATCATTGTTACACAAACTTAATATTAAAAAAAAAAACATTTATTATTCTCACATAACAAATAGTTAGAAAAAACAACTGGACAATCACAGTAAAAACATAACTAGTTAGAAAAAACAATCACAGTAATCTAGACAATACTAGTAAAAACATAAATAGTTAGAAAAAACAATCTAAGTAATCTTGACAACCACAGTAAAAACATAAATATAAAAAAATTATTGCTTTCAGACCAAATTAGATGATCAGTTGCATGGTCTTGCATGGTCTCTGAAACCTTTTTCGTTTCATGATTCGAACAATCTTGTCTATTCTAAATATTTCCCTGGTCCATCTATTTTGGATATATGTATGGTTTTCGTTCCGTGTCTGCAATTCTACGTCTTGGAATTTCTACTTTTAACAGTTGGATCTGAAGTATCAACAACTCTTGTAATTTAAATTGATTGATTCGTTAACGCATTAATCCCCACTGCATTAAGCTAGTTAACTGGACAAGAACCTCCCCACTGGGAGACCTAAAGTTTTGACAATTAGAGGGGCCTGACGAAGATATGGGGCCCCAAAGGATTCAAACCACCCATTATTCATCTTAATATTATTATTATTTTCCATTTCATCTCCTCGAAATATGAATTTCAATTGCAGTGGCCTAGAACCCGAACTTTCACTGACCATTGCGACCACCATAAGCATGGAAATCAATATTACCAATCATTCATATTCTATTTTCATTTCCATATCGCTCCAACCTAGAGAATTATTCTCTTAACAACTGGAGAATAAGTAATTGATTGCAACAATATTAAAGAGGATATTCAATCAAGTTATGTTTGAGTTTCATTCTCACACTTTTGCAGCACAACTGATTGATCTCAACAACGAGACTAATCACAGACTGCTCCGACCTTAATTCTTCATAAGATATATAGCCACCAACACATTCCATTACTGGTTGTGATTGACGGAGATTCATCGGTTGCATTCTGATCGATGCATACATTGACCGTGTCATCCTAGTTTCTGATCAGGTGAGTTCATAATTAAATTTTGATGTTGTTGCAACAACTTTGATGTCTTTGAGAAAAACGTAGGACTGAGGAATTGAAAGAAGTTGGGAAAATTTAGAATAGCAGAGTGGCCTCTCAAAGAGAAAGTTGTGACATCATGTGTGCAAGCTACAATTTCTGGGCCAAGCCGAGTCGAATCCTTCACTGTTGTATGGGCTACTGCTACCTAATTTTAAAGACACACCTTCCCCCTTTCGATATCGATCCATAAATTGGTTGCAAGCTAGAAAAATATCGATTCACATTACCTAAAGATTTATTTAAATTGAAACACCAAAAAGATATCGATCTGCATTAACTAAAGATGGATTTAAACTAAAACGCCAGAAAAATATCGATCCATAAATTGAACGCAGGAAAAACGTGGCCACGGTTCACATCCCAAGCAGGCCAAACGTGGCCATGGTTCACATCCCAATAGTTATACGTGCAATCCATTTGAGGTAGTTCCTTCTAATCATCAAAACCTAGCAATAAAATGTTGCATAGATATTAATTCTTGTTAATCATCTTAACGTGGCAAGCATATGGCCTTACAGTAATTTCTTAATATGATTATGTAAATGTGAAAAAGTAAACATGTTAATGCATGCATTTATAAATGCAAGGAAGTTATCAACAGTAAATATCATTCATTGATTTGGGAGGACAACAAAGAATATGCCAACATCTTTAATTGTTTGTCATAAGATTAAGATTTAAGGTTAAAAGATCATTAAATGTGCCCAATGCCAATAGGTGTACGTCTTTCGGCGTAATAATTAATATAT
>JZKD02S1605997.1:783872-798767 GCA_000966675.3 Picea glauca
TTGTGTGAATGAAAATGGAATTATGCTAAAACGAAGTTGTTATTGTGTATGTGTTTGAATAAATTGTTAATTGCTTAGCATCCTGTGGACGGGTGCTACATATGGTATCAGAGCTTGGTTTCAAAACTGAAACCTGGGCTTGACCACTCATAGCACTGGAATTTTGTCCTTGTGCCATCATGGTCTGCAACCTCTGCCCAATTTCCTAATCCAAATGATCCAGAGTGCTGCAAAGAAAAGAAAAAAAAATGCTTGCAAAGAACGAATCTACAATCCACAACCCAAACTACCGTTTTTGGCAACCCTGCACTTTCCAGACTTGATAAGGATTTTAAATGACCCCATCTATCATGATCCAATTTGGCCTCTTATGCTGACCAAGTTGCCTTCATACATTCCAAAGTTAGAATCCAAGCCTAATGAAGATCTTGGCGATTATGTGACTACCTTCCACTTATGGTGCTTGTCCAACTCTTTGAGAGACGAATCCATCCAGTTGAAATTGTTTCAACACACTCTCATAGGGAGTTTTGCGAAATGGTACATCGAGCTCAACCGCTCATGATACTCTTCCTTCGGCAAATTGGCAATGGATTTCTTAAACCATTTCCAATTACCTATGAGATACGACACCGAAAATGAAATGCTGACCAACTTCGAATAGACAAAATCAGACCATATCTTGGATCACATTCGAGAATGGAGATGTCAGAAGAGTTTGATAAAAGTGCTAGTCCCACCAGCATTCCTGCTAGAGTGGTTCCTTAAGTCTTTAGTACCCCAATTATCTAAAGACGTCGCAACATCTGGGGTGTTTTCCAAGGAAGACGCGATAATGAGAGCTCAACAGCTACAATGGATTTACTCTTAGTCTGGTTTACTCTATGATATTTTATCAGATGCACTGAGGTTAATCCTTGAAAAGACCAAACAAAGGTCTATACCACATGTCGATGGTATTATTGGTTCAGCACAAACAAATCCCACTGATCCATTGTCAAATCAATTGCAACAATTTTCGATACAGCAAGCAGTGACCAGCCATACCACTGGTTCAGTTGTTGCCCCTACTCAAAAGTCGGATGTCAAAGTACGCAAACAAAAAACCCAAAGGCCACCTAGCAGCCTGACAAAAAGAATAAACAATGAAAGAAGGGTAATGGGGATAAGAAACCCACCGATAATGATGGTGGAGGAGACACTGAAAAGAAAAAGTCAAAGTATCCTTGTAATCTTTTCAAGGAAGATCACCCAAACCATCAGTGCCCTCATCTTGGGGAGGCCTAGAAGTTATTGGCACAACAAAAACTTGTCATGTTAATGAACCCATTTCCACATGGGAAAAATCTAACTCAGGCCTCCTTGAGTGTGGAAGGGGGTAGTCAAGGACCCCCTCCATCTTCGAGTAATCCTTTATCCGCAAATGTGTATATGATGAAAGATGATGCCTATATATCGATTAGAGCACATGATTATGAAAATCCAAGCACCTCTAAGAAGGGTAAAGAAGTTGAAAACCTACCCCTTCCTCTATAGATTGAGAATATGTTGGGCGAAAGAACAACACACATCCCAAAAGGTGCGTTCAAGAAATCGTCTCATAATACAAACACACAGGTTGCCCACAACTACTCTGTGGTGGAGGATTTATCACAAACCCCTTGTGCGATGTCTACTTTGGAAGTCCTCTAGAGTTTCCCTTTCTAGAGAAAGGCTTTGTTAGCTGCCCTAGGATCTACTGAGACTTGTAATCTGGGAACGATCATGCTTGATATGATCAACTTAAAACCTCATCTTCCTTACCATGTATCTTTTCAGATAGTAGTGGTTTACACCACAAAAACTTTTACTTGGAATATTTTCTATAGAGTGGTGGATGAGGGTGCCGCGACATGCATGATGTATTTGGCATGTTGGAAGGCCATATTCCAACCCATTTTGTCTCCGTCACCTACTGTTCTTATAGCCTTTGACGGTCATTCTTTCCGACCACATGGGATCATTCCCTCTTTCCCCGTGCAGTTAGGGGAAAAACCATGTGCATCAAAGTTGAAGTGGTCGATGCATCTCTTGACTACAATATTTTGTTAGGAAGGAGTTGGACCTATGCTATGCAAGCAATGGTTACCACAGTTATCCTAGTCTTGTTGTTTCCACACGAGGGTCAGATCATGACCATTGATCATTTATCCTTCTCTCGTCCTGACCCTTCATCAGGAGTCTCCAGGGTACTGATGATTGACAACCCTCAACCCGGCATTGTCAACGTAGGGGTTGGTTTGTGCCCACCTTTGATGGGTACTTTTGATTACCTACCTCTGACAGGAAATGTCCATTACATGTCGGCTGACCCCAACCAGCCTTGGGCCAAAATCTTTCAAATCTCATCATTTCACACAACATACTTTAATGACCTGTGGACTCTTCCTTCCTCATCAAATAAGATGGAAGGGATAGAGCACCATGGCATGGCCATCCCTTTGTCCATGAAAAATTTTGCATAATCAATAATTCAGTGAGCTTATGTTGACCTCAATCTGACTCTCACACAAGAATTAAATCTGGTGCTCGAGCCTATTTGGGCTCAAGGTTCCCTTGTTGATACAGATTCTTTAGACTTAGTATTTCCTTCAAACAGAATGATTAATGAGGCAATGACTAGTCTGGATAGACCCTGGGATGATCTTCATCGTAGATATTGTTTCCTCCCAAAGTTGAGACAAACTGAAGTAGGAGAATTCACTCTAACTATGAATGAAGATAAAGGTTGTCCTATCAATCCTTTGGAAATGAACGTAGTTTATGCTGAAGGAAATATGGAAACAATAGCTGAAATGATACCTATTAACATCTCCAGGACCCCTGGCATCGTGGAGAATATCTTCGTCGGAGTGGAATGCTCCCCCAAG
This sequence comes from Picea glauca, assembly GCA_000966675.3. Lineage (NCBI taxonomy): Eukaryota > Viridiplantae > Streptophyta > Pinopsida > Pinales > Pinaceae > Picea > Picea glauca. The sequence continues at coordinate 786,782 of JZKD02S1605997.1, forward strand.
GAGATTCAAATCTACATGGATTGATTTAAAGAATTTTGTGACGTGTTTTCCTGGTATTACGAGGAAATTCTAGGCATAGATCCAAGAATCATCGAACATGAAATCACGACTTATCCTGATGTCAAGTTGGTCCGGCAAAAGCTTCTTCCAGTCAATCCTAGGAAAGAAACAACTATCAAGGCTGAAGTAGAGAAACTACTTAAAGTGGGTTTCATCTACTCCACCCAATTTACTCAATGGGTGTCAAATCCTGTGTCGGTCAATAATAAATAGGGTATGATTCGTGTATGTATAGAATTCCATGATCTAAACAAGGCCTACCCAAAAAATAATTTCCCGATGCCATTTATTGACCAACTAGTCGATGAATGCACAAGTTGCGAGGCTTTTTCATTCATGGATGGTTTTTTGGGATATGATCAGATACATATCAAACCTAAAAAACAACACAAAACCACTTTCATTTGTTCATGGGGTACATTCTATTATCGTCATATGCCTTTTGGTCTGAAAAAATGCTAGAGCTACGTCACGATCTTGCAAGAGAGATGATCATTCATCACACCTCCGACTTAACCTTGAATGGTGTCACTACTACTGAATCCGCTTGAATCCAAACAAGTGAATTTTTTGTGTCACATTGAGTCATATGCTAGGTTTCATAGTTTCGACCATAGGGATCATGGTCAATCCTCTAAAGGTTGAGCAAATAATTAAATTTCCTCCCCCGTGCACCATCCCTCAACTTCAAAGTTTGCAAGGGAAAGCGAACCTTTTTACGATGTTTCATCACAAAATATGCCGAGATCACAAAGGGTTCTATGTGTTTATTGAAGAAGGATGTTCCTTTTCATTGGGACAAAGCTACTCAATTCTCTTTCATAGCGTTGAAACATGCCCTCCTATCCACCCCTCTACTTCGAACACCCAATTATAATAAATATTTCTTATTATACTTGGTCATTGCAGAGTTGACCATCGATATGGTCTTAGTTCAGGAGGATGATTTTCTCTCATAATACGTGATTTATTACCTGAGTCGAGGCCTAGTTGGACCAAAAATCAATTATTCCCACATTGAAAAACTTGTGTTGGCAGTAGTCCATGCTGTCCAACAGTTCTGTCATTACATTTTGTTTCGCAAGATCACCGTCATTGTCATTGTGAATCCATTTCTATATGCATTGACACGACGAGTCATCGGTGGAAATATCAATAGATGGATAGTTATCCTCTAGGAATTCAACTTGGAGTTTGTTTCGGTGAAATCCAAAAAGTCGATGGTATTCGCAGAACTCATATCAAAATTTTCAATCAAATCAGGTGATGTTATACCCGACGAGTTGCCTATCAAAGGAGACATGTTTTTGATCGTGTCTTCCGACCGTTGGTATGCATATGTTCTTGTCTACCTCTAGACTTTGAAGTGTCCCGCCTCTACTTCTCATGATGAGCATCATCGTATACACCATCAGGATAAGAACTATCTCATACTCAAGGACACTTTGTATCTTCAAGGTGTGGACTACATCCTTTGCCGATGTATCACTCATGAAGAAGAATAAATCATGATTAATGATTTCCACACCGGAGCGTGTGGAAGTCATCTGTCTGGGTTGCCAACAACCCAAAAATTTCTATGGGAGAGTTACTTCTGGCCATTCATTAATCAAATATTGTGTTGAATGGGTCAAGAAGTTCCACCCGTGTCAGATATTCTTTCAGAATATGAGGGCACACCCTGCTCCTATGTTTCCCATTATTACCGTTGGTCCCTTCACTAAATGGGGGATTGATTACACTACATGAAACCCCCTTTTAGCAAGGGGGAACTACTATATCATCATAGTAGTAAACTACTTCACCAAGTGGGTCGAAGCTATGCCAATGTTTAAAGATGACAGGGAGACAACAACTCTCTTTTTGTTCAACTAGATAATAGCAAGGTTCAACGTCCCGAGAGAGATTGTCATTGACCATGACAGTCACTTTTAGAACAAAATGATGATCGAGTTAACGTTAAATATTGGGTTGCGGCAAGAACATTCATCACCCTACTACCCCGAAGCGAATGGTCAGGTGGAATATGTAAATAAATCTCTTAAGACCATTCTACAATGAACGATCAATTTGGCCAAGTCAAATTGGCATTTGATGTTATACTCAACATTATGGGATTACCAAACATCCATTAAGATTGCAACCGGTTTCTCACCTTTTCAAATCATTTATGGGCTGGAAGAAGTCTTTCCCATAGAATGCCAAATCCCATCTTTAAATTTGGCAGTACAGTTATTGCCAGACATTTCACCACTTGAAGAGCGTTTATTATATCTCAAGAAACTCAATGAGAAATGTCGTGATGCATCCTTAGCTAACAAATCTCCCAAACAAAAGTTCAATGTTCAATATGATTGGTCCCTTCGTCCTCAGATTTTCTCTGAAGGTGACCTTGTCCTGGTCTATGACCAAGATAAGGACCCCCTGGGGGCAGGTAAATTCAAACCTATGTGGTTCAGACCTTTCATCGTAAAAGAGGTTCTAAGAAAGGGCACTTATCGTCCAATGGAATTTGAGGGAAATGTTTTGGCGGAGCCTAGAAATGGTCTCTACCTCAAAAAGTATTACTCGTAGGTAGGTTGCCTTGGGTGACTTTTTGTAACATATGTATAGTATTTGTACTATTAACTTTTAGTTTTTCTTTTGGTTTTATTGACGTGTCATTTTTTATGTTATCTTTTTCACTGTGGAAGATGTCAAGTGAATCAGAGGTGTTCGTTGGGTTTGCGGATGGCGTTATCCGACACACTCGGAGGCTTGCCTCCGCAGCCTGGGTGATTTTCACACCTCAAGGCCAATTTCTATCTTCAGGAGGTATATGTTTAGGTGACACCAAAAACAATTTCATCAAATACAATGCAGTTATTGAGTTTTTTCATGATTCTTTGCTGCTTGGTATCTCTCACCTATGAGTCTATTTAAACGCTCAGTTTATTGTGTCTCAGTTAAATGGAGTCTATCGCATTCATGATCCTACTCTACATCGATCGTTCCTTAGGGTACATCTCTTAGAATAAAGCTTTGATTACATTATGTATATCCATGTTCCTAGGAGATTGAATCAGGTTACAGATACTCTAGCTAATTATATATTAGATTAGCATCTTTCACAAATGTAAGAAAGAGCACACACACGCACATGTAAATACATTTGTGTTATAACCCTAAATTGCACCACACATGCTTACCTGGCATTAGGCCAACTCATATCCCTTACTTGCCAAATCCATGCTGAATAAACTCTTGAAAATCCTCGTAAAACAAGTAAAACACGCCCTAAACTACTACTGCACGCGTTGGAACGCTGGCAGGCCTACTACTGCACGCATTGGAACGCTGGCTGGCCCACTACAGCCCGCGTTTACCTAACAAAGAACAAAATAGGAAAGTTGCCGATGGGACAAAAAGATATGGGTCAATTAATTGGAACTCTTGGCCATGCATGGCCGAGAGTTCGTCCGAAACCCTAGCTCCTTCTAGCCTATAAAAGAAGGGGTAGGGGTACTATTTGGAGGAGGAAAAAGATAGCAAAGAAACTTTTCCCAATTGCCGAATCCATTTGTCCCAACCCTTTAGCCTTTCCTCAAGCCTAAGAAGAATTCAAGAAAAGTAGTTGGAGGACAAAGAAGAGGAGGAGCCTAGGATCAGGATCAAGGAACAGTGGTCGGTCTCTATCATTATTGTAATTTGATTCATCTTGAGATTAATAAAAGAATACTTTTCCCGTCCCAATGCACGAATTATATATATTTTATTTGATTTATGATTAATCTGTAACCCTCAAGTAGAAAAATAGCATGCATGCGTAGTTTTTTGTCTCGATTGCAGGATTGTCTTTAGAAGGAGCAGCGCAAGCAAGCGGATAAAGCGCAACGAAGGATCTACATCAAACATCAATAAAAACGGTTAGTAGGTCTTTTCCATGCTTGTGTGTAAAAAAGGGGTTTGAGTATTGGGGTGATAGGTTAAGAGTGGTTTATTTAAGGTCATGATCTGCATATAAGTTCATCCCTAGCTTGTTAGTCTGTAGGGTATTATTTCCCAATAACAGAATTGACAACTCCACTGGGGATATTTACTCTTAGGGTTTCCGGATTTAAGAGAGGTTTTTGGGTAGTTTAAAGAAGTAGATTTTTTGTTTCTTTGTTTGTTTGTTTTCTATTAGGTCAGAGCTAGTAGGGAACCTGGTTCTTAATACCAATTTTTCCTTGACTGTTGCTTGACATTTATTATCGGGACACACATAGGTACACGCGGCTTGCAGAAGGCCTGCACGCGTGTAACCCACGCCCTAACCTTCTACAGCCCGCGTTTGAATGCTTGCTGCAGAGGTTTCAGTAGTGTGTAGGACTCAGAGAGCTTAAGAGGCAGTCTCCTCTTCCCTATCAGAATTTCACATTCTCAGGGGGCTTTCTGGATCCTATCTGGGTCTTGTCGGTTCACAGTCTTGTCTCAATCTGCTTTATTCTGTTTTTTATTTTTTGCATTTATTTTCCTTTTCTATTAAAGAAGAAGCATCCAAGCCTTCAAGAGACCCTGGTTGTCAATACCAGAGGCCTCTTCGAGGTCTGGGTTGTCTGTGTTTAGTTTTGTCTTGGATTTTACACATACAAGCGGCCTGTACCAGTTCATCCCGCGGGTACCTGCTCTCTGTTATAGCTCAGCATGCGTTTTCCCACATACTGTTTCAGTGATAGTCACGAGCTTGTCAGTATTCTTTTCATTTAAGGTGGGGCAATCATCCCCTCTTGTGGTGAGAAGTTTTTCCTCTCAGGGGTTTGAGTCTAGGGTTGCACAGTCAGTAAGTTAGGGCCTCTTACTCTGGTTTACTCTACGAGATTTTTCCAGATGCACCGAGGTCAATCCTTGACAAGACCAGATAGAGGTCTAGAGCACATGTCGATGGCATTATTGGTTCAGCACAAACAAATCCCACTGATCCATTGTCAAATCAATTGCAACAATTATCGATATAGTAGGCAGTGACCAGCCAAACCACTGGTTCAGTTGTTCCCCCTACTCAAAATTTGGATGTACAGAGTGCGCAAGCAAAAAACCTAAAGGCCACCTAGCATCCTGACGAAAAGAAGAAACAATTAAAGAAGGGTAAGGGGGATAAGAAGCCCACCGATAATGCTGGTGGGGGAGACACTAAAAAGAAGAATTCGAAGTATCCTTGTAATATTTTGAAGGAATATCACCCAACCCATCAGTGCCCTTGACTTGGGGAGGCCTAGAAATTATTGGCACAACAACAACCTGCCGTGTTAACGAATCCGTTTCCACATTAGAAAAATCTAACTCAAGCCTCCTCGAGCGTGGAAAGGGGTAGTCAAGGACCCCCTCCATCTTTGAGTAATCCTTCATCCACAAATGTGTATATAATGAAAGATGATGCCTATATATCAACTAGAGCACATGATTACAGAAATCCAAGCACCTCTGAGAAGGGTAAAGAAGTTGAAAACCCACCTCTTCCTCTTCAAATTGAGAATACGTTGGGCAAAACAACAACATGCATCCCAAAAGGTGCATTCAAGAAAAAATCTCATAATCCAAACACATGGGCTGCCCACAACTACTATGTGGTGGAGGATTTATCACAAACCACTTGTGTGATGTCTTCTTTGGAAGTCCTCCAGAGTTGCCTTTCCCAGAGAAAGGCTCTGTTAGCTGCCCTAGGATCTATTGAGACTTGTAATCCGACAATGATCATGGTTGATACGATCGACTTAAAACCTCTTCTTCCTTACCACATATCTTTTCACATAGTAGTGGCTTACACCACAAAAACTTTTACTTGAAATATTTTCCATACAGTGGTGGATGAGGGAACCTCAACATGTGTGATGTATTTGGCATGTTGGAAGGCCATAGGCCAACCCATTTTTTCTCCATCACCTACTCTTCTTACAACCTTTGACGATCACTCTTTCTGACAAGATGGGATCATTCTCTCTTTCCCCATGCAGTTAGGGGAAAATCTATGTGCGTCGAAGTTGAAGTGGTCGATGTGTCTCTCGACTACAATATTTTGTTAGGAAGGAGTTGGATCTATGCTATGCAAGCAATGGTCAACACAGTTTTTCGAGTCTTGTTGTTTCCACATGAGGGACGGATCATCACCATTGATCAGTTATCCTTCTCTCATCCTAACCCTTCACTGGGAGTCTCCACGGTACCAATGATTGATAACCCTCAACCTGGCATTGTCAAAACAGGGGTTGGTTTGTGCCCACCTTTGATGGGTACTTTTGATTACCTTCCTCTGACAAAAAATGTCCATTACATGTCAGCTGACCCCGACCAGCCTTGGGCTATTCAAATTTTGTCATTTCACACAACATACTTTAATGACCCATGAACTCTTCCTTCCCCATCAACTAATATGGAAGGGACAAACCACCATGTCATGGCCATGCCTTTGTCTGTGACAAAAGTTGCATAATCAATAATTCAACGAGCTTCTCCTGACCTTGATCCGACTCCCACACAAGAGTTAGATCCGGTGCTCGAGCCTATTTAGGATCAAGGTTCCCTTGCTGATACAGATTCTTTAGACTTAGTATTTCCCTCAGATAGGGTGATTAATGAGGCAATGACTAGTCTGGACAGACCCTGGGATGATCTTCATCGTAGATTTTATTTCCTCCCAGAGTTGAGACGAATTGAAGCAGGTGAATTCACTCTAACTATGAATGGAGATAAATGTTTTCCTATCAATCCTTTGGCAATGCACACAATTTACGCTGAAGGAAATATGGAAACAATAGTTAAAACGATACCTATTGACATCTCCAGGACCCCTGGCATCATGGAGAATATCTTCGTCGGAGTGGATTGCTCCCCCAAGGAGATTCAAATATAGATGGATTTATTTAAAGAATTTTGCGACGTGTTTACCTAGTCTTATGAGGAAATTCTATGCATAGATCCAAGAATCGTCGAACATGAAATCACAACTTATCCTAATGTCAAGCTAGTCTAGCAAAATCTTCATCTGATCAATCCTAAGAAAGCAACAACTATCCAGGCCGAAGTAGAGAAACTACTTAAAGTGGGTTTCATCTACCCCGTCCAATTGACTCAATGGGTGTCAAATCCTATGTCAGTCAATAAGAAATAGGGTAAGATTCATGTATGTACAGACTTTCGTGATCTGAACAAGGCCTACCCAAAAGATAATTTCACCACGCCATTTATTGACCAGATAGTCGATGAATGCACAGGTTGCGAGGCTTTTTCGTTCATGGATGGTTTTTTGGGATATGATCAGATACATATCAAACCCAAAGATGAACACAAAACCACTTTCATTTGTTCATGGGGTACATTCGCTTATCATAATATGCCTTTTGGTCTGAAAAAATGTTGGAGCTACATTTCAGCGGGCCATGTCTTTTTCTTTCCACGACCTCAAAAACATAGTCGAGGCTTATCTCGATGATTTAGTGTCACGATCTCGCAAGAGAGATGATCATTTTTCACACCTCCGACTTATCCTTGAATGGTTTCACTACTACCGAATCCGATTGAATCCAAACAAGTGCAGTTTTTGTGTCACATCGGGTCGTCTGCTAGGTTTCATAGTTTCAACCACAAGGATCATGGTCGATTCTCTAAAGGTTGAGGAAATAATTAAATTTCCTCTCCCATGCACCATCCCTCAACTTCAAAGTTTGCAAGGGAAAGAGAACTTTTTATGGTGTTTCATCACAAACTATGCCGATATCACAAAGGATTCTATGCATTTATTGAAGAAGGGATTTCCTTTTCATTGGGACGAAGCTGCTCAACGCTCTTTCGCAACATTGAAACACACCCTCCTATCCACCCCTCTACTTCAGCCACCCAATTATAATAAATATTTCTTATTATACTTGGTCACTGTGGAGCCAACCATCGGTATGGTCTTAGTTCAGGAGGATGATTTTCTCTCAGAATACATGATTTATTACCTGAACCGAGGCCTAGTTGGACCAGAACTCAATTATTCCCACATTGAAAACCTTGTGTTGGCAGTTGTCCATGATGTCCAATGGTTCTATCATTACATTTTGTTTCGCAAGACCACCATCATTGTCATTATGAATCCATTTCAATACGCATTGACACGACACGTCATCAGTGGAAATATTAGTAGATGTATAGTTATCCTCCAAGAATTCAACTTGGAGTTCATTTTGGCGAAATCCAAAAAGTCGATGGTATTCATAGAACTCATATCAGAATTTTCGGTCAAATCAGGTGATGTTATACCCAACGATTTTCCTATCAAAGGAGACATTTTTTTGATCAGGTCTTCCGACCCTTGGTATGGAGATGTGCTTTTCTACCTCCAGACTTTGAAGTGTCCCGCCTCTACTTCTTGTGATGAGTGTCACAGTATATTCCATCAGGCTAAGAACTATCTCATACTCAAGGATACTTTGTATCGTCGAGGTGTAGATTGCATCCTTTGCCGATGTCTCACTCATGAAGAAGAAGAAATCATGCTTAACGATTGCCACACTAGATAATGTGGAAGTCATCTATCTCGGTTGGCAACAACTCAAAAAATTCTACGAGCCGGTTACTTCTGACCGAAATTAATCAAAATATTGTGTTGAATATTGTGTTCAATAAATGGGGGATTGATTACACTACATTCAACCCCCTTTTATCAAAGGGGCACTACTATATCATCATAGCAGTAGACTACTTCACCAAGTGGGTAGAAGCTATGGCAACGTTTAAATATGACGAGGAGACAACAACTCTCTTTTTGTTCAACCAGATAGCAAGGTTCGACATCCTGAGAGATATTGTCATTGACCATGGCAGTCACTTTTAGAACAAAATGATGACCAATTTAACGCCAAATCTTGGGTTGCGGAAAGAACATCCATCACCCTACTACCCCGAAGCGAATGGTCAGGTGGAAGCTGTAAATAAATCTCTTTAGACCATTCTACAAAGAATGATCAATTTGGTCAAGTCAAATTGGCATTTGATGTTATACTCAACATTATGGGATTATCGAACATCCATTAATACTCCAACCAGTTTCTCACATTTTCAAATAATTTGTGGGCTGGAAGCAGTCATGCCCATAGAATGTCAGATCCCATCTTTAAAGTTGGTAGTACAGTTATTTCCAGACACTTCACCACTTGAAGAGTGTTTATTATATCTCAAGCAAAGCAATGAGCAACGTCATGATGCAGACTTAGCTAATGAATCTCACAAACAAAAGTTCAAGGTTCAATATGATCGGTCCATTCGTCCTCATATTTTCTCTGAATGCGACCTTGTCCTGGTCTATGACCAAGATAAGGACCCCTTGGGGGTAGGCAAATTCAAACCTATGTGGTTCAGACCTTTCATCGTAAAAGAGGTTCTAAGAAAGGGCACTTATTGTCTAGTGAACTTTGAGGGAAATGTTTTGGTAGAGCCTAGAAATGGGCTCTACCTCAAGAAGTATTAATCGTAGGTAGGTCGCCTCAGGTGACTTTTTGTAACATATGTATAGTATTTGTACTATTACTTTTTAGTTTTTCTTTCGGTTTTATGGACTTGTCATTTTTTATGTTATATTTTTCACTGTGGAAGATGTCAAGTGAATTAGAGGTGTTCATTGGGTTCGTGGATGACACTAGATAGCACACTTAGAGGCTTGCCTCTGTAGCTTGGGTGATTTTCACACCTCAAGGCCAGTTGCTATCTTCAGGAGGTATATGTTTAGGAGACACCACAAAAAGTGTCACCGAATACAGTGAAGTTATTGATTTTCTTCATGATGCTTTGTCACTTGGTATCTCTCACCTTCGGGTCTATTTAGACACTCAGTTGATTCTGTCTCATTTAAATGGATTCTATCACATTCATGATCCTACTCTACACCGATGGTTCCTTAGGGTACATCTCCTAGAATGAAGCTTTGATTACATTACGTATATCCATGTTCCTAGGATATTAAATCAGGTTACAGATACTCTAGCTAATCATATATTAGATTGGCATCTTTCACACATGTAAGAAAAAACGCACACGCGCACATGTAAATACATTTGTAAATAAGTATATTCCATAAAACAAAAAAATATAAAGAAAATCCATATATATATATCACAAAATCACCAAAATACATAAGTTGGTGCAAGCACCTCAAAAAATAGGTTTCCAGTAAAGAGTCACGGAGCTTATTCCCTCAAAAATATAAAAAAGGTTCCCTCGATACATAAGAAGTCCAATATAAGCTTAGGACGGGGCCTATGGGCCCTATCATAGTGAACAATGATGTTAGCCAGATGCCAAAAAATATGGACCCAGGTCTGTGGTACCCCAACAACACGAATCTGCATGGATAGTGGGATATCCTTGATCTCTGCCATGGGGACTATCCGAGTAAGTGCAGTAATGTTCCGCTCGACCTGTCTCAAAACTCTCTCGTCCTCCCTAGCTGACGGTCCCCCTAATACTCTTTGTCCACAGGCCGCAGTTGTTCCTGCCTCTGGTCGAGGACACCACCTAGTCCTCGAAAAGTCTGCTGGACGCACTGGCCCCACATCCGCATAGAACATATACATATTTTTTAGATACTCTGGTACACAAAAAAAATTGATATATATGAAAAAACATAAAAAATAAATAACTTCCTAAAACAAAAAAAACCAAACTTACCCATCTCTCCTCGCTCATATCTGGGAGGTACCGACATCTCAAGATCTCTAGAGAAGTTGATCCCAGCATAGGGGTAGTCCTCTATGGACAGAATCTGCCATGCCCACCAAGAAAAAACCTTTTCATCAAAGGCCTCAATAGTCATTCCTCCCCCCTGGGGTGAGGGGCTTGGTGGCCTCGTATCGTCTCTCTAGGACTGAAACTAGGCACTCTAGAAGAAGAAAGAACAAAGAATAGTCCCAAACCCAAAGTTTTTGTGGCTCTACATTCGACACTTTCTTAGCTCCCTCTTCATACAATCTAGTAATGTGGTTCTCCAGTCAAAAATTTGTGCATTTAAGCACTGAACCGCACAATTCATGTGAACTCAAGAAGCCTGATGCAAAGATGCAAACTCAGTGATCCACCTAATGAGAAACATTATCACTTTCAGTGATAAGATTGAAATCCCGCTTATCAGCACTTCTATGCCCATTTTTTCTATGTCGGCGTCACAATGGAGTTCAATCAAGTCCAATATGTTCTAAGGCCCAGAAGGAAAGCTGAAAAAATTGATTGGTTCCCTATCCTTGAGAGGCCAGTCAGATAGTAGATATCCTTGGTTGTTGGAGTCAACGACTATCCCTCAAGCATGAAGGCCTCTACGTCAGGATGCCAATAATCAACCAAGGTGTTCAGTAGCCTAGGTTGTGCCTGCATGAAGGGACAATAGAAAAACTTTAACAAACCACATTGCAACAATGTGGCAAGAGAATTAGGGTACTTGTCGACCAAAAAATCAATGTCCTCATGCTCTCTCTCTCCAGTGAACATACATCCTATAATAGAGAAAGTTCAGGAGGGTTAACTCTTGCAATTTTTATTTATTTTTACATAAAATGAAGGGTACACGCGGGTTGTAGTGTGCACAGTCACGTGTGCACGCGTGCATATTTTCTCTTGCTCGCGTGTACGTAGGGTCGACCTTTTTAAAGGTCGACGCCCCTCCAAAAACAAAATTAAATGAATAAAGGAAAAATTGAATTACAAAGAGGGATTAGTATGCACTTATTTGGTCCAAGTGGAAGTTCGTTTCGTCCACTGAAGCTCCCAGAATCAATTCTTTTCACAAAAGGGTATTTTTGGCTTTTAGTCAATTTCTCAATTAGAAATAGTGATAATGAGCTGCCAACTTCTATTTATAGACTTTTTGGCCACTTTTTGTCATTTTTTGGACCTTTTTGTCGTTCTTCTAACCTAAAAAATGATTCAAGAGTTTCTTAGG
>JZKD02S1605998.1:0-49483 GCA_000966675.3 Picea glauca
TGCTCTTTAAAATGCTCAAAGTTCTCTTACAATGATCTTTTTTGTTACATTACAATGCTTCATGTCTGCTATGCAAGACCTCCTTGATCAGATTCATGCATGCACCATCAAAATCCCCTCAACAACATGAGAAAAACACCTCTCAAAACATGAGAAAAAGGACAAAATTTACAAATTGCTCCTTCAAAACCCTGCATCAAAAAGTATCCTCTCAAGCTCAAAAATCCTTAAATTTATAGTATTTAGGCCCAATAAGAGAAGCCCAACTTCCCCTAAGGATCTGTCCTCTTGTTGGGATCAAATCCCCCTTTAAATGGCCAAAATATCCAAAAAACAGTGAAATCTAGGCTTTTTTGAAGTTAAAAAAACCATTTTTAACAAAATACTCAGAGTAGCCCCTTTTGAGCTGGGCGCGCCCTTGGCTCCTGGTCATTAGCAATCTACATAGGATCACAAGCTAAAAAGGAGGGAACTTAACTGGGCTAAGCCCCTTTTGGAGTGCGCCCCCATGGTCTCATGGGATTCTCCTCAAAACCAAGGCCAAGGTTTATCCATTGGGCGCCCCCCTTGTTACTTTATCACCTTTATTTATATTATTTTGTGTTTTAGTGTTACAAGCACCACCAAGGGCACGTTAGCAAGGGACCTTTCTCAAAGGCTTGGGATGACCCAAGAGGTTACGGTATCAAACCCCATGGACTCCAATAAAACTTTTTCCACCAACCATTAACTAATACCATCGTGCCACGTGGTAGCCCATGACTGGGCCATGTGGCACCCAACCATTTGCCAAACAAATGCCACTTGTCAGCTGTTGGTTGGATCCCTGTCATTGACCAGTCACCTTTTGCTGGACTGCCACTTGTTGCCACTTGTCTCTGCCATGTCAGCACTGTTGATGTCATGCTGATGTCATCATTTGACTGGACCTGTTGACTTTTTGCCTGCTTGAGAAAACGGGCAGAGTATGATAACTCTTGCATACAACGTCCATTTGAGAAAGTAAATATATGGTCGAAATCGGGAGAACAAGCCGGACACAATGGCATTGGTTTCATCCAATTATGAGAACTTTTATTTTTGAGCATTTTCTAAGCCTAGGAGCCTCCTGGATCAGTTGGATTCCACCATTATTCATTATGATAACCAGAGATGTGTGAAACTCTTAGAGAATCCAATGTTTCATGAAAAATCAAAACACATTGATATCAAGTACCATTACATCCAAGACATGGTGCATAGGAAGGAAGTACTAGTGCAGTACCCTCCTACAAATGAGCAGGTTGTTGATGTTCTTACCAAACTGAGATGAAGTTTGAGTACTTTCATGACAGACTTGGCATGGAATAGAATAACTCCCTCACTGAGAGGGAGTGTTGATGTTTTTATCTTCCCGAGACATTCTCCAGATAGTACTCCTATGTGACTGAGTTGAGTTGATGTATGAGGACACTTATCCGAGAAGGGATAAGTGGATTTGGGATTATATCAAGGGAGTTTACCATGAGGACACTTCCCTTGTGGAGAGAACATGAGCACATGTCAAGGGAGTTTACCTTGACGTCACACACTATGAGGAGTTGACCCTAGTGTTCCTAGAGGGACTAGCCTCTATAAGTCCACATGGGAGTGCCATGTGTGACATACATGTCGATACTATGGTGGTTTTGTAACACTGGCAGAGACTGTGTGTCTCTGAACACTAGTTATGTGCTACTACAATGGTTGTGTACCACTAGAAATGAATATGTGTCACTAGAAAATAGTTGTGTGCTACTAGTTGATTACAGAGTATTCAGTGGACTACTAGATGAAGAAATCATGGAAAGATACCTCCCTAGATAAGAGGGTTTTTTTATGTTTCATCATTAGGCAGACCTTCTCCTATATTGGCATGCATACCAAGAGAGATAGGATACATTTATCATAAAGGTTCACTTGTGGTAAATGGGTTGAGGCATAATCCTTCCTTGATCATGACAAGGAATAATATGGACTCGAAGTGCTTTCCACATGTCAATTAACTGCATAAGGCTAACATTCACTCACAGGGGTGTACCTATGGTGAATGACCTTGAAGAAGTATTTTTCCTAGTCATGGTGATTTGTCAAGGAATGATAAAAGACTTAAGATGGTAGATGCTATCACATGCGGACCTTGAGTGATCCTAATCTCAAAGAGAGTCAGTTGGCTTAGAGGGAGATCTGTAGGGATAGTTTCCCCTTGATTTAGGTGGGAGAGAGACATATCCAAGTACTAATAAACATGTTTCATGAGTCTAGGACGAAGTTTGTATACTTTAGAGACAAACTTGGCATGATGCATAATGTCTCCCTCGTTGAGAGGGAGAGTTGATGTTTGGAAAACACTGAGAATACATTCTTCTAGATTAATAATTAATAGTATAATTATTAATTATCAAATAATATACATATAATAATTAATAGTAATAATAAATAGTCATTTATTATCCAAGGGACGCATCCTTTAATGGATGGTCACCATATGTTCTCTATATATGGAACACTCATCATTGTAATGAAATATCGATCAGATGTCATCTCATATATAAAAATCAATAGTCTTTTTATCTGCAAAATTCCCACCACATGGTTCATCATGGAAAGCTTTTAAAATATCAAAGAACTCATCTTTCCTAACACATATACACATTTTCAAATCGTCTCTAGTATAGAAAATATTTCCCTTGATCCAAGAATATCTATCACCTTGTTTGATAACCTTCTTCTTCTCTCATGGTGAAAAAACCTTTGGTAATTTCCCTGGGGTTAGATAATTAGCTACATCTGCAAACCATGGGGATTTACTAGGTATAGCAAAAAAAAATTCATCTAGAAAAGAATCTTCTACTAGAACACTCTCACCAGGATTATTAAGTCATGAAAGAAATTCTACCACCTGATTGTCCTTTCCAGGTCGATTTATGACAACAATATTGAATTTCTGCAACAATAACAACTATCTTGTTATTCTACCCTTTGTAATAGGTTTATTCATTAAGTATCTAATGGAAGAATGGCTCATATGGACAAATACTTTGTATCCAGTTATATAATGTCGAAATTTATTCACAACATGGACAACTGCCAACATTTCCTGTTCAGTCACAGTATAATTGAGCTTAGTTGGACTTACAATTTTGTTGATAAAGTATATAACATAGGTTAGAAGGTCTCCCTTTTGACTTAATATTTCTCCCACTACTGTATCAGATGAATTTGTGAATATGTGAAATGGTAAGCTCCAGTTTGGACCCTTTAATATCGGTGTTGACAAAGGTTTCTCTTTTGAAGTTTGGAAAGAATATTGGTAGTTAGTATCCCTACAAAAGAATGCTTCTTTCACAAAAAAGTTAAACAAAGGTAAGCCTATATTACTAAAATTTTCTATGAATCTATGATGATATCCTGCATAGCCTAGAAAACTTCTAAGATCTCTTTGATTTGAAGGAATTGAMAATTCARGAATGATCTCTATCTTGGTTGGATCTACCTTAAGTCCTGTAGGAGACACGTGATGTCCAAGCACAATTCCTTCAGTTYGCATCATAAAAAAAAWTTCATCACTAAGTGCTAGATTCATTTCCAGGMATCTTGTTATAATTTTTTCTAGATTATTTAAAGCATCTTCAAAATCATCTCTATACTCTGAAATTCATCCATATACACTTTTACACATTCATGTATTAACTCAAAAAAAATGGCCAAGATTGCACTTTGAAAGGTGGCTGGTGTATTACATAACCCAAAGGGTAGGAATTTATATGCATATGCCCCCCAGGGATAGGTTAATGTTATATTAACTTGGTCCTCCAAGGCTATTTTAATCTGATTGTAGCCGCTAAACCCATTGAGGAAATAAAATTATGTCTTCCCCGACAATGTGTGCAGGACCTTGTTGATGAATGGTAGAGGAAAATAATATTTCATAGTTTCTTTGTTCAATTCTTGATAATCCACATAGATTCTCCATTTTCCACCCTTTTGGGCATTACAACCAAGGGAGAAACCCATTGGCCATCGAAGATATGATAGATAAAGTCTACTTTCAATAGTTTTTGAAGTTGTTCTTTCACTATCTATTTTAACATAGGATTCATTCTTATTTGTGGTTGTATAATAGGTTTGACATTCTCTTCTATGTATATGTGATGTGTGCAAGTATATGGGTGGATTCCTTGCATATCTGTGTAATCCCAGGAAAATTCCTTAGAATATTTATGCAATAATTAAATTAACCTTTCTTCCTGATATTTTTCCAAATCAACATTGATGTTCAAACATTTTCCAGGAAATATTTCAATGGTTTTACTGTGTGAATCTGATACTGTATTTATAGGAAATATAGTTTGAAATGAAGATTGTAAATATTATATTGTACAATTTTAATAAAAACCATGTTCCAAAATATTATTAGTAGATATTTTTTATAAAGATTCAAGTTTCTCTTTGATATCCGGATTAGAAATAAGGTGATTAAGTACTTTCTCATCATTCTCTTCTATGAAATTTAGAGCTTGATTAATACTGTAAAAATAATGAATAGTCTCTTCTTGAGAATCTATTTCTTCAAGACATGAAATTTTTTCCAATTCAGTGATAGATATAGCTATTGGATAAAGTGTCACTTGATTTCTTTCACTCCCTCTTGAAATAATCATATTTCATGATCTACAACTAATAAGGGCATAAATTGTTGCTAACGAGACCCTTCCAAGAATAAGAGTGTGTCCACCTAAGTTAGATTTTGGTTTAAGAACTAAAAAATCCACGAGATGATCCTATGAATCCAAGGATACAATGATATCATCTACCACACCTTCTGGTTTTACTAGAGATCTATCTGTCATTTCCAACATTGTAGGTGTAGGTCGAAGATTATAAATATTCAGTTTTTGAATTGTTTCCATGGTCATCACATTGATGGCTGCACCTAAGTCAATTAAGGTCTTTGGTATATAAATATTGTTGATTAATATGGTAACAATTGGTACCCCTGGATCAACGTATTTATCTGTTGTAACATTTATCGACATTAGGCTAGCTATTTTTCCAACAACTTGTACTATTGTTGGGTCTTTCTTCTTTCTCCCTGATTTCTTAAGGCATAGTTCCCTAATTGTTTTTGTATAGATGGGTATGTTATTAATATATTCTAATAAGGGAATCCTTACACATATGTTCTTTAGTTCATTTAATAATTCATGATAAAAAAAGGGGTTATATATTTTTCCAAATTTAACCTCTCTGGAAAAGGAGGTGTTTTGGTGAATTGTAATGGTTCATTATAAATTTAAACTCACTTGTGTGAAATAGTGTTAGGTTTATTAGGAGTTTCTTTTTATTTTTATTTTTCTTATACAACTACAGGGGTTGTTTTATGGAGTGTTTTACTAGACCTTAAGTGTATATCCTGGACATAAACAATTCCATAAGTAGGTAATGTTCTTTCTTCAACATTATAACCACGTCACTCCACTCTATTATTAGGATTAGATATTGGATGTGATGGAAATTGAGTTGGTTTGGATGGTGGTTGGTTAGAAGGCAGTTGTAGTTATTGTGGTTGAGTGATTTGTGGTGGAGGAGTTATGGAATATGGTTTTTGAGTCAGCTGTGAATATTGAGTGGGTGGAATTTGTTGTTGTGGGTATGGTTTTTGTTGGAAAGGATAAGATTGTTGTTGAAAATAATTTTGGTGATATGATGTTTGGGGATTAAAAGAAGGATGGTTTCCATAAGAGGGTCCTTTCCAACCTTGTTGAAAACGTTGGTTTTGAGCCTACTGAGGAGGACATGCCTGCCAAGGAAAAGGGGTATTCAAAGTGTTTTGTACAACATTAGGATTAGAATATGAAGGAAATTGTTGAGTAAGGTATTGGGACAAACCTGGTGTATGTGGTTTCCATGGTATCCTTGGTGAAACATAATAAGGAGATCCCATTATTGTTCTTTCACCTTTTCAAATCGATTTGAGTCCTAGAAATAATGGGAAATCCTCTATCGAATAGTTATCTACACCAATACCACAAACTTGAATACTATCTAGTGGACATTCTCTGCGTGGATGCTTTTACTTACATCGATGGAGAAAAAATGCTAAAGCTTCATTTTGTTCTTCTTGTTTCTTCTTAGCCTTCAATGTATCAATCTGAGATCCTAATGTGCTCAAAAGATCAGTTTTAAAATTCTCCAACAAATTTCCTAGTTCTGCCCTAGTAATACTCCATGTTGGTTGCTTCTTGTCTACACAGGGGTTATCAGACCCAGGGTTCGGGTTGACCGTGACCAAAAAAACCCTCAAGGCACTGGCTCTTTAGGAATCACCTGCTTGTGCAGATGAAGTCTCACCCGAGGTATCTATTGGGGTTGCAAGAACCAGGTTTCTATAACAGTAAGGGAAAGGGAGGATAATGTGTTAATCATTCTTCTTGATCTTAACTTATGCGTGTTCCTCATTACCTAAACAATCACAACCATGCATGAACATTCCATCATAACCAATTCATAGAATAAATTCATTTTGTGAAGTATATCATCATTCATGAATGCATAAAGACAAGTAAGAACATGAGACACAATATCCTTTCTAAACTCCTTCTTTATTATTCTTATGGTTGACTATTACATTCATGATTCTTCCATAACCTTACCTCTATTTCATGCACACACTCTCACACTTACATACATAGATATCTATATCTCTCTCTCTATATCTATGTGTGTATCTCTCTCTATCCCAATCCCATTACATATTTATACCCCAAAATCTAGGGTTTCAAGTTCTATTCTTATCTATCCCAAAATAACCCATTACAATGCATGGCATAGACAACTTCAGTTAAATGGTTATTTTCCTTCTTCTACTTCTTGTTCTTTATACATATTTTCTATTGTCCTTCTATTTCTGGAAAGTCGCACTATCATATTTTATGCTTCCTTTTATCACTCACTTTCTTTATCCTTTCAACTTTTCACTATCTTCATCCTTTTGCACCCTTTCCATCTTCTGCGTCAATCCTTCCTTTTGCATGATTCCTTCCTTCTGTGCAAATCATTCCTTCTACATTCTTTCTTTATACTTAGATTATTCCCAAAATCATATCCAAAAATTTGTGTCCAACATGCCCTTAACACTCACATGTGGCTTGTCCCAAGCCACTTAGGCCTGTTTCCTCTTCTTCCATGTTGAATTGAATTGTTGCACATAAACCTTAACTTCTTCGACCTCTTGGAAAATGGTGGCCTCTTTTATTGTGCCATGTTTCTGACTTATTATCCAGTCTTGTTTCTTTTATTTATGATCCAGGTGGATATCGGTGACCACCCACCTTTTCCAACGGGCTCAAAACAGTTTTCTGGCAATTTTGTTAATTTACTATTTTTAGGAGTTTTTAACTTCGAGGGCCAGTTTGAGGGCCTAAACAATTTTATTTCACTATCAGGAACCTCAATGATATTCCAAGTCTTTGGTTGATCCCCCTAAATGAATTTCCTCATCAATATCTTTCCAACAAGCTATCGTGTGCCCTAAACGAAGATCGTATGCAAAAGTTATGACCTCGAGAAGTTAATGTACTAATTTATCCCAACGGGGCTCACATGAATTTTGGAGCTTCATATCCTAGGGTTAGGATTTTATATGTGTAGGGTTTTAGCATTCATCTTTATTGTAAAAAGGCCTTCAGAGCCTCATTTTACTCATCTTCTTGCGAATGAGCATAGCCGTCACATATCTTCTCATAGATAAGATGCCACCATTCTAGCAAGCTTTTTTTCAGCCTACATTTACAATTTTCAATATATTTATTATTTAATAGAAGTAAAGTTTTAATGTATCTCGGTTATTTTTCACTTCTTCTCTATGTTAAAATTATAAATATGTGGTTTCATTTCATTCCTCTCATAAGTATGGATCAATTTATTTTTGTTTCATCGTAATACACCTTAGAGGGTGCTCCTTTTCCCTCTTGAAGGCCTCTTCCTGCCTAATGGTCTCTTAAGTCTGGACAACAACATCAGGAGGTGTGTATTCTAGTGGGCCAACATAGATTCTCGGAGGAACAATAGGTGTTAAGCCACCTCCTCCTATAATTATATTTTTTGTCTATAATTTTCTTAATACTGACAACCTCCTCCTTTCCGCCTACATATTTTGGCCACATCTTCTGGTTCAGTTGGGGAATCATATCCGAGGTCAATTTCCAGGCAACCTCACTTTCAGTGGGATCTTGATCCATTTCCTTCTCTTTTACTATCATGAATCGTTCATAACCCTAGAAATAGATACTAACTCGGGTCTGGTTGTCATGCATTTTTATGTACGAAACTATGTGAGTATCTTCTTTTGGTATGTGCTCAAAACCTGAGTATGGGTCCTCATCGAGCTCCGATACTGGTTGTGATTTTCCAACGTCCTGGTCCATAAACTTTAGGTTGGTATGTTTTTTCACCATATCTCCTTCCCTACTCTATCATGGGGAGGTCGGTGTTATTCCTGGTAGAGCTGTCCCCATTTGTCTAAAAGTACCTACTTGGTGAGCTGAAGATCAGCTCTATTCTCGCTGGGTCTCTCCTACTTGCTCAATGTGATATGAAAAAAATGAGTTCCACTTACGATATTATTATGATGTTGTGGTTTTGTGCCGACCGTACCTCTCCCATCCTATTTTAACTAACTCATCCCCTTCACCACCAGATTTGATGAGTTGTGCCATCATTGCATCTTAATTACCAAATCCTTTAGGTGAGGTCGCTCACGTACCGCCAATCAACTATGATTTATGATGGTTTGCTGGAGTAAATTCTTATACATCTCTATAATGACCCATCACGTCGGTCATCCAAATGTATTTAATGGTCTTTTGTGTCATCGTACACTGTAATGTGTTGCTCGTCATAGGAGGGCATGTCCCTATCTTCACATGGAACATTGATTTAGTGTTCACTTTGTGTAAGATGATCAATCCAACTATGCAAGTTCTGATACCTTTGGTTTCTTCTTACTCTCTTCCTTTCTCCTATCACCAACTTTTTATGGTTTTTCTCTTTTTTGACTTTTTATGTTGTTTTTCTTGTTTTCCTTGCTACTATGGTACATCTACTATAATACAAGGTTTTTTTCACTGCGCAGATGATCGGTTATCTCTATAGATCTTCAGCCGAATTCCATTCACCATTTCTTCCAAGATATTTCCATCCAAGTTTCCCAACCAAGCAACACCTGTCTCTATTATATGTTGGATCACATAAAGCCCTAACCAGTGCATGAGAAACTTCCTTGGGTGTTGTATATACTTACTATCGTAGAGCAATACCAAGTTGCCAACTTAGAATTTCTTGGTCTTAATATGTCTACCATGTCAGGCCTTCTCTCTAGATTTCTACACTTGTTGATGCAATCCGACCAAAAACTTTTCCTCCTCCAGCTGGACTAACTATTCCAATATCTCCTCTATTGTATCTATGGCTGAAAGCTCAGTGATGGATGCAATGCATAGACTAGGTACAATGAAATCCATTTGAATTATCGCTTATTTTCCATACATCAACTGGAATGGTGTATTCCCTGTCAAATTCTTACTTGTAGTTATGTATGTCGATAGTATCGCAGGGATGCATAGGTCCCAATCATCTCTTCCAACATTGCAGATCTTGGTGAAAGCATTCTCCAAAATTTTATTGAAAGCTTCTACTGTGTCATTAGCCTGAGGGTGATATGGTGTGTTTTGCTAATGATAAATATGAAATTCCTTAGATAATGCAACAATGTTTTGGTTAAGAAACTACATACCTTGGTCGCTAAGTAGTATGCGTGAACATCCAAACCTCGTGACTACATTCTAGAATAGAAACCACACGATTGTTTCTGCATTGCAATCTGTAACAGGTGTTTCTTCTTCCCACTTGGTTAAATACTTGGTCATAGTGATGATGTAACTTGCTCCTGATCTCCTTGCTTGTGGGTTGATTGGACCCACAAAATCAATAGGCCACTTATCAAATGCTTGCAATGTAACTTGTGGATTTAAGGGAATTTCATCACGTCAATATTTTTTACCCACTCTTTGGCATACATCACAAGATTGAAAATACTCCTTCACGTCCTTGAATAGTGTAGGCCACCAAACACCTATGCATAACATATTCCGTGTTGTTTCTTTTCCTGCGTAATGTTCTCCAGCAATCCCGATGTGTGCTTCCTCCAATATGGTTGTTATTTCATGTTCCAGTACACAACGCATCAAGATTCCATCTACCCCTAACTTATACAAGTTCCCTACAATTAGTTGATAGTATGTTGCCTTGACTACTCCACATGACACCTATATGTATGTAGAAACTCTGACATGACAGTGGTGCAAAAGAAAAAAATTGGTAGTCAAGGCAACATACTATCAACTAATTGTAGGATATGTCCAAGTAGAATTTCGAATGGTGTCAAAAATATGCATTTCTTTAAGTTTATAGAAATCTGACATTGTCTGCATCGATATAACATGAGTCAAATAATTTCGATATGATCCTATAGTAGATTGAATATTTTCCAATCGTATAATTACACTTCCAAAAATTTATGGATAAAATCTTTGAATGTGACCACAACCACTCTAGAAAACATTGTAGGAGCATTATTTAATCCAAATGGAATCACCATGTATTGATAACTTCCCCATTATGTCGCAAATGTGGTTTTATGTCTGTCCTCTTGCACAATTTTTATCTAACGGTACCCAAAGAATCCATTAGTAAATGAATATGCTTCTTGACCTACTACGTTCTCCAGTACTTCATCAGTGAATGGTGTTGGGAATGGGTCATGTAAGCATGCATCATTCAGATTCCTTAAGTCAACGTAGATCCTAATCCCTCGAGTATTCGTTTCCTGTACCACCATAGGGATAATCCATTCAAATTCTTCGACTGGTTCAATGAGTTTAGTGTCGATCATTTTATCTAGTTCATCCTTAACCTTCTCCTTATACCTTGGGTTCAACCTATACGGTCTTTGTCGTATTAGCTTAGCTCTAGGTTTTAGTGGAATATTTATCTCCCCTAAGTCGCATGTTGTCCCATTTATGTATGAAAATGTGGTAGGAAATAAGTCTTGATATTCTCGTAATAATTCTTCCACCTTATCAATTGTCTCATCATTCCAATAGTATCATATGTGCACAAACTTAGGGTTCTCTGTTGTCCCAATGTTGACTTGCTTTGTATTTATTGGTTGTGTGTATGCGAGGGATACCAGCTCTGGCCCTTATACTGCGTGTGTGCCTTCTGTCTCAGGTACCTAGAAATTCCTACGGCCCCCTTCATCATATTGCTCCTCTATGACATTATAGTATTCCAATAGATTCTAGAGTGTTAATTTGGTTATGTGCGCACTGCCTAGGGGTTCTTCTTCCACTGATTCTACCTTCAAAAATATCTTTGTTAGGATGGCCTGTAGGGATGATTTTATGGAGGGAGATTCATGTTCAAATGTGAACTTGACCTTGAATCTCTGGACCAATCCTTCCCATGCTTCTTTCTCTCTATGCGTCTCCAATTCTAAATACCATTTCCTTGGGATTGTATCCAATGTGTGTATGAATCGGTGCGACCATTTTGTTTCTGATACTGATCGCCCTAAAGCCTTGCATTTTTCCATGTGATCCACCAAGTCACTTTATCCTATTTTTTTTTTTGCACTTACTTCTGCTTCAGGTCCAAATCGTATCTGCATGAGTCTACTACATTGTGCCTAGTCCCTAATAATCTTTATGTGTGTGACCCACCATCTAGATGGAGTTGATTTTAAGATGACATATAGTGCTAAAAACCTTCGTTGTTCAGGTACCTATAATTAAAATGATTTTATAAACACATTAATATTAGTTAGGCCATCGTACCTGGGTGAGTCATATAGCTCTGTGCCAATCCAGTGCAAAGACCGGTTTATAAGGGCACATATTCTAGTGGATACTTCATGCATCTTCTAATACCAATTCTCTAGACTAACCTTTGAATCTGATGCGCATAACTGAAACTTCTCCAAATGAGCACACCATCCATTTTCAGCTCGACATAATCCTCCATGCATGCAATCATATTATATACATTTTCCATGTCGTTCTCTCTTATTGACTCTGTATATCTCTTCCCTTCTCAGGGGTCTAAGGGTGCAATAACCTTTAGATCCCCGACCTTGAAGGTCATATCCCTTATTTTCAAGTTAATAATTTCTTGGTTATCAACTGCCCATTCTAGTCCCATTAAATTTGGATATGGTTGACTATCATCTACGATCTCAATTACTTCAAAATCTACCATGTTGTGCACCCCATCGATGTTTATAGGTACCCCCATTAGTCGCCCTATCGGGACTATATTATGTTGATTCATGAACCTTAACTGGACAAGGGACCATATTAATTCAGGTTCACCCATCATCTCCCATGTATGCTTAGGTAGTACATTGAAATCTGATCCTAAGTCTAGGAAAACATTATCCACATCATATTCTCCAATCTATGCATTAAACTTGAATTCCCCATTGGTTCTCTTCCTGCACAGTAAATTGTTTACCATTCACTGTGTGTCAGGGGTGTCCCTTCCTCTTGCGCAATGATCAATCATTTTGAATAACATACTAAGCGCATTTCTATCTCTCATAAGTTCTACACAACGTTTTAATAATTCAGTTAGTGTACTTACTTGCGCACTTGAATTTTCAAGTACCACGGGGTATTCTATATGAGGTAGCCATGATGTGGATGCTTCCCCATGTGGTTCAATTATTTCCTTTCGTGCACTCTGATATGTCTCTTTTTTTCTGTTATGGATTGAATGTTGGTATAAGCCCCACTAAATTCCTTACCCACTTCTCCGTTTGATTTCCTTGAGTTTCCATATCAACACTTGTGCAAGCTTCTCTGTGTGAAACAATTATGATTTTTTTTTCCTTCAATGCATTTTTCAACTGATATCATTTGCACATTCTGATTCTGATGCGGATTTTGATTTGGGTTTCCTCTAGCCTGCTATTTTGCAACTAATTGGGGACAATCCTCCATTGCGTGATTCAGTGCTCTGTAATATGTGCACGTTGTACATGGGTTCTAGAAATCTCAGACCAAGTGTCCCGGTTGATTTTATAACAGATAATCAGTCATCTTCCTCCGCGACCAATATTCCCTCTACCTCGACCTCTGCCAAAATTTTATTTGTTCCCCTTATTGAAACTTATCTAAGTGTTATACTAGGCACCTCTCCCATCCACATTGCTATTATCTTCCTAGATCTGGTATACATATGATGTGCGCTCCCTTAGTAGGTCGAATGCACATAAGTTATTTTCTTCATGTCCTACTAATTTTCAAAAATTACAAAACAAGTTCTTTGGAGTACTTTGGTATTTCTGTAGTAATGGACACTCAGTGGGATGATGTCCCCATTTCTTATAGATTTTGCAGTATCCTCTCCCGGGTAGTGGATTCAGTGCTCCTACTTCCAAGTAGTGTGTGAAAGTTGGGCATTCGTCCTTGTCGTGGCCCTCCATCCCGCACTTGGTACACAAAATTTGTTCTCATTTTTTCCTTCCTTTGGTAAGCTCAACTAGATGAATTGTTAACGTGACTAATTGCGTCTGAACTTATGCCATCCCCAAGTGTCTTTTTCCAATGACGACTCTAATTTCATCTCGATTTCTAGTTCCTTGGGTTGCGATGCAACCTTCTATTGAATTAGGGGTCTACAAATGTGGGGTAGTAATCCTGCAATGAGCCACCATTGATGTTGTTGATATGGAATCTGAAAATTCAATCTCCCCATTACATCCTTAAAGTGTTGATCATAATCCCATACTAAATTTGTTTTCACCTAATTGATCTCCTCTAGTTCAGTAATATACTGCGATTCTGACTTCGTCTTTTTGAAATCCTTTAATAACACTTTCTTTATTTATTCCAAGGTCCTAGCCTATCTGGTTGGTGTAATACCATGTAACTTCATATACCTGTTAGAAAAAAAGGATCGTGAAGCAATAAAATAAAAAAAAATGTGGAACTAAAACGCAAAAGATACATAATACAATAGAGACACAAATATACGTGGTTCACTCAGTGTGGGATACGTCCATCAGAGAAATTTCTAGGTCCATCCTTTTTATTATCCAGCAAATGAAGGGATACAACCTACAACACACCCATTGTAACTTCCTCTTCTTTCTCTCACAGTATCCTCACTTAGAATACAATATTCATAATGATACATAGCCACAATACATTTCCCTCATAAAAGAGGATTTCCTTCTAGGGAAAAAAACCCTAACATAAATTTTACCATCAGATATGCGACCTTATAATGAATGTTCCATATTTGATATGAAATTACAAGATACATTTACAATACAATTTTTCCTTTGGGGAATGTTGTCCCCCGAACCCCCATCGGGGGGCCACTTGCCCCCAGAGCCCCAAGCCAGAGGGATCGGCCCCCCAGACATCACAAGGGGGGGAATCCCCCCCATGCAACTCCCTTGCATGGAGGGGTGTACAGTCTTCATGGGGTATAAACACGACTGAAAACAAAGACCTCCAAATCAAGAATATAATCAGACTCCACAACCAACAATCTCCCACTTGGAGACTGATCTCAACAACTCCACCACTACTATATCTATTGGACTATGATCCTTCTTAGACCTAGAAAATTTCTCATCTTCACCTTCATGCTTGAATACCAGATGAAACTAAGAAGGAACTCAGTTTCTCCCTGTTTACTCCATTTGCTAACATGTCTATAGGATTCTGGATATTGTTTATCTTTTCCAACTCCAAATGTCCATCTTCCAAGATGGATCGTATGGAATGGTACCTGCGATGTATATGCTTAGTATTTGAATGGAATGATGAGTTCTTTGCAAGATGAATGACACTCTTGTTGTCACAGTACAACTTGCTATTCTCTTACTTCTTTCCCCATTCCTCCATAAACCTCTATAACCAAATCATCTCTTTACTAGCCTCTGTAGCAAAAACATACTATGCCTATGTTGTTGAAAGTGCAACAACCTTTTGTATTTTCAAAATCCAACTTATTGTTGTTCCACCTACAGTAAAAACATACCCTGTGGTGCTCCTCCTACTATATTAATCACCTTCCACTTCTGAATCAACATATCCCTGTAGAACAGTGTATGAACCTCCAAAACATAATGCATGAGTAGAAATACCTGAGAATCCACTTTAATACCTCCTAATGTTCTTTACCTGGATTATTCATATACCTACTCACAACTCCCACTGCATGTGAAATATCTGGTCTTGTGCAAACCATTGCATACATCAAGATGCCAACTGTTGATGAATAAGGGACCTTGGACATGTATTATATCTCCTCCTGTGTCTAAGGACACATTTCCTTAGTTAATTTGAAATGAATGTCCAAAGGTGTACTAATTGGTTTTTCATTCTGCATTCTAAACCTCTCCAACACCTTCTCTATGTACTCACCCCGAGACAATCTCAATTTGTGATTTTTCCTGTCTCTTATTATTCTCATACCAAGGATTTTCTTTTCATCACCCAAATCCTTCATCGTAAATGAATTAGCTAATTTCTTCTTGAGCACATTTATATCCTGCATATTAGACACTGCAACAAGTATGTCATATACATACAATAGCAAGATAATATAACTTCCATTTTCTATCTTTTTAAAATAAACACACTGATCAAAATGACATCTACTATAACCTTGTTTTGTCATAAACCTGTCAAACTTCAAATACCATTGCCTTAGATCTTTATTTAGGACATACAAGCTCTTGTTCAACCTACATACCAAATTTTGCTTCCCTTTGACCTCATACCCCTGTGGATGTTGCACATAAATCTCTTCCTTCAAATCCCCATGGATAAAAGTTGTTTTTACATCTAATTGTTCAAGATGTAAATATTCTACTGCCAGAAGACTTAAAATATTCCTAATTGAAGTCATTTTAACAATAGGATAAAATATTTTATCAAAATCTATACCTTTCTTTTGTGCAAACCCCTTTACAACAAGTCTAGCCTTGTATTGCTTTTTTCCTCCATCTTCTTCCTTCAACTTGTAAACCCATTTATTCTGTAATGCTATTTTTCCTACAGGCAAATGAACCAAATCCCAAGTCTGCTTATTTACCAGGGAATCCATTTCCTCTTTCATTCCTTGCTCCCACTTATTTTTAGTGTCTACCTGCATTGCCTCTTCATAACATTCTGGTTCACCAGAATCAATCAACAATAAATAGTACAATGAAGGAGAGTATCGTTCGGGGGGTTTAATTAACCTGGTAGATATCCTAACAACACTTTCAGGAGTTTGAGGTACCTGTTGCACCTATTGTTTCACATTTTGAATTTATGATACCTTTGGAATTTATTTTTCAGTGATCTCATTAAGCACTGTGTATTCTGGTTTTTCTTTTTCTTGTATTTTTCCCTGCAATTGATTTTTGTACATGAACTTCTCATTGAATATGATATCTATACTCCTAATGGTTTTGTGATTTTCATAATCCCATAAGTGATAACGAAAATCATTAACATTGTATCCAATAAAGGTACACTTCTTGGATTTTGCCTCAAGATTTGTTCTATTTTCTTTATCAATATGGACAAATGCTTCACAACCGAAAGTATTCAAAAACTAATAGTTTAACTTTTTACCTATCCATGTCTTCTCTGGAATTATACCATCCAAAGAGATTGAAGGTCCTATTTTTATTAAGTAAACATCAATATCTACAACATCTACCCAGAACTGTAAGGGAAAACCAACATGCAATCTCATATTCCTTGCACGCTCCATGATTGTCTTGTTCATCCTTTATGACACACCATTTTCTTGTGGTGTTCTTGGAATTGTCTTCTCTCTACAAATCCCATGGTATGAACATTAATCATCAAAATCCATTATGCAATATTCACCTCCATTGTCTGATCTGAGGCACTTCAACCTTTTTCTTGTCTCATTCTCAACCAAATTTTTCCATTTCTTAAAAGTATAAAAGACATCATATTTTTGTCGAATGCAATAAACCCAAGTTTTTCTAGTTGCATCATCAGTAAAATTAACATAATAAAGAGAGACACCAAGAGATGATACCTGAGTTGGTCCCCATACATCTGTATGCACAATATATAACCTTTCACTCTTCTTTTCTTTTCTGACTCTAATAAATTTGACTCTCTTATGTTTTCCATAAACACAATGCTCACATAAATCCAAATCAATTTGTTTAAAATCTGGAAACAAATTTTCTTTTTGAAGTATCTCCATCCCCTTATCACTCATGTGTCCAAGCCTATGATTCCACAATGTTGTATCCAGTCCTGTAGAAGCTAAAGAGATAGAAGAGTCAGTATTACTAGTACATAAATACAATGTACCTACCTTCTCTCATTTTTCTATGACCAGTGATCCTTTGGTGACCTTCCACACCTTATCTGTAAATATGGATATACAAACTTCACTTGCCAATTGCCCTGTTGAGATTAGGTTTTTACTTAGATCTTGAACATGTCTTATCTCTTTCAACAACCATTGGTTTCCATTCCTTTGTTTTTTTTACCTTTCCCATTCCAACAATTTTGCATGGTGCATCATCACCCAAATGAACCTGTCCAAAATCACCTTNAACCTTTCTTCCTGATATTTTTCCAAATCAACATTGATGTTCAAACATTTTCCAGGAAATATTTCAATGGTTTTACTGTGTGAATCTGATACTGTATTTATAGGAAATATAGTTTGAAATGAAGATTGTAAATATTATATTGTACAATTTTAATAAAAACCATGTTCCAAAATATTATTAGTAGATATTTTTTATAAAGATTCAAGTTTCTCTTTGATATCCGGATTAGAAATAAGGTGATTAAGTACTTTCTCATCATTCTCTTCTATGAAATTTAGAGCTTGATTAATACTGTAAAAATAATGAATAGTCTCTTCTTGAGAATCTATTTCTTCAAGACATGAAATTTTTTCCAATTCAGTGATAGATATAGCTATTGGATAAAGTGTCACTTGATTTCTTTCACTCCCTCTTGAAATAATCATATTTCATGATCTACAACTAATAAGGGCATAAATTGTTGCTAACGAGACCCTTCCAAGAATAAGAGTGTGTCCACCTAAGTTAGATTTTGGTTTAAGAACTAAAAAATCCACGAGATGATCCTATGAATCCAAGGATACAATGATATCATCTACCACACCTTCTGGTTTTACTAGAGATCTATCTGTCATTTCCAACATTGTAGGTGTAGGTCGAAGATTATAAATATTCAGTTTTTGAATTGTTTCCATGGTCATCACATTGATGGCTGCACCTAAGTCAATTAAGGTCTTTGGTATATAAATATTGTTGATTAATATGGTAACAATTGGTACCCCTGGATCAACGTATTTATCTGTTGTAACATTTATCGACATTAGGCTAGCTATTTTTCCAACAACTTGTACTATTGTTGGGTCTTTCTTCTTTCTCCCTGATTTCTTAAGGCATAGTTCCCTAATTGTTTTTGTATAGATGGGTATGTTATTAATATATTCTAATAAGGGAATCCTTACACATATGTTCTTTAGTTCATTTAATAATTCATGATAAAAAAAGGGGTTATATATTTTTCCAAATTTAACCTCTCTGGAAAAGGAGGTGTTTTGGTGAATTGTAATGGTTCATTATAAATTTAAACTCACTTGTGTGAAATAGTGTTAGGTTTATTAGGAGTTTCTTTTTATTTTTATTTTTCTTATACAACTACAGGGGTTGTTTTATGGAGTGTTTTACTAGACCTTAAGTGTATATCCTGGACATAAACAATTCCATAAGTAGGTAATGTTCTTTCTTCAACATTATAACCACGTCACTCCACTCTATTATTAGGATTAGATATTGGATGTGATGGAAATTGAGTTGGTTTGGATGGTGGTTGGTTAGAAGGCAGTTGTAGTTATTGTGGTTGAGTGATTTGTGGTGGAGGAGTTATGGAATATGGTTTTTGAGTCAGCTGTGAATATTGAGTGGGTGGAATTTGTTGTTGTGGGTATGGTTTTTGTTGGAAAGGATAAGATTGTTGTTGAAAATAATTTTGGTGATATGATGTTTGGGGATTAAAAGAAGGATGGTTTCCATAAGAGGGTCCTTTCCAACCTTGTTGAAAACGTTGGTTTTGAGCCTACTGAGGAGGACATGCCTGCCAAGGAAAAGGGGTATTCAAAGTGTTTTGTACAACATTAGGATTAGAATATGAAGGAAATTGTTGAGTAAGGTATTGGGACAAACCTGGTGTATGTGGTTTCCATGGTATCCTTGGTGAAACATAATAAGGAGATCCCATTATTGTTCTTTCACCTTTTCAAATCGATTTGAGTCCTAGAAATAATGGGAAATCCTCTATCGAATAGTTATCTACACCAATACCACAAACTTGAATACTATCTAGTGGACATTCTCTGCGTGGATGCTTTTACTTACATCGATGGAGAAAAAATGCTAAAGCTTCATTTTGTTCTTCTTGTTTCTTCTTAGCCTTCAATGTATCAATCTGAGATCCTAATGTGCTCAAAAGATCAGTTTTAAAATTCTCCAACAAATTTCCTAGTTCTGCCCTAGTAATACTCCATGTTGGTTGCTTCTTGTCTACACAGGGGTTATCAGACCCAGGGTTCGGGTTGACCGTGACCAAAAAAACCCTCAAGGCACTGGCTCTTTAGGAATCACCTGCTTGTGCAGATGAAGTCTCACCCGAGGTATCTATTGGGGTTGCAAGAACCAGGTTTCTATAACAGTAAGGGAAAGGGAGGATAATGTGTTAATCATTCTTCTTGATCTTAACTTATGCGTGTTCCTCATTACCTAAACAATCACAACCATGCATGAACATTCCATCATAACCAATTCATAGAATAAATTCATTTTGTGAAGTATATCATCATTCATGAATGCATAAAGACAAGTAAGAACATGAGACACAATATCCTTTCTAAACTCCTTCTTTATTATTCTTATGGTTGACTATTACATTCATGATTCTTCCATAACCTTACCTCTATTTCATGCACACACTCTCACACTTACATACATAGATATCTATATCTCTCTCTCTATATCTATGTGTGTATCTCTCTCTATCCCAATCCCATTACATATTTATACCCCAAAATCTAGGGTTTCAAGTTCTATTCTTATCTATCCCAAAATAACCCATTACAATGCATGGCATAGACAACTTCAGTTAAATGGTTATTTTCCTTCTTCTACTTCTTGTTCTTTATACATATTTTCTATTGTCCTTCTATTTCTGGAAAGTCGCACTATCATATTTTATGCTTCCTTTTATCACTCACTTTCTTTATCCTTTCAACTTTTCACTATCTTCATCCTTTTGCACCCTTTCCATCTTCTGCGTCAATCCTTCCTTTTGCATGATTCCTTCCTTCTGTGCAAATCATTCCTTCTACATTCTTTCTTTATACTTAGATTATTCCCAAAATCATATCCAAAAATTTGTGTCCAACATGCCCTTAACACTCACATGTGGCTTGTCCCAAGCCACTTAGGCCTGTTTCCTCTTCTTCCATGTTGAATTGAATTGTTGCACATAAACCTTAACTTCTTCGACCTCTTGGAAAATGGTGGCCTCTTTTATTGTGCCATGTTTCTGACTTATTATCCAGTCTTGTTTCTTTTATTTATGATCCAGGTGGATATCGGTGACCACCCACCTTTTCCAACGGGCTCAAAACAGTTTTCTGGCAATTTTGTTAATTTACTATTTTTAGGAGTTTTTAACTTCGAGGGCCAGTTTGAGGGCCTAAACAATTTTATTTCACTATCAGGAACCTCAATGATATTCCAAGTCTTTGGTTGATCCCCCTAAATGAATTTCCTCATCAATATCTTTCCAACAAGCTATCGTGTGCCCTAAACGAAGATCGTATGCAAAAGTTATGACCTCGAGAAGTTAATGTACTAATTTATCCCAACGGGGCTCACATGAATTTTGGAGCTTCATATCCTAGGGTTAGGATTTTATATGTGTAGGGTTTTAGCATTCATCTTTATTGTAAAAAGGCCTTCAGAGCCTCATTTTACTCATCTTCTTGCGAATGAGCATAGCCGTCACATATCTTCTCATAGATAAGATGCCACCATTCTAGCAAGCTTTTTTTCAGCCTACATTTACAATTTTCAATATATTTATTATTTAATAGAAGTAAAGTTTTAATGTATCTCGGTTATTTTTCACTTCTTCTCTATGTTAAAATTATAAATATGTGGTTTCATTTCATTCCTCTCATAAGTATGGATCAATTTATTTTTGTTTCATCGTAATACACCTTAGAGGGTGCTCCTTTTCCCTCTTGAAGGCCTCTTCCTGCCTAATGGTCTCTTAAGTCTGGACAACAACATCAGGAGGTGTGTATTCTAGTGGGCCAACATAGATTCTCGGAGGAACAATAGGTGTTAAGCCACCTCCTCCTATAATTATATTTTTTGTCTATAATTTTCTTAATACTGACAACCTCCTCCTTTCCGCCTACATATTTTGGCCACATCTTCTGGTTCAGTTGGGGAATCATATCCGAGGTCAATTTCCAGGCAACCTCACTTTCAGTGGGATCTTGATCCATTTCCTTCTCTTTTACTATCATGAATCGTTCATAACCCTAGAAATAGATACTAACTCGGGTCTGGTTGTCATGCATTTTTATGTACGAAACTATGTGAGTATCTTCTTTTGGTATGTGCTCAAAACCTGAGTATGGGTCCTCATCGAGCTCCGATACTGGTTGTGATTTTCCAACGTCCTGGTCCATAAACTTTAGGTTGGTATGTTTTTTCACCATATCTCCTTCCCTACTCTATCATGGGGAGGTCGGTGTTATTCCTGGTAGAGCTGTCCCCATTTGTCTAAAAGTACCTACTTGGTGAGCTGAAGATCAGCTCTATTCTCGCTGGGTCTCTCCTACTTGCTCAATGTGATATGAAAAAAATGAGTTCCACTTACGATATTATTATGATGTTGTGGTTTTGTGCCGACCGTACCTCTCCCATCCTATTTTAACTAACTCATCCCCTTCACCACCAGATTTGATGAGTTGTGCCATCATTGCATCTTAATTACCAAATCCTTTAGGTGAGGTCGCTCACGTACCGCCAATCAACTATGATTTATGATGGTTTGCTGGAGTAAATTCTTATACATCTCTATAATGACCCATCACGTCGGTCATCCAAATGTATTTAATGGTCTTTTGTGTCATCGTACACTGTAATGTGTTGCTCGTCATAGGAGGGCATGTCCCTATCTTCACATGGAACATTGATTTAGTGTTCACTTTGTGTAAGATGATCAATCCAACTATGCAAGTTCTGATACCTTTGGTTTCTTCTTACTCTCTTCCTTTCTCCTATCACCAACTTTTTATGGTTTTTCTCTTTTTTGACTTTTTATGTTGTTTTTCTTGTTTTCCTTGCTACTATGGTACATCTACTATAATACAAGGTTTTTTTCACTGCGCAGATGATCGGTTATCTCTATAGATCTTCAGCCGAATTCCATTCACCATTTCTTCCAAGATATTTCCATCCAAGTTTCCCAACCAAGCAACACCTGTCTCTATTATATGTTGGATCACATAAAGCCCTAACCAGTGCATGAGAAACTTCCTTGGGTGTTGTATATACTTACTATCGTAGAGCAATACCAAGTTGCCAACTTAGAATTTCTTGGTCTTAATATGTCTACCATGTCAGGCCTTCTCTCTAGATTTCTACACTTGTTGATGCAATCCGACCAAAAACTTTTCCTCCTCCAGCTGGACTAACTATTCCAATATCTCCTCTATTGTATCTATGGCTGAAAGCTCAGTGATGGATGCAATGCATAGACTAGGTACAATGAAATCCATTTGAATTATCGCTTATTTTCCATACATCAACTGGAATGGTGTATTCCCTGTCAAATTCTTACTTGTAGTTATGTATGTCGATAGTATCGCAGGGATGCATAGGTCCCAATCATCTCTTCCAACATTGCAGATCTTGGTGAAAGCATTCTCCAAAATTTTATTGAAAGCTTCTACTGTGTCATTAGCCTGAGGGTGATATGGTGTGTTTTGCTAATGATAAATATGAAATTCCTTAGATAATGCAACAATGTTTTGGTTAAGAAACTACATACCTTGGTCGCTAAGTAGTATGCGTGAACATCCAAACCTCGTGACTACATTCTAGAATAGAAACCACACGATTGTTTCTGCATTGCAATCTGTAACAGGTGTTTCTTCTTCCCACTTGGTTAAATACTTGGTCATAGTGATGATGTAACTTGCTCCTGATCTCCTTGCTTGTGGGTTGATTGGACCCACAAAATCAATAGGCCACTTATCAAATGCTTGCAATGTAACTTGTGGATTTAAGGGAATTTCATCACGTCAATATTTTTTACCCACTCTTTGGCATACATCACAAGATTGAAAATACTCCTTCACGTCCTTGAATAGTGTAGGCCACCAAACACCTATGCATAACATATTCCGTGTTGTTTCTTTTCCTGCGTAATGTTCTCCAGCAATCCCGATGTGTGCTTCCTCCAATATGGTTGTTATTTCATGTTCCAGTACACAACGCATCAAGATTCCATCTACCCCTAACTTATACAAGTTCCCTACAATTAGTTGATAGTATGTTGCCTTGACTACTCCACATGACACCTATATGTATGTAGAAACTCTGACATGACAGTGGTGCAAAAGAAAAAAATTGGTAGTCAAGGCAACATACTATCAACTAATTGTAGGATATGTCCAAGTAGAATTTCGAATGGTGTCAAAAATATGCATTTCTTTAAGTTTATAGAAATCTGACATTGTCTGCATCGATATAACATGAGTCAAATAATTTCGATATGATCCTATAGTAGATTGAATATTTTCCAATCGTATAATTACACTTCCAAAAATTTATGGATAAAATCTTTGAATGTGACCACAACCACTCTAGAAAACATTGTAGGAGCATTATTTAATCCAAATGGAATCACCATGTATTGATAACTTCCCCATTATGTCGCAAATGTGGTTTTATGTCTGTCCTCTTGCACAATTTTTATCTAACGGTACCCAAAGAATCCATTAGTAAATGAATATGCTTCTTGACCTACTACGTTCTCCAGTACTTCATCAGTGAATGGTGTTGGGAATGGGTCATGTAAGCATGCATCATTCAGATTCCTTAAGTCAACGTAGATCCTAATCCCTCGAGTATTCGTTTCCTGTACCACCATAGGGATAATCCATTCAAATTCTTCGACTGGTTCAATGAGTTTAGTGTCGATCATTTTATCTAGTTCATCCTTAACCTTCTCCTTATACCTTGGGTTCAACCTATACGGTCTTTGTCGTATTAGCTTAGCTCTAGGTTTTAGTGGAATATTTATCTCCCCTAAGTCGCATGTTGTCCCATTTATGTATGAAAATGTGGTAGGAAATAAGTCTTGATATTCTCGTAATAATTCTTCCACCTTATCAATTGTCTCATCATTCCAATAGTATCATATGTGCACAAACTTAGGGTTCTCTGTTGTCCCAATGTTGACTTGCTTTGTATTTATTGGTTGTGTGTATGCGAGGGATACCAGCTCTGGCCCTTATACTGCGTGTGTGCCTTCTGTCTCAGGTACCTAGAAATTCCTACGGCCCCCTTCATCATATTGCTCCTCTATGACATTATAGTATTCCAATAGATTCTAGAGTGTTAATTTGGTTATGTGCGCACTGCCTAGGGGTTCTTCTTCCACTGATTCTACCTTCAAAAATATCTTTGTTAGGATGGCCTGTAGGGATGATTTTATGGAGGGAGATTCATGTTCAAATGTGAACTTGACCTTGAATCTCTGGACCAATCCTTCCCATGCTTCTTTCTCTCTATGCGTCTCCAATTCTAAATACCATTTCCTTGGGATTGTATCCAATGTGTGTATGAATCGGTGCGACCATTTTGTTTCTGATACTGATCGCCCTAAAGCCTTGCATTTTTCCATGTGATCCACCAAGTCACTTTATCCTATTTTTTTTTTTGCACTTACTTCTGCTTCAGGTCCAAATCGTATCTGCATGAGTCTACTACATTGTGCCTAGTCCCTAATAATCTTTATGTGTGTGACCCACCATCTAGATGGAGTTGATTTTAAGATGACATATAGTGCTAAAAACCTTCGTTGTTCAGGTACCTATAATTAAAATGATTTTATAAACACATTAATATTAGTTAGGCCATCGTACCTGGGTGAGTCATATAGCTCTGTGCCAATCCAGTGCAAAGACCGGTTTATAAGGGCACATATTCTAGTGGATACTTCATGCATCTTCTAATACCAATTCTCTAGACTAACCTTTGAATCTGATGCGCATAACTGAAACTTCTCCAAATGAGCACACCATCCATTTTCAGCTCGACATAATCCTCCATGCATGCAATCATATTATATACATTTTCCATGTCGTTCTCTCTTATTGACTCTGTATATCTCTTCCCTTCTCAGGGGTCTAAGGGTGCAATAACCTTTAGATCCCCGACCTTGAAGGTCATATCCCTTATTTTCAAGTTAATAATTTCTTGGTTATCAACTGCCCATTCTAGTCCCATTAAATTTGGATATGGTTGACTATCATCTACGATCTCAATTACTTCAAAATCTACCATGTTGTGCACCCCATCGATGTTTATAGGTACCCCCATTAGTCGCCCTATCGGGACTATATTATGTTGATTCATGAACCTTAACTGGACAAGGGACCATATTAATTCAGGTTCACCCATCATCTCCCATGTATGCTTAGGTAGTACATTGAAATCTGATCCTAAGTCTAGGAAAACATTATCCACATCATATTCTCCAATCTATGCATTAAACTTGAATTCCCCATTGGTTCTCTTCCTGCACAGTAAATTGTTTACCATTCACTGTGTGTCAGGGGTGTCCCTTCCTCTTGCGCAATGATCAATCATTTTGAATAACATACTAAGAGCATTTCTATCTCTCATAAGTTCTACACAACGTTTTAATAATTCAGTTAGTGTACTTACTTGCGCACTTGAATTTTCAAGTACCACGGGGTATTCTATCTGAGGTAGCCATGATGTGGATGCTTCCCCATGTGGTTCAATTATTTCCTTTCGTGCACTCTGATATGTCTCTTTTTTTATGTTATGGATTGAATGTTGGTATAAGCCCCACTAAATT
Source organism: Picea glauca (assembly GCA_000966675.3). Classification (NCBI taxonomy): domain Eukaryota; kingdom Viridiplantae; phylum Streptophyta; class Pinopsida; order Pinales; family Pinaceae; genus Picea; species Picea glauca. The sequence goes on from JZKD02S1605998.1 coordinate 26,310, forward strand.
CCTTACCCACTTCTCCGTTTGATTTCCTTGAGTTTCCATATCAACACTTGTGCAAGCTTCTCTGTGTGAAACGATTACGATTTTTTTTTCCTTCAATGCATTTTTCAACTGATATCATTTGCACATTCTGATTCTGATGCGGATTTTGATTTGGGTTTCCTCTAGCCTACTATTTTGCAACTAATTGGGGACAATCCTCCATTGCGTGATTCAGTTCTCTGTAATATGTGCACGTTGTACATGGGTTCTAGAAATCTCAGACCAAGTGTCCTGGTTGATTTTATAACAGATAATCAGTCATCTTCCTCCGCGACCAATATTCCCTCTACCTCGACCTCTGCCAAAATTTTATTTGTTCCCCTTATTGAAACTTATCTAAGTGTTATACTAGGCACCTCTCCCATCCACATTGCTATTATCTTCCTAGATCTGGTATACATATGATGTGCGCTCCCTTAGTAGGTCGAATGCACATAAGTTATTTTCTTCATGTCCTACTAATTTTCAAAAATTACAAAACAAGTTCTTTGGAGTACTTTGGTATTTCTGTAGTAATGGACACTCAGTGGGATGATGTCCCCATTTCTTATAGATTTTGCAGTATCCTCTCCCGGGTAGTGGATTCAGTGCTCCTACTTCCAAGTAGTGTGTGAAAGTTGGGCATTCGTCCTTGTCGTGGCCCTCCATCCCGCACTTGGTACACAAAATTTGTTCTCATTTTTTCCTTCCTTTGGTAAGCTCAACTAGATGAATTGTTAACGTGACTAATTGCGTCTGAACTTATGCCATCCCCAAGTGTCTTTTTCCAATGACGACTCTAATTTCATCTCGATTTCTAGTTCCTTGGGTTGCGATGCAACCTTCTATTGAATTAGGGGTCTACAAATGTGGGGTAGTAATCCTGCAATGAGCCACCATTGATGTTGTTGATATGGAATCTGAAAATTCAATCTCCCCATTACATCCTTAAAGTGTTGATCATAATCCCATACTAAATTTGTTTTCACCTAATTGATCTCCTCTAGTTCAGTAATATACTGCGATTCTGACTTCGTCTTTTTGAAATCCTTTAATAACACTTTCTTTATTTATTCCAAGGTCCTAGCCTATCTGGTTGGTGTAATACCATGTAACTTCATATACCTGTTAGAAAAAAAGGATCGTGAAGCAATAAAATAAAAAAAAATGTGGAACTAAAACGCAAAAGATACATAATACAATAGAGACACAAATATACGTGGTTCACTCAGTGTGGGATACGTCCATCAGAGAAATTTCTAGGTCCATCCTTTTTATTATCCAGCAAATGAAGGGATACAACCTACAACACACCCATTGTAACTTCCTCTTCTTTCTCTCACAGTATCCTCACTTAGAATACAATATTCATAATGATACATAGCCACAATACATTTCCCTCATAAAAGAGGATTTCCTTCTAGGGAAAAAAACCCTAACATAAATTTTACCATCAGATATGCGACCTTATAATGAATGTTCCATATTTGATATGAAATTACAAGATACATTTACAATACAATTTTTCCTTTGGGGAATGTTGTCCCCCGAACCCCCATCGGGGGGCCACTTGCCCCCAGAGCCCCAAGCCAGAGGGATCGGCCCCCCAGACATCACAAGGGGGGGAATCCCCCCCATGCAACTCCCTTGCATGGAGGGGTGTACAGTCTTCATGGGGTATAAACACGACTGAAAACAAAGACCTCCAAATCAAGAATATAATCAGACTCCACAACCAACAATCTCCCACTTGGAGACTGATCTCAACAACTCCACCACTACTATATCTATTGGACTATGATCCTTCTTAGACCTAGAAAATTTCTCATCTTCACCTTCATGCTTGAATACCAGATGAAACTAAGAAGGAACTCAGTTTCTCCCTGTTTACTCCATTTGCTAACATGTCTATAGGATTCTGGATATTGTTTATCTTTTCCAACTCCAAATGTCCATCTTCCAAGATGGATCGTATGGAATGGTACCTGCGATGTATATGCTTAGTATTTGAATGGAATGATGAGTTCTTTGCAAGATGAATGACACTCTTGTTGTCACAGTACAACTTGCTATTCTCTTACTTCTTTCCCCATTCCTCCATAAACCTCTATAACCAAATCATCTCTTTACTAGCCTCTGTAGCAAAAACATACTATGCCTATGTTGTTGAAAGTGCAACAACCTTTTGTATTTTCAAAATCCAACTTATTGTTGTTCCACCTACAGTAAAAACATACCCTGTGGTGCTCCTCCTACTATATTAATCACCTTCCACTTCTGAATCAACATATCCCTGTAGAACAGTGTATGAACCTCCAAAACATAATGCATGAGTAGAAATACCTGAGAATCCACTTTAATACCTCCTAATGTTCTTTACCTGGATTATTCATATACCTACTCACAACTCCCACTGCATGTGAAATATCTGGTCTTGTGCAAACCATTGCATACATCAAGATGCCAACTGTTGATGAATAAGGGACCTTGGACATGTATTATATCTCCTCCTGTGTCTAAGGACACATTTCCTTAGTTAATTTGAAATGAATGTCCAAAGGTGTACTAATTGGTTTTTCATTCTGCATTCTAAACCTCTCCAACACCTTCTCTATGTACTCACCCCGAGACAATCTCAATTTGTGATTTTTCCTGTCTCTTATTATTCTCATACCAAGGATTTTCTTTTCATCACCCAAATCCTTCATCGTAAATGAATTAGCTAATTTCTTCTTGAGCACATTTATATCCTGCATATTAGACACTGCAACAAGTATGTCATATACATACAATAGCAAGATAATATAACTTCCATTTTCTATCTTTTTAAAATAAACACACTGATCAAAATGACATCTACTATAACCTTGTTTTGTCATAAACCTGTCAAACTTCAAATACCATTGCCTTAGATCTTTATTTAGGACATACAAGCTCTTGTTCAACCTACATACCAAATTTTGCTTCCCTTTGACCTCATACCCCTGTGGATGTTGCACATAAATCTCTTCCTTCAAATCCCCATGGATAAAAGTTGTTTTTACATCTAATTGTTCAAGATGTAAATATTCTACTGCCAGAAGACTTAAAATATTCCTAATTGAAGTCATTTTAACAATAGGATAAAATATTTTATCAAAATCTATACCTTTCTTTTGTGCAAACCCCTTTACAACAAGTCTAGCCTTGTATTGCTTTTTTCCTCCATCTTCTTCCTTCAACTTGTAAACCCATTTATTCTGTAATGCTATTTTTCCTACAGGCAAATGAACCAAATCCCAAGTCTGCTTATTTACCAGGGAATCCATTTCCTCTTTCATTCCTTGCTCCCACTTATTTTTAGTGTCTACCTGCATTGCCTCTTCATAACATTCTGGTTCACCAGAATCAATCAACAATAAATAGTACAATGAAGGAGAGTATCGTTCGGGGGGTTTAATTAACCTGGTAGATATCCTAACAACACTTTCAGGAGTTTGAGGTACCTGTTGCACCTATTGTTTCACATTTTGAATTTATGATACCTTTGGAATTTATTTTTCAGTGATCTCATTAAGCACTGTGTATTCTGGTTTTTCTTTTTCTTGTATTTTTCCCTGCAATTGATTTTTGTACATGAACTTCTCATTGAATATGATATCTATACTCCTAATGGTTTTGTGATTTTCATAATCCCATAAGTGATAACGAAAATCATTAACATTGTATCCAATAAAGGTACACTTCTTGGATTTTGCCTCAAGATTTGTTCTATTTTCTTTATCAATATGGACAAATGCTTCACAACCGAAAGTATTCAAAAACTAATAGTTTAACTTTTTACCTATCCATGTCTTCTCTGGAATTATACCATCCAAAGAGATTGAAGGTCCTATTTTTATTAAGTAAACATCAATATCTACAACATCTACCCAGAACTGTAAGGGAAAACCAACATGCAATCTCATATTCCTTGCACGCTCCATGATTGTCTTGTTCATCCTTTATGACACACCATTTTCTTGTGGTGTTCTTGGAATTGTCTTCTCTCTACAAATCCCATGGTATGAACATTAATCATCAAAATCCATTATGCAATATTCACCTCCATTGTCTGATCTGAGGCACTTCAACCTTTTTCTTGTCTCATTCTCAACCAAATTTTTCCATTTCTTAAAAGTATAAAAGACATCATATTTTTGTCGAATGCAATAAACCCAAGTTTTTCTAGTTGCATCATCAGTAAAATTAACATAATAAAGAGAGACACCAAGAGATGATACCTGAGTTGGTCCCCATACATCTGTATGCACAATATATAACCTTTCACTCTTCTTTTCTTTTCTGACTCTAATAAATTTGACTCTCTTATGTTTTCCATAAACACAATGCTCACATAAATCCAAATCAATTTGTTTAAAATCTGGAAACAAATTTTCTTTTTGAAGTATCTCCATCCCCTTATCACTCATGTGTCCAAGCCTATGATTCCACAATGTTGTATCCAGTCCTGTAGAAGCTAAAGAGATAGAAGAGTCAGTATTACTAGTACATAAATACAATGTACCTACCTTCTCTCATTTTTCTATGACCAGTGATCCTTTGGTGACCTTCCACACCTTATCTGTAAATATGGATATACAAACTTCACTTGCCAATTGCCCTGTTGAGATTAGGTTTTTACTTAGATCTTGAACATGTCTTATCTCTTTCAACAACCATTGGTTTCCATTCCTTTGTTTTTTTTACCTTTCCCATTCCAACAATTTTGCATGGTGCATCATCACCCAAATGAACCTGTCCAAAATCACCTTNTTCCTAGAATTCCCACTATTCCCTGAGCCCTTTCCTCTATCCTTTTGTCTTCCCATGTTATTCATTTTAATGCATTACCTGATGTCTCACATGTGCTTTTCTATCACATTTCCTCACTAAGGATAACACCAACAACATAATCAAATGTTAGAGTATTTGAACTAGAGACATAGTTACTTACATCCATGACCAAGCCATTCCATCTTTCTGGCAATGAGAACAAGATTAGAAGATCCCTAACCACATCATCAAAGTCCACTTTTACAGAACTTAACTGATTAGTAACTGTATTAAATTCATTTAAATGATCTCCAGCAAACCCACCTTATGACATATTCATATTAAATAATCTCTTCATTAGAAATACCTTATTGGACACCAAGGGTTTTTAATGCAGTTTATCCAATGCATACATCATCTCCTTCATTGTCTTTTCTTTCGAAATATTGAAAGCCATCGATGCTACCAGGCTCAACCGCATCGTTCCTAGTGCCTTTCTGTCAAGAACCTCCCATTATTCATCCTTCATGGTCGTCGACTTCTTTGCTATTCCACCCAATTGTAGGAATAGATCCTTTTGATATAAATATTGTTCCATCTGTATCTTTCATAACTGGTAGTTTTGGTCGTTAAATTTGTCAACCCTAAACTTTCCATCTTCTGCCATTTCTCCCACTCAAACCAAGAACCCTCTTTCTGTGCGAGTTACCTTTTGCTCTGATATTAGTTATTAGAAAAATAGGATCACAAAGAAATAAAATAAAAACAAATGTGGAGATAAAACACAAACTATACACAATATAATAGAGACACGGATATACATGGTTCACCCATTGTGGGCTATGTTCACTAGAGAAATTTCCAGGTCCTTCATTTTTATTATCCAACAAATGAAGGGATACAACTTACAACACACCCGATTTAACTTCCCCTTCTTTCTCTCACAATATCTTCACTCATAATACAATATTTGCAATGGTACATAGCCAAAGTACATTTCCCTCATAAAAGAGGGTTGTCTTCTAGGGAAAAAAACCCTAACATAACTTCTACCATCAGATTTGCGACCTTATAATGAATGGTCCATATTTACTATGAAATTACAATATACATTTACAAGGCATTTTTTCCTTCGGGGGCTTCATCCTCGAACCCTCACTGGGGGACTGCTTTCCCCCTGACCCCTCAGGGGGGGAAATCCCCTCCTGCAACCCCCCCATGTGGAGGGGTGTACAATCTTATGGGGTGTAAATTATTCATGGGGCATAAAAATGGCTGAAAACAAAGACCTCTGAATCAAGAAGACAATCACACTCCACAACCAACAATACCATACTAGTGCACGACCCCTAAAGGTTTTCGCTAACTGGGAAATCTTCACCACTTTGTCTTGTATGTTTTTAGCAGCCCAAACTGTCTCACAGACAAACAAATTTTATTCTGGGTCCTCTTACCCTACTCCTTTGAATTCATGAATTCTAAGAGTATTATCTATCCCTGCCAAATTGGTCTATGTATTCCCTCCTCTTGGTGATGTTGGTACACTGTGATTTTGAATCTGCACACTACTCCCACTATTTTGACTAGTATTTTTTTTCCCTCCTTGGCTAACTATGATGGCTTTAGAAAAATATTCAAATCCTATTTCTTATTGTGGTGATGCACATGGGCTCGTGGATTCAACGCAGGATCTTGTCTGAGTAGGAATTACCATCTCTTCTATTATTGGATTGTATTGACACCCGTCTTCTCCACCTCCTATATCTGGTATCTCTACTATTCATACTTGTGCGCAAGGTTCCCATACTTCTAGCTCATTGTGTGACTCTTCTCTCCCAACCCCGACCTTTTTCCTTTTATACCTCATTCCTCCGTGCAACTCTCCAAATTCATAGTCCTCCTCTAGTGTACTTCCTTCTTGCATCCTCAGTCCCTTCCTTCCTCTTTCATGAATTCCTCCCTTTTCTTAGGAAATCCTTTTTTTATCCTCCAACTCCCCTATGTGCGCAAAGACCATTTAGTTGTCAGACTTCATTATCATCACATGCTTTTCACACAGTAGAATCTTTATCAACGTATTCACAGATTCCAAGAACCTCCCACGTGGGCCTTTGAAAACATTTCTTTTTGCAACATTGTATGACTGAATGCAATCTATGGAAAATTATGTAACTCAACCCCCTAGTATACTATCCAACCAAAAATCAATTGCTCGAGTAGTTGGGTTACTTAACAAATTTAATTGTCTTACTAATTCCAGAGTCCAATTCTTCGGTGCTACAACACTAAACCTTCTTGTCTTCTTATTAACCTTTCTAGCCACTTGGTCATAATTTATAGGAATTCGTGAAAGAAAATTTCATTTTGATCGTTGAAAACATACTTTTTCATCCATTTCTCATCACTCATTCGAGGTTTCATGTTCTATTTTCACGTGAAATCTTGTTCTTTTCATTCCAACCAGTTGGTGATTTATTTCTTGGTCAACCTCCAAAACATTCCCTTAGTCACAAATTCTTAGTCCTAGAAATAGAACCATTTGTTGATTGCTTCTTATATGCATAGGGGTTTTCAGACCCAATGTTCGAGTTGTCCATGACCAACAAAACCCTCAAGACACTGGCCCTTTCGGCATCACCTTCTTACATAGATGAAGTTTCACCCGATGTATCTATTGGGACTGCAAGAACCAGGTTTCTATACTAGTAAGGGAAAGGGAGGTTGATGCATGAATCATTTTTCATGATCTTAAATTATGTATTTTCTTGATTACATAAACTATCACAGCCATGCATGAACATTCCATCATAACCATTTCATAGACTAAATTCATTCTACAAAGTATATCATCATTCATGAATGCATAAAGAAAAGTAATAATATAAGACACAATATCCTTTCTAAACTSCCTCTTTATTCATCTTCTGGATGACTATTAGATTCATGATTCTTCCATAACCTTAGTTCTCTTTCATGCGCACACTCTCACACTTACATACRCAGATCTCTCTCTCCCTCTCTCTCTCTCTCTCTATATATATATATCTATATGTGTATCTCTCTCTATCCCAATCCMGTTACATATTTATACCCCAAAATCTAGGGTTTCATGTTCTATTCTTATCTATCTAAAAATAACCCATTACAATGCATGGCATAGCCAAATTCAGTTAAATGACTATTTTCCTTCTTCTACTTCTTTTTCTTTATACAACTTTTCCGTTGTCCTTCTATTTCTGGAAAGTTGCACTATCATCATTTGCGCTTCATTTTCTTGCTCGTTTTCTTTATCCATTCGTCTTTGCACTATATTCATCCTTTGTGTCCTTCTTCTCCCTTTCAATCTTTTGAACACATCCTTCCTTCTATGTGATTCCTTCCTTCTGCATGAATCATTCCTTCTGCGCGCTTTCTTCGTACTTGGATTCTTCCCAAAATCATATCCAAAATTGCTTGTGAAACACTCCCTGTGGCTGATTTGGTGACTCTGGAAAGAGCATTCCTTTGTCCTTTTCCAGCCTTGGCCTTTCCCCTAGAGTACTTCTTGCATAATTCAAAAAACAATTCAAATGGAAAAGATGAAATATCACCTGAACCCATGAAATTAAGGATATCATTGTATTCATCATGAATTCCTTTTAGAAATATAGTATGAATAACATCATAACTTAAAGACTTATGTTTTGATTTCTGTAAATTATACAAAAATATTTCCAAATAATCTTCTAATTTGACATATTCCCACTGACCCATCCTGAAAATATCTTCCTTAGAACCTCTCGGTCTGCAGTATGCTTGATATTGTTTAAGGAAAACCTTCCTCATAATATACCAATGCCCAAAAGTATTTTCTCCTAGCCCCATAAAACATTTTAAAGCAGTGTTTTTTTGGTTGTGGAGACTAATTATATTCCTAATTCATATGTAGGTCAAAGACGCTAGAGGATACACAATTCATGCCGCCCCCTTGTCCATGAGGGGGCCGATTTTTATTTTTATTTTTTCATTTAAAATATTATAATTTCGTAGTCAGTCTGGACCGTTCATTATAAGGTCGCAGATCTGACGATAGAAGTTATGTTAGGGATTTTTTCCCTAGATGGAAACCCTCTTTTCTGAGAGAAATGTATTGCAGCTGTGTGTTATGGATAATATTGTATTCTAGGAGAGGATATTGTGAGAGAAAGAAGAGGAATTTACAACAGGTGTGTTTTAGGTCATATCCCCTCATTTTTCTAGATAATAAAAAGGAAGGACCTGAAAATTTCTTTGGTGGACGTATCCCACACTGGGTGAACCACGTATATTTGTGTCTCTATTGTATTGTGTATCTTCTATGTTTTTATTTCTTCATTTGTTCTATTGTGTTGCTTCGCGATCCTGTTTTTCTAACAACTGGTATCATAGCCAAAGGTAACTCACAGGAAATGAGGGTTCTTGGTTCGAGTGGGAGTAATGGAGGAAGATGGAAAGTTTAAGGTCGAAAAATTTAATGGCCAAAACTACCATCCATGGAATATGAAAATGGAATATTATTTATATCAGAAGGATCTATGCCTACCATTGGGAAGAATAACAAAGAATTCGATGACCACGAATGACAAATAATAGGAGGTTCTTCATAGAAATGCACTAGGAACGATACGAATGTGCCTGGTAGCATCGGTGGATTTCAACATTTCAAAAGAAAAGACAACAACAGATCTAATGGAGGCATTGGATAAACTATATGAAAAACCCTCAGCCTCAAATAAGGTATTTCTAATGAAGTGATTATTTAATATGAAGATGTCAAAAGGTGGGTCTATTGTCGGTCATTTAAAATGAATTTAATATGGTTAATAATCATTTAAGTTCTGTAAAAGTGGAATTTTATGATGAGTTTAGGGCTCTTCTAATATTTTTCTCATTGCCAAAAAGTTGGAACAACTTGGTCATGGTTGTAAATAACTTTGTCTTTGGTTGAAGCAATCTGAAATTTGACAATATTGTTGGTGTTATCCTTAGCGAGGAAATGTGATGGAAAAGCATAGGTGAGACATCAGGTAATGAATTGAATGTGGAGAACAAGGGAAGACAAAATGATAGAGGAAAGGGCTTAGGGAACCATGGGAATTTTCGGAAGAGAAGATACAAATCCAAACTAGCAAATATAGAGTGCTAGAATTTTGGGAAGAAAGGACATCTGAAGAAAGACTGCATAGCTCCAAGGAAACAAAGAGATGGACAACAAGAGAAAAATCAGGAAGAAAATGCAACATGTGATGTGTTACAAGATGCTTTGATTCTTTCATTAGATAATATTACTAAATTTTGGGTAGTAGATTGAGGGGCTTCATTTCATGCCACACCCCATAGGAAATATTTCCAAGATTATATTCAAGGTGATTTTGGACATGATCATTTGGGTGACGATACACCATGTAAAATTGTGGGAATGAGAAAGACACAAATAAAGAAAAAGAATGGAAACCAATGGTTGTTGAAAGAGGTGAGAGATGTTCCTGCTAAGTACTTGAATAGATGTGAAGATAAATCTCAAAATAATCAAGAATCTCAACAAGAATAATTCAAACCATTCACCAAATACTAAACACAAGAAATAGTCAAAACCCTTGAGGTAGGGTAACACCATATATTAATCCTTAAGGAAGAATAACACTCCTCAAGAAATGCTTGATACATTCACAATATTATTCACTATGTTTCATTACATTGCTTACACTTATTTATATAGCTCTATCTATCTCCTAGGAACCTTCTAGAGAGCCTTCTCACATTTATTACATCTAACTACCATAGTGGGAATTTATTAATATATTGGACCTAGTCAACCGTACATTGAATGACCACATTCTCATATATTAAATGACTTCCAGTAATAATAAATAACCACATTCCCATTGGGTACCTCCCTAGGTACCCCATATTACCTCCTTAGGTATACTACATTCCATCCCCCTTCACATGTTTCATCCTCGAAACATGATAATAAACCATACAATATGATCGATTAAGCAATGTAGCCAACTAATACCAAGTACGACTATCCATCCATCCCAATGGAAGTCAAACATGATGTCCATCTACTGCCTCTCCACCCTGATATTGATCTGCATTATGTCGGTGTTACCATTGGATTAGTTCTCTAACTTGATGTCTTCCTGTAGTGCTAGTAGCCGTCCATGCACCTCTTAATCGGTTTCCTTTTTGGTTCCCTACTGGTACATAAATGTATTGATGCAAACGCCCTTGCCTTGATGACTGTTGTTTCTTTATATAATGTGGATGACGATATACAACAACTGTAGGAATCTGTTCTGTTTTTTTCAAATCTGCAACACATTTTTCCTTTGAGTCAATGAACTCCTTGGCTTCCTGATTGTGTCCTTTTTGTGGTTTTTCTTCATTTGCTTCTATAGGCTCTACCTTTGATTAAACTTTGGACTCGGAAATAACTTCTTTGCTGGCCTATGTGGGCCCATATTTATTACTAAGAGACACATCCTATAATGTGATTTTATTTTTATTGTACCACAACTTCAAAAACTTCTTTTGTACATTAATATTAATGGCACCCATTGATTCTATCCAAGGATATCCCAAAACAATATCCAAATCATCCCTATTTGTAGCATGAAAATCTGAATGCAACACATATTTATCCATAGTGATATTCAAATATTTAAAAAATTGAAAATGTTTATCAACAACCTGTGTGCTATGAATATTCTTTGTAGGAAATTGCAATCTATTAACCAATAGATCATTGATAAAATTTTGTTGGCAACTAGGGTTAATAGAAACAATGACATTTTCTTTATGAATACAACCATGAACCTGTAATATAGATTTTACATATGAAAATAAACCCTTGGTGTTGTCTTTATCCTTACACTTCATATGATAACATTTGTATAAATTCAATTTTTTCATTGCTTCCTTAGAAAGTGACATCCACTCCCAAAAGTCAAATGTTGTCCACCATGTGTGAGCATCTTCTCTCAAATGAAGATGTAGACAAATTTTCCACCGCTCTTTCCATTTTGACTTGTGGGACTTTAAGAATTATTCAATACTAGGACCATCATAGTTTCTTGTAAAATAAATCTTGCTTGGAAAAAATATTCAACAAAAACTAGGGTTTAAAAATAAATTACTGCAAAATATCGCGGTTTTTTCCGAAAAAAACCCTGAAAAACTGTTGAATTTAAAATGCTCATAACTTTACTTACCGAACTCTGTTTCAGATGATTTTTTTTGAACTTTGGTAATTTTTCAAGAAGAATTCAAATATCCAATTTGTTTGACCAAATTATGCTCATAAATATTCATATGTGAACGTGAAGTGCGCCACCCTCTTTTTTTTTCTTTCTAGAAAACAAATTTCAAAAAAGAGCCAAAAAATTATCCTCTTCTTTGGCCAAGGAAAGTGCTCTGATACCACTTGTTAAGTACATGAATAGACCTGAAAATAAATCTCAAAATAACCAAGAATCTCAAAAAGAATAATCCAAACCATTCACTAAATACTGAACACAAGAAATAGTCAAAACCCTTGAGGTAGGGTAACACCATATATTAATCCTTAAGGAATGATAACATTCCTCAAGAAATGTTTGATACATTCACAATATTCTTCACTATGTTTCATTACATTGATTACACTTCTTTATATAGATCTATCTATCTCCTAGGAACCTTCTAGATAGCCTTCTCACATTTATTATATCTAACTACCATAGTGGGTATTTATTAATATAGTGTACCTAGTCCACCTTACATTGAATGACCACATTATCATATATTAAATGAATTCCAATAATAATACATAACCAAATTCCCATTGGGTACCTCCATAGGTACCCCATATTACCTCCCTATGTATACTACAGTTCCAGATCTGAGAAAAATATAATTTTAATAGGGAAGTTGGCAAGTGAAGGCTATATATCTACATTTATAGATAAGGTGTGGAAGGTCACCAAAGGATAACTGGTGATAGAAAAATGAGAGAAGCTAGGTACATCATATTTATGTACTGGTAATACTAGCTCTTCTGTCTCTTTGGCTTCTACATGAGTGGATACAACACTATGGCATCACAATCTTGTACACATGAGTGAGAAGGGGATGTAAATAATTCACAAAATAAATTTTGTGCAAGATCTTAAAAGGGTTGATTTGGATTTATGTGATCACTATGTTTATGGAAAACAAAAGAGAGTCATATTTCTTAGAGTAAAAAAAGAAAAGAAGCGTGAAAAGTTGGATCTTGTGCATACATATGTATGGGACCAACTCATATATCATCTCTTGGTGGATCACGTTATTATGTTACTTTTATTGATGATGCAACTAGAAAAAATGGGTTTATTGCATTCAACAAAAAATGGATGTTTTTTACACTTTTAAGAAATGGAAAGCTTTGGTTGAAAATGAGATAAGAAAAAAGTTGAAGTGTCTCAGATAAGACAATGGAGGTGAGTATTGCAGCAAAGAGTTTGATGATTATTGTTCATACCATTGGATTCATAGAGAGAAGACAGTTCCAAGAACACCACAAGAAAATGGTGTGTCAGAAAGGATGAATAGGAAAATATGGAGTGTGCAAGGAGTATGAGATTGCATGCAGGGTTTCCGTTATAGTTTTGGGAAGATGTTGTAGATACTATTGTTTACTTAATAAATAGAGGACCTTCAAGATCTTTGTATGGTAGAATTCCAAAGGAGGCATGAACAGGTAAAAGGGTAAACTACTCATTTCTGAATACTTTTGGTTGTGAAGCATTTGTCCATATTGATAAAGAAAATAGAAGAAATCTTGAAGAAAAATACAAGAGGTGTACCTTTATTGGATATGATGTTAATGATTTTTGTTATATCTTATGGGATTATGAAAAAAAAAGAAAGAATTAGATATGTCATATTCAATGAGAAGGTCATGTACAAAGATCAGTTGTAGGGAAAGAAACAAGTAAAATAAAAACCAAAATACATAGTTATTGATGAGATCACTAAAAATGAAATTCCAAAGGTACGAGAAAAACAAAATGTACAACAACATGAGAAACATGCACCTCAAACTCTTGCAAGTGTTGTTAGAAGATATAGTAGGTTAAGTAGACCCCCTAAACAATACTCTCCTTCATTTTACTATTTATTTTTTATTGACTTTGGTGAACCATAAATTTATGAAGAGGCAATATAGGTAGAAACTAAAAAGAAGTGGGAGCAAGGCATGAAAGAGGAAATGGACTCCTTGGTAAATAACCAAGCTTGGGACTTGGTTCAATTACTTGCAGGAAAAAGAAAATTGCATAATAAATGGGTTTACAGGTTGAAGGAATAAGATGGAGGAAAAAAACGATACAAGGCTATACTTGTTGTAAATGGGTTTGCACAAAAGAAAGGTATATATTTTGATGAAATATTTTCTCTTGTTGTTAAAATGACTTCAATAAGGACTATTTTAAGTCTTGTGGCAATAAAATATTTGCATCTTGAACAATATATGTAAAAACAACTTTTCTCCATGGGGATTTGGAGGAAGAGATTTATATGCAATAGCCACAAGGGTATGAGATCAAAGAAAAGGAGGATTTGGTATGCAGGTTGAATAAGTGTTTGTATCTCCTAAATAAATATCCAAGGTAGTGGTATTAGAAGTTTGATAGGTTTATGACATAACAAGGTTACAATAGATGTCATTCTGATCACTGTGTTTATTTTAAAAGGATAGAAAATGGAAGCTATATTATCTTGCTATTGTATGTAGATGGCATGCTTGCTGCAAGGTATAACATGCAGAATATAAATGTGGTCAAGAAGAAATTATCTAATTCATTTGCGATGAAGGATTTGGGTGATGCAAAGAAAATCCTTGGTATGAGAATAACAAGAGATGAGAAAAATCCTAAATTGACATTGTCTCAGGGTGAGTACATAGAGAATGTGTTGGAGAGGTTTAGAATGCATAATGAAAAACCACTTAGTACACCTTTGGCCAACCATTTCAAATTAACCAAGGAAATGTGTCCCAAGACATAGGAGAAAACATAATACATATCTAGGGCCCCTTATTCATCAGCAATTGATAGCTTGATGTATGATATGGTGTGGACAAGACTAGATATTGCACATGTAGTGGGAGTTGTGAGCATGTATATGAACCATCCAGGTAAAGAAAATTGGGAGGAAGTAAAGTGGATTCTGAGGTATTTCAGAGGTAATAGTACTCATGCATTATGTTTTGGAGGTTCAGAAATTGTTCTACAAGGATATGTTGATTAAGATATGGCAGGTGATAAAGATAGTAGGAGTAGCACCACAAGGTGTGTTTTTACTATAGGTGGAACAACAGGTAAGTTGGATTTCAAAACTACAAAAGGTTGTTTCACTTTCAACAATTAAACAATGCATTTTGTTGCTATAGAGGTTAATAAAGAGATGATTTGGTTACAGAGGTTTATGGAGGAATTGAGAAATAAGTAGGAGAATAAGAGGTTGTACTGTGACAGTGAGAGTGTCATTCATCTTGTAAATAACTCAACATTCCATTCTAAGACTAAGCATATACAACTTAGGTACCATTTCATACGATCTGTCTTGGAAGATGGACATTTGAAGTTGGAAAAGATACATACTAGCCAGAACCCTACAGACATGTTAACAAAGGTAATAGACAGGGAGAAATTGAGTTCCTTCTTAGTTTCAGTTGGCCTTCAAGCACGAAGGTGAAGATGTGAAATTTTCCAAGTCCAAGGTGGATCATAGTCCAACATGTACAACAACAGTTGAGTTGTTTTGATTAGTGTCCAAGTGGGATATTGTTGGTTGTGGAGATTTATTATCTTCCTAATTCATATGAAGGTCAAAGAAACTACAAGATACAAAATTCACACCCCCCCCCCTCCCCCGACCATGAGGGGGCCTAAATTTTTGTTTTTTGCAATCCAAATATTGTAATTTCATAGCCAATTTGGACCATTCATTATAAGGTCTCAAATATGATGGTAGAAGTTATGTTAGGTTTTTTTTTCCCTAGAAGGAAATCCTCTTTTCTGAGGGAATTTTATTGTGGATGTGCGTCATGGCGAATATTGTATTCTAAGAGAGGAGACTATGAGATAAAGAAGAGGAAGTTACAACGAGTGTGTTGTAGGTTGTATCCCTTCATTTTTATGGATAATTAAAATGAAGGATTTGACAATTTCTCTAGTGGACGTAGCCCACACTGGGTGAACCACGTATATATATGTCTCTATATATTTTGTATCTTTTGTGTTTTTATTTCCGAATTTATTTTATTTTATTGCTCCGTGATCCTATTTTTCTAACATGTTCTTCAATATTGTAGGAAACAAATAAAGTTTGTGAGAATCATCTGTATATCCATAAGTACATCATAATATATAAAATTCAAATAAAAATGCATCAGAATCCTTAGAATCCATACCATGAAAGTTAGGAAGAATAGAAGAAGGAATGTTTTTCAGCTTTAATTCATTACCAAATTCTGCAGGTATATCTAATATGGGAAAACCAAAAGTAACCTCTTGTTCTTCTTATCCTGCATCATTTGGACCTCTTTCTCATTCTCCTTCTATTCTTGGTATTATTTTTCTTTATTCTTCATTTTCCCTTCTCTGGCATTTTATTTCTTATCTTGCTCTTCTTTGTTCCAAGTTTTCTAGTCTCCTTTCATCTCCACCTCCTAATATTCTGCCATCCGGTGCTCTTGTTGGACCACCGCCTTCTGCATGAGATTAAACATTAGCCATCTTATTTTCCCAAAATATACAAATATTTTGACTCCACCGCTCTAATGTTTCTATTATATCTTCAAGTTGTTCAACAATTTTGGTTTGTATCTGCTTTGAGTTTTTTCTAACAATCATTTTCCCTATATCTTTCTTGTTACCTGCAAGCAAGTTAGTGACGGGGTGTTTTGTGGATGTTTTGATAATTGGTTGGATGGATGACTTAGTAGATGGTTGTGAATATGATGAGGTGGGTGGTCTAATAGGTGGCTTAGTAGGTGGTTTAGGTAGTTGTGATGACTTAGTAAGTGGTTTTGTGGGTTTTTTTTTTTTCCTGGAACAACTTATTTTTCTATCTTAAACAAACTACCCTTACTATCCCTATCTCTATTCATGAAAATCACACATGACTAGATATATTCATGCAAATTACTAAAATATTTCAAAACTAGTTCCTTTCGTGCCTCCCCTGGAAACGGTGCCAAAAATGTCATCTCACTAATTTGTAAAGATAAATACTTTAAAGTATCAATCATGGGTTGGTAATCTTATGAGGCACATTCATTGTATGTGAGGGTACTAGTCTTAAAATCAACTTGAATTCTATCAAGAATGCTTTCACACAATGATAAAAAAATACTTTGGTAAACTAACTTTCAAAAACAAAACCAATTCTTCAAATGTTCACAACCTCAATGGTGGATACAGGTCACAAAGGGAATTTGTTTCAATGGAGTGAAAACATCTATGTAACAAAAATCAACTTAGACTATCAACTTGAAAGAATATTTATGTGTTTAAGAAAGAAAATAAAAACACTAAAATAATGTTAAACTCCAAATTAATATCCATAGTTTCTTTGGTAAAAAATCTGATTGTAGAATGAAGTTTGATACCACCAGTGATGAGTTGTAGTTTTCACAATTTCAATGGTAAAAGTGTTGATTGTAAAGTGTAAATTTCTTTACAATGATACTATGATGATTGTGAAGTTTACATAACTTAGCAAGACGAGGCTTCCTACAACAATACTTTGTTGAACTGTGAGAAAAGATTGCAAGGAATATTTTAAACACACATATGATAAAATCCTAGTTCATATTTCAATCTTAATCAATCAAATGAATACTTGGGATTTCCTACTGGTTAAAAAGTAGGCTATAGTGTTTCCACAAGATCTTATGGTCAGAGGAAACTTGTAGCAATACTCTCAAAAATCCCTTTCAAGTTAACAATGGAAGATAAGATTGTGTTTTAACTTTACATCAACAAAAACTTCAAATGAAATATAACCAAAACCCAAACTAATATAAATTTAATCTACGGGTTTTAAATAAAATAATAATGAAGAAAGTAAATAATGCTAACTAAAGAAATTTCAAAGAAAACTCACACCACTATTCAATGATGTCACATGAAACAAATATGGGGCCTTCCAAGTTAGCAAATGCACATATGAAGAAAACTAAATGGAGAATACCAAGATCTTTATATTAAGCATAAAACGTTAGCAATACAATGTTTTCATCAATTCTACAATTTGTTGTCTTCTAAATGCCTTAATGTTTAGCATATTTACACATCATTAACCATTACTAACAAGCATAAAAGATCTATTTAGATAGATGGAAGATATAAACAATCTCTTATTAATGCTGGATTGAAGCCACCTTGAGTGATTATCTACACAAATCATGAAAAAAATTGAGTTATGTTCCTGCCATGATATTTCTTCATTGTGGAGGACATACGTTGACCAAGCGTTGACTATCGAATTTCTGGGATATTTCACGTTCTTCAAGAAGACATGATCCATGTTGTGAACTCTAAGAACAAAACCCATGTGTCCTTTTTCTCTGATTCGACCTATAAATATGCTAATCTCGGAGCAATTACTGGAAAATAACATTTCTAATCATTTTGATAAAAATATATATATATATATTCTTATTAAATAAAAAGTATAAAACAATTATTATTTACCTCTTAAATACTTTATTAATCTCGAGCTTAGTGGAAATTCAAATGGGTACATAATGCTAAAAGTAGAGGAAAGAAATGGGTAAAAATGTGTGTATGGTAGTTTTTACTACAAAAGATGAACCCAGCAAGGATTGAGATGTGAGATGAAGGACTTGATCCATTTCCTGCTTGACTTGTTTTTAACACCATGGATTTATGGTGGGAGCACCTTCGACCTCTTGGTTCATGGCATCAAAGAGTTTTTCAAGGTTATTTTCTTTGATACAATATTTTATGAGTAATATCACCCATTCAAAGAGGTGAATCCCACCAAGGTTGATATGATTTATTTTTGGGTTACTCTCACCATGGATTGATTTGTAAACTACAATGGATATTGCACTAGAACAATTCATCATAATAGAACTGATAAATAAAAATGAAATCTACACTATGAAGGTTAAATTCCTTTAGACTCCATAACCTTTAGTTATTGATTTCCTGTTTATGCATGAAATAGATAAAATTCAAAAAATAGAGAAAAATAAAATACAATCACACAACATGCAAAATATAAAACACATATTTTCTCTGAGAAAACCTTATGGGAGAAAACCTAACTAGAAGGTGAGGTTGCCCTGCTCTTTTTTTTGTAGTATGCAAAGAATGC
The DNA here is from genome assembly GCA_000966675.3 of Picea glauca. Taxonomy (NCBI): domain Eukaryota; kingdom Viridiplantae; phylum Streptophyta; class Pinopsida; order Pinales; family Pinaceae; genus Picea; species Picea glauca. The sequence goes on from JZKD02S1605998.1 coordinate 45,516, forward strand.
AAGTACAAAGGAGAATGCACTCTCTATGGAGTTACCTGAGACCCGTGGCCTACTAGACTGCTACAGAACATTAACTCCTTTAGTTATGATCTCTAATTTTCCCACTCCCTATTGTTCTTCTATGCTATGAAATGAAATACAATAACATAGAGTGGAAACCCTTCTCCTCCTAGTAGTCCGATATTTAGCATAGCCCAATAGCCATCTAGGGGTAGGGTTTTAACTTATTCAACCCTCAATTGTGATAAGGTTTTGGAAATTATATAATTTTATTAGAAAATACACTACATGGCTAGCTCCGCATGTCTAAGTAATGGACGTTGATGTGGCATGCACTTGCACCATGGTGATCAATACGGGAGGTCAACTTGTGGGAGGCATAACTTTCACATATGAACTCTGATTGAGGTGATTATTGCACCATTGGAAATGTTTCAGTGTGTAGAATATAGATCTAATCTCCATGGTAAGGCATCGACCATAAAAAAGTGTCATTTGATTCCTCAATATGGTTCCAAAATATTTTAGACAATTTATTTGGACCCAAATTTGAACCAGACGCTAAAATGGATTTACAAGTTGATTCCTCCATTTGTTTCACCCATAAAGAATTGAGATAGATGAAAAATAATATTATGATCAAATAACGTTCATACCTCCCCATTTAGTGAGGATTTATCTCCCCAAAATATTTACTGAATGAGGTAAGGAAATGTTTCTTCTACCTTCTCCCTGGAGTACCATTTTTCTTTTCTTGGAAGTTGTCCTTTCAACCCAATTTGCCAAAGGTCACGTTGCCCCTATATTGTAGTTTTGGACATATTCTAAAAAATTGTGTCCTCTTTCAATTCTACCTAAGCATATAGTGCTAAGTTCTCTATGGAAGGTAGGACCTGCTCCTCCTCTTGATCCAATGTGAAAGGCTCATAGAGTTGGATATTCTCCACAGTCACTACTAAATAAATGCGCTTGTATGGGGATATACTAAGTATGTAGGTGTCATCTCCCACCTTTTCCAATACGTCAAAATTACCATATCACAAATCCTTAATATTCTTACCAGGACCCTAATATTCTTACAAGGAACCTTCAGTGTTTCCTTATTCATCTATAGCTATACTTTATCTCCCACTCTAAATTTTCTCTATGTCTTGTGTTGGTCATGTTTAGCCTTGTACTTTTTCTATGACTTCTTTAATTTCTTCGGTAATTGAAAATGAATCTACCTCATCTTCTCAACAAAATTTTCTTCTTTTAATGCATCTCCTATAAGGTCCTTCCTCACTCCTCCTTATTGTCCATATAAAACATCTAAGGGTGAAGTTGGGAAATATCTTAAACACGTTTCAAAAGGTAACTCACCGGTAGAAGTATGGAATTCTCTCTTATAATAGTGTTGTATATAGATAATATTCTCATCTTAGGTCTTCAGATGCTTCTGATTGTAACCCCTCAAAAGGTGCACTAAATTACTATTGACTACTTCCATCAGCTCATCTATATGTGGATGGAATTCTCTAAACCTATTGAGCTTAGATTCCATCTTCTCCTATAATGTAGTCCATAAGGCACTGAGAAATATGGTGTCCCTATCTGAGATGATGCTCCTTGGTATCCCAAAGTGTACCCAAAATTGTTCTTTGAACAATTTTGTTTCTTCCTATCCCCTAATGGTATTTCTACAAGGAATGAAAATGGGCATTTTGTTGAACTTGTCAACTACCAAAAATAGATAGTCATGGCCCTTGTTGGTGCAATATTGATACCAGGGTTATCTAAGATTTCCAACAAAAGGAACTGTTGTGGTCAAGATATACTGGCATATTCATCCTTTCATGAGGGAAAGAAGTCTCACCCGAGGTGTAGTTGAGACTTAGATGATGAAGTGAGTCAAAGAGAATGCAACATCAGATTTACCTTACCATTAATTAGATATAGGTAGTATATCCTAAAGTTATCCATAAAAAACAATTAAATACTTAACCATATAATGAAATAAACAATTGCATGACAGAACCATAGACTCATACACATGATATCATATCAATACAACAAGAAATTTTAGGACCCCAACTATTCCATTATATTATCAACAATATCATCAAAGTTCCTGCAATAGGTCTCTATGACTCATGCATCAGCCCGTACAACAAGATCTAACACTGAAATTCCCATTACAGACTCAATACTCGACTATGCAAGCAAAATGCTCCCAACAAAACCCATTACAATATCTTATCAAAAATTGACTCAATCCAAACCCTTTTCCTGTTACATATCTCCATACTCATATTTTTCCCTTGGTCTCTTCTTAGATTCTTTATTCTTCTATCTTTCTGTATTTTCCCTATTAGCACTCAATGCTCTTGGCCTTTTCCACTGCTTGTCCAGTATTCTTATGTCATGTTGCGCTTTTTCCAAAATATTGGTATTTCTAAAAATGGAGGGCTCAATAGGCCCCGACCACAACCATTGACTCACCTCGATTCAACCCTATACTTCCTTATTGGGTTCCATTCAAAAATAGGGCCCAGATCAGGGATGACATGTAATTATTGTTGGTAGAAATTGTCATACTCTTGCACCCAATCCTGCCACTTCCACACCAAAATGAAGGATCCCACAATGAATTCTTGTGCAACTACAACATCAAGCTCTGCAAGATTAGTGGCTAACAATGTCTTCCACTCACTCTCTGTAGTCGAATCCAATTGATGGATCTTGAAATAAGTATCCTAAATGTTAGGCCTAAAATCCATGAGTTATTTCATTGCATCTCGAGTGGCCTCATACATTCCATCGAGTCGCTCATCGACCTCTTTGATCTCCTTAAAATTTTCATTATACACTATGGGATTAGTGATCACCTGAGCATCTTTGTTCATCTGTTGGATTTGAATATGGAGATATTATGTGGGATTGTTCCTCTTTTCTAATACTTTGAACCAATCATCGACAATGTCAAATAACTGACTACACTCACTATCTCAACGATGAAGGGAAGAGTGAACTGTGTCTCGTTCAACAATAACCCGAGTGATCTTCGCGAGCATGGAATAAGTTTTTTCCTACTCCTTAAGATGAATGGATTCAATTTGTTTCTATAGAGTGTTTATACTTCCTTATAGGTTCAACCATTCCTTAGCCATAAGCTCAACGTGGTTCACTGGTGCAACTAGGGTAATATCCTTAGGGAGTTCAGGAACATCCTATCTAAATGTAGGACACACCTAGAGAAACTTGTTTGAAATATCCCCAATAGTAGACTCAGATAATGTGCACAATCCATGCTCATTCTCCCTAGCTAATGTTGCTACAAATATGACCTGGATAAATTGTTTTGTTTTTTGTGTGAATTCTTCATTCATTTGCACAACTGAAGTAATCCACTGCTCAAGTTGATGAGTTGAGGCCCAGATGAGATGCAAGATTTGTGGTGTGGAATAGGCTATGATCTCTCCATTGGTGAGAGATGGATCAATAGGAAACCTTGAGGCAAGTGGTTTGCCAATGGAAATAGATCGTTTAGAAATACTAGGGGTTCCAACATGTTATGACCCAAGGGGGGCATATATATGGCTAAATGTATATGATATGTTTTTCGTATGTTACTACTTTCTTCATTCCATTGTTGATGATTTATCCATGAAAAATCGATTCTTTTTTGTCTTAATCATTGGTGTATATTTGTTGAATAATTTTATTTCCTTTGCTTCCATGTATTTTTGTTGAAGCTTCTCCAATTTGTAGTCGTTGTTGGTCTCTGATAATAGCTTGTTGAAGATCATTAATTTGGTGATGCATTGTTCCATGAATATTGACAAGTATTCCATATTCTTCCTTTAGAATGTTGATGTCATCCTTATTGTATTCCTTTAAATGTTTCTTGGTAATGAGGGTGTCAATACGGTTTCACATTTAATGGTCTTCCTTCACTCTGCACATGCATTTCATCTATCGTCTTTTCA